>OX940976.1:67653360-68001924 GCA_954871275.1 Leptopterna dolabrata | reverse complement strand
CGGAATAATTCGAAATACGAGAAAGAGTGCTTAGAGCAATCATGCAGAAGATGTAGACCCTAGCGACATTGAATAAAAATAGAACAGCGCTACCCAATAATATCAACTTATCATAGGTTCGTTCCAGCATGCTTGAGGTCATGAATAATTCGGTGGAATCGATCTGCGCAGGCCTTGGCGGTCTAATGAAGCGTTCCAGCGAGGTTAAGTTCGCACACTGTTTTACCCTCCTCGAGTTCCAGCGCTCCGAGTTCTTCAGCTTGAACATGAAATTCTTGCTCCAAACACAGAGCAGGATTGTGAACTGAAAACTCGAAGATAACCTCGCTGATGCGTATAACCTCCCCAACAGTTCCACATATCTGGTCTTCTTCTCAAGCGAATAAAAGTTATTGTTGCTTGCATTTTGTTGTAGTCGTTTATTGGGTAGGTTTCTAGTTCAGGCGTTCAGATCATAAACCGAAAAATTCATGAACTCATCCCCACCACTTCGGTTCTCACACTGAACTAGTACATGTTCTATTCACGGCGCTGGAACAAAGCATCCCTTGCTCTATGCCAAACACTTCGTGTACAAGTGGCTTCTTGTTGATAGAGTTCCTGACGCATTTGCATCTCAGCATTTCTACCCCTGGGCTGCTTTACCTCTCATCACAAATCACCTCTTGTAAACAGTCCTCATGAACTCTAATGAGAATGGGAGCAGCACCAAAAACGTGTTTTATACGACCTTATGCCCTGTGGCCCCCTGCCAGATCCACATCCCAGTTAAATATATCGATGCAATCACCACTGTCATTGTACACGAACTATAACGAAGAGAGACGAGCTAACAGTGTTCCCACACCAACAAGAAATTGACCTATAAGAGGTAGAAGTGATTCGGATGGTCATCACGACACGCAAAAGTGAATGCACAAGAAACGCCCGTCTGGCGTTCGAAAAAGATCGAGAAAGACGGCTATCAATTTTAAATGTGGCTGCAAATCATTTGTATACGCAAATTTTTTTCAGTAATAGGTTGACAACCGATTCCTCGTCTTTCTAAGTTGCTAGAAAACCTTAGCAGCAACACACAAAATCCAAAATTTCAGAACCAACAGACAAACAATTAGCAGAAGGACATTAGATTTTGCCTGTGAAGACGTGTTCACATTTATATCACCAAGTTGCCTGATTTGGGGTAAACCAAGTAGATTTGATGTTAAATTCAGTAAACATTAATTAAATTGGAAGTTTAATACTCCCTACCTTTTAACCGACTTCAAAAAAGGAAGAGGTTCTCAGTTCGACCTGTTTCTACGTTTCTGCTAGTATTATTATTGTTATTAAAAACTTCTGGTTGTGAACTTATGCCATCTTTTTATTTAAATACAGTTAAGTATTTTAATGTATTGGACTGAGTGTGGTAAAGTAACCTGTTAAACTCTAAAATGGTTCTATAAAAGAATTTTATGTGAAACCTACCAGGCAGCTGGAGAAGAAACACAATATCCAAAGATTCCAACCAACGTACAGATCACAGTGAAATATCACTCGGGTACTGACAGAAGATCTTGTTGTTTTTAATGGAAAACCACTGAGTATAAAATTAACATTCATCTTACCTGGGGGTAAGAGAGTGGGCGAAGTCTATCGTAATCTTCTTGTCCAGCTGTGTCCCATAATCCCAGGCTGACTGGTATCCCATCAACTACCATCGGAGCTGAGTAATTATCAAACCTGCCAATGATGAATAGTGAATAATAATCATTTAAAAACATTACATTACATTACATTTCAAAATTCAGAGTACATCATGGAAAAATAAGGATAATTTCGAGTAAGATAATTAGGTAGACGTGATATTCAGTGACTCGACAATGGGGTTTTCTCTACGCCCAAGGCCAATGCTAAAAGGAGCTCAAACAAATATGAATATAAGATGATTTTAATGTAGTACTTACACAGTTGGCACATATTCCCCAGGGAAGCTATCAGTGGTGTATGAAATAAGCATACAAGTCTTTCCAACAGTTCCGTCGCCAACAACCACACACTTGATTGGCCTACCGGAAGACATTTTTTTCTCTCTCAAACGGGCAATAGAATCTGTAAACAAAACCTCCTGTATTAGAAGAAGAAAGTTTTTCGTTGAATTAGCACAAAATTGATGACCCCCCCCCCCCCCACCACAGGAAAGTCGACAAATACCGGTAGTAACTAGTAGTATATAAAATGGGTCTTCTGGCCCGATTTTGAGATGAGGCCTCTGGCCCCGATTGTTGAGCTGGGGCTACTGGCCCGACCGTCGAGCTGGGGTTTCTAGCCCGTCAACTGAAAGCGAGGCATTGGGTGTCGGGAACCAAACTCTGAATTTTCAAGCTTGAGAAAATAAAAAAAAAATGAAAAAATAAAATAAAAATGAAACAGGTGAGAGAAAATTTTTGTTTGAGATCGCGCGAAAAACCTTGATGGCAAGGTGTGGTTGATTGATTGAATCTCGCAGCGAGCTTTTATTTCAAAATAATCTGGATCCCAGTTTCTCCCGGGGATCCCTGACGGTAGAATTAAAACCCACTCGAGCTCCTTGTCCAGCGGTCCAGACGTGCTTATCGACTTCCTGAGTGATCACTTAGTCATCAAAAAAACGCAGCAGGACCAGTGAGTTGCAAAGAGCGGTACAGATCGGATCGGATAGACATTTATAAGCGTGCTAGTGTCCTTTTCAATCATCAAGTAGGTACCTACATATTATCAGTCAGTTCGAACAAACGGTTTATGCACGGGAGTGAACAACAAAGTGGTTTTTAGTGCAAATTAAAGGTTCATGGATGGATTACCACGTCACAAGGTAAGGTTTAAACAGTTTACCCCTCCCACCACACACAGCTTGTTCCTGATTGGTTCATAATGACGTCACTTTCTATCATGATTATTGCTTGATGTTGATTGGCTAATAGTGACGTCACTATTGCTTGATGCTGATTGGCCAATCAGTAAACCGTCGAGTTTCGCCAGGGTAAAGAACAGCACGTCTCGGTATCAATTAGTATTGTTCGGACCGTCGAGTTTCGCCAGGGTAAAGAACTGCACGTCTCTGTACCCATAAGTACCTACTGTTCGGACCGTCGAGTTTCGCCAGGGTAAAGAACTGCACGTCTCGGTACGAACCATGCCTCCAAAACGCGAGATGCAAAACTCTTCCTCTAAAACAACCCGTCCTTGTAAGGATGAAAATAATGCAGCATATAAATATTGTAGTATATGTTCGTTATATAGATCAAAGAGTCAATTCGCACGACATTTAAAATCGAAAGCCCATAAAAATAATATTATTAAAAATGAAAAAAAATATAGTAAAAGCTATTTTGATCCTAAAGCTGAAGCCTCTGCTATTTCTCTTACTAGGAAAAATGATACAAGGGTAAACCCTCAACAGAAAAGCCTTGATTTCACACGTTACATGAAATTACCCGAATACACAGATAGTTTAACACCGTTTATCAGTAGAAAACCAACAAGACCTGCCAAAGTCGCTACAAGCCGTGCTTCTGTTCCACCCCAGGATCTGCCTGAAGATTTATTACAATATTACAATGTTCCAGCCATGATAACGCCTTTCGCTGATACTCCTCCCCACACAAATCTTCTTTTCCCTTCCCCTCCTGTAAGAAAAGTCCACCCAGATAATAATCGAATTGTTGGTTTGTTGGGTGAAAATCCATGCATCTCTAACAAACCACCTAAAACCTTTGAGCAATTTAGGGGTTGTATGACAAATTTGTCTGGCAGTACCACTATTAAATCAAATCCCGAGGAAAAAATTAATTCCCATGAATCGAGAGAGGATGCTCTGAAACGTATTTCTAAATCGATATTTGATGCAGATTCTCAAGAGGAACTTTCCACACCTCACTCTCCGCCAAAAGAAATCCTAGCAGATAAGGATAGAATCGTAATCAAATTAGTTAAAGACCCTATTACTAATCAATATAAGGTTAGTAAAAACTCCACAGACATACCCCCTAATTCTCACACTGATGGTCCCTCTCTAATGAGTGTGAATTCTAAAAAACATTGTTCTACATGTAATATTCTGGTGACAAAATCAAATTGGGCTCGGCATATCAAATCTGTAAAACATGTAGGCTCCCAGAACTCTATGATTCCAAATACTTCCCCTCCTCAGATGCAAGATAAAAAAATATGTTCTTCCTGCAATTTGTCGGTAACAAAATCAAATTGGACCCGTCATATCAAATCCAAAAAGCACATTAGCAACACCGTATCAAATCAAGAAAATTTGAATGATGCGTTTTCAACAGAAGAGGAAATCACCATCAACTCTCAGTTCAAAAAGATTATGTGGACTTATATTAAAGGTTCCATTGACATATCTGCATTCTTGGAGTCGTTAAAGAATCCGATGATAGACAAACTCATGGAATATTGGGTTTTGAATCCATCAATCAAATTGCAGGTAAGCCTGGAAGCAACTTATTCTCGTGAAAAAATTGACGGGGAAACCCAATACACAGAAATGTACTTCCATACAAAATCTGACGTTATTACTACAAATATTAATTTAAATGATGTTATAGAACAAAAATTTGATGATTTAAAACAAAGAGAATCACAGCACCAACCTGCAGCAGGCTCAGGGTGGTCATTATATAGACCTAAAAGACTTATTCTGAGCTTGAGCAAATATAACCCTTTGAGTGGTAGTTCTTACATAGAGTTGCCCAAATGGATTTCAGATAAAAAAGCTTGTGTAAACGTTCATAATACTTCGGATAATTTGTGTTTTGCTTATTCTATATGCTGTGGTATTAATGACAAGAGGAAAAACCCTCAGAATGTTAGCCATTATAAACACCAAGTAAAAGATGAAATATTCAGAGGATTTCAATATCCCATGACACTTGATAATATCCCCAAGTTTGAGAAAAAGAGTCAAAATGGCTACCCAGGATATCCCAGTATGGCTATCAATGTTTATGAGGTCTCAGGGAAAGAAATCAGACCTATTGTGATATCAACTCAACGAGCTGCTGAAAAAGATATAGATTTGTTATACTTGGTTAATGAAAACAATGGTCATTATGTATACATAAAAAACCTATCTCGATTAGTTAGGACGCAAATCACCAAGCATAAGCAAACTATTGAAATTTGCAGAAGATGTTTGGTTTCTTTCAATAGTAAACGGCAACTTGCTGAGCATTCGGAATATTGTGGTGAGCATCAACCTGTGAAACCCTCTATGCCGACAGAGGGCAGCACATTAGAATTTCAAAACTTTATCAACAAATTCGAACACCCATACGTTATTTATCTCGATTTTGAATGTTTATTGCATGACCAAAAAAATAATAATAAAAATGACCAAAATGAATCCTTTACAATGAAAACTAAAAAACATATTCCTTATGGATTTACCACATATTTGGTATCTAGGGTGGATGGGAAAATTCACAAACCTTATTGCTATAGGGCAAAAAATCAAGCTGAACTCGAATACGTACCCCTCAGGCTCATTGAGAAACTTCATGGAATATTGAAATTTATCGCAAAAAAATATGAAAATTCAAAACCGATGAAGTTAACCGATGAAGAGGAAAGACATTTTCAATTATCAAACGTATGCCATATTTGTGATAAAGAAATTGAACTAGGAACAACAAAAGATAGAGATCATTGTCATCTGACCTCAAAATTTTTAGGAAGTTCACACCCCGAATGTAACCGACGCAGGCAACTCGTTACAAATATTCCAGTTGTTTGCCACAATCTATCTGGTTACGACTCGCATCTCTTCATAAAAGAACTATTCAATTATGGAAATGAAAAAAATCAAACTACAGTGCTCGCTAATTCTGAGGAAAAGTATATAACCTTCTCAAAGAACATGGTTAAATTGAGAAAGGGATACTTGAAATTGAGTTTTATTGATAGCTTTAGATTCATGTCAAGCTCTCTCGAGAAACTAGCGCAGAATTTGAAACCAGAAGAATTCTCGCATCTTAATGCATTTATCAAGGATAACTCTGTTTGTGGGAAATATTTTCATAGAGAGAAAAATGATGAAAATAAACTGTTTAGCATCCTAAGAAGAAAAGGGGTATTCCCTTACGAGTTTGTGAACAGTGTTGAAAAACTTGATCATGATAGAACACTTGCTCCTGAAGATTTCTACGATTCGCTAAACGAATCGAATATAAACTCCAATGATTTCAATCATTACCTCCACGTATGGAATAAACTGAAAGTCAAAAGTTTAGGAATTTATTCTGATTTGTACAATATTCAGGATGTTTTGCTGCTAGCAGATGTATTCGAAAATTTTCGTAACGTTTGCTTAGCTAATTATAAACTTGATCCTGCACATTACACCACAGCTCCATCACTCGCTTGGGATGCAATGTTAAAATCAACGAAAATAAAACTAGACCTAATTGTAGACTATGATATGTATTTATTAATTGAAAAGGGTATTAGAGGAGGTATTTCCCAGTGCTCGAAAAGATACGTGAAAGCCAATAACCGGCACATCAAAGATTACGATGATACGAAACCGGATAGTTATCTAAGTTACATAGATGCGAACAATTTGTACGGGTGGGCATTATCCAGGTCACTCCCGTACA
The DNA here is from genome assembly GCA_954871275.1 of Leptopterna dolabrata. Lineage (NCBI taxonomy): Eukaryota > Metazoa > Arthropoda > Insecta > Hemiptera > Miridae > Leptopterna > Leptopterna dolabrata. The sequence goes on along the minus strand of OX940976.1, from coordinate 67,995,292 downwards.
GAAAATTTGAGTGGGTTCCTCCAACGCTTCATGATATTGAATCTTGGAAAAAAATAATTGAAGGATACCACGATAACAATCAACAAGGTTATATATTCGAAGTTGATTTACATTATCCTCAAAGGCTTCATGATTCACACAGAGATCTGCCATTAGCTCCAGAGCACTACAACCAGAAGTTGTGTACGACCCTCTACGATAAAAAACGATACGTTGTACATATTGATAATTTGAAATTGTATATGAGTCAGGGTTTAGAAATTACAGCCATTCACCGCGTTATAAAATTCGAACAAAAACCGTTTATGAAATCCTACATAGATTTTAATACCTCTAAACGAGCTAACTGCTCGAACGATTTCGAAAAGGATTTCTATAAGCTTATGAATAATTCCGTATTTGGTCGCACAATGATGAATTTACGTAAACGTCAAGATATTAGGCTGTGCAACGAAAAGAAGGCATCCAAATTAGCGAAAAAACCAACGTTTTCTAGATTTACGATATTCGATGAAGATTTCCTAGCGTGCCACATGACCCGAAATAAAATAAAATTTAATCAACCCCTATACTTGGGATTTTCGGTTCTCGATTTATCCAAACACCTGATGTATGATTTCTTCTACAATAAACTAAAACGATACGATCCTAATTTAAATCTTTGTTACATGGATACAGATTCGTATTTCGTAGAAACAACCATCGATCCCCATCAAATAATTAAGGAGAACTCGGATGAATTTGACACGAGTGACTATGATAAAACACATACCTGTTACAGTTCAAAGAATAAAAAGGTGATTGGGAAATTTAAGGATGAGCTGAACGGTGCTCATCTCTCTGAATTTTGTGGCTTGCGATCCAAATTATATAGTTATTCGTACGTTGAAAAAGAGGATGAGGTTTCTAATCAGGTAAAATGTAAAGGGATAAAAAAGAATATTGTAAAACAAACTATAGGAATGGATGATCTAAAATCATGCCTCTTTGAGGGAAAGGAACAGTATCGTAAGCAAAATTTGATACGTAGTTATAAACATACCTTATACTCAATAACAATGAACAAAAAAGCTCTCAATTCGGATGACACCAAACGATTTACTGAGGAAAATAAAATTAGTACTTTGCCTTGGGGTCATTACAAAATGCTAAAATGAATTTTATAATAAATATATTAGGTATTTTGCACGTCATAGGAAAAACAAATCTCACACAAAAAATATTCTTGAACAATATTCTCAACGGGTGAACCTCCTTGCACGAGAAGACCTCGGAGAGCCAGAACTCGGAGTAGTCTCGAATCGAACACGTCTTGTTCCCTTCATTTTGAACCTCATTTTCTATGTGTTGGTTTTGTAAATGCATACTTATAAGAAGATAGAACATAAAACAATAATGTCACTCTTCAAGATATCCGGTACAGGCTCAAAGTTGAGCTTACGGATGGAGCATCCTATTCATTTGGATGAGCATAAGGATTATTCCCTCGGTCTTTTGGGATTTTATGGTAAAAATTGTATTGAAAATATTTCTGAACCTATACAAGTGGTGTTTACAGGAAGTGATGATGATGATGAGCGAACATTGTACATAGGTAGTGGGAATTACTCGATAGAAAAGATTGAAAATATGCTCATAGGTTTTATTAAATCGAATTATACAAATCTTGCAGTGCTTGCTAGTAATAAAGATCTGTATTATCTTCGTGTAAACGAAACAACTGCTAGAGTTGAAATGAAGATGCCAGTTGATGTTGGTTTGTTCCCTTCATCGTCTGAACATCGTAAAAATTTAGGTTATTTGTTAGGGTTCTATCAAAGAAAATCAAATGTCTCGTTTTATTTTAAATCAAATACTCACTATGAAGCAAACTCATACCCAAGGTTGGAACCTTTCAAAGTTATTGAAATTCATTGCAACTTGATCAAGCCTGCTGTTATTAATCATCAGAATGATCCTCATTCCCACCAGGAAGCAGATATCCTACACATGTTCTATCCTAAAACTGAGCAGATTAAATTTGGTTCCCTGATTGCAGAACAACCTGTTCAAATTAACTACCTTGATATCAATAAGAGCGTGAAGTCAATTCAGAAAATCGACTTGGTACTCAAGAACGAATCTGACACCGAAATCAATTTTTTGGGAACTGATTTGACTGTGTACCTGAAATTAATCGAAAAATGATAGAACGTAATGTTACCCCACAAATTTTTTGTTTCAAATGTAAGAAAAAAACTGGTAATGTAAATACTTCAACAGTTCAGACAGCAAATGGCTCCTGGAGGTATCTAGCAAAGTGTAAAATATGCAATACTCAGAAGAGTAAATTTTTGAAGCGTGGATGGAAAAGCAACCAGAATGGTATGAACACGGGTGATATGCAAATTGAAGCAGTAGAGATGCATAAACCAGTCATAAAAAAATTTCAAAAGCGTAAAATCGTGACTTTAGGGATCGATGATTTATGGGCAGCAGATTTGATTGTGATGACTAGCTACAGTCATGATAACGACGGATATAAGTATTTGCTTAATGTTATAGATACATTTTCAAAGTACGTATGGAGTGAGCCGTTGAAAAAGAAGGACGGTCCGACGGTTGCTGCTGCATTTCAAAATATCATAGCCAGAGCAAAGAGTGTTGGGCATTCATCTCCCAATCTCCTTCACACTGATAAAGGATCAGAATTCAAAAACAATAATTTCAAAGCAATTCTAGATAAAAACTCGATTAAATTATACCACACGGAGAATCTGGAGAAATCTAGCATTATTGAACGTTTCCACAGAACGCTGAATGGCAAGATAAAAATTCGTTTTCACGTTAATCAAAATTTCAGATGGATCGATATACTGCAAGATTTAATTGATGAGTATAATCATAGCTATCACAGAACTGTTCGGATGAAGCCTGCTGATGTGTGTAAGGATAATGAAAAGATCATACTAGAGTTGGTGGTCCCTCAAAATTCCACAAAGATTCGATCAGACATTGAAGTGGGTGATCGTGTAAGAATAACCAGGGACAAGAAAACATTTAGCAGTAAGTACGGAAGTAGCTGGACGAAAGAAATTTTTGTTGTGGATAAAATTGTTTACACAGAACCTATAACTTTCAAATTGAAAGCATTGGATGGTGAAGAGATTGTAGGATCGTTCTACCGAAAAGAGCTTTTAAAAACAGCACTATAACTTTTTTAAATAAGATAAGATGGAACACCTCGTTACAATGAAAAATCCACCAAAGAGAAAAAACAAGTATATTGTTACTCCCTACGACTCTGTGCTGCAGGAGAACAGACAAAAATTTCCAGATATCATGAGGGCGATAATTGTTGGTTCAAGCAATTGCGGTAAAACTACGTTACTCATGAATTTCATATACAAAAATTGGATTGATTTTGCTTATTTGTATATATTTAGTAAGTCTCTCAACCAACCTCTCTATCAGAAATTATTGGATCGCTATCATGCTGCTGAAACTAAACTCGGACAGGAAATCTGCTTCTCTTCTGATAATTGTGAAAATATGATTTCTGTTGATGAATGTAAGCCTGACTCATTAGTCGTTTTTGATGACTGTCTTCTAGAGAAACAAAAGGAAATAAAGAATTATTTCACAAGAGGACGTCACAAGCGTATATCCTGCATTTATTTAGCACAATGCTACAACCTAGTTGATAGGCAGGTAATCCGTAATAATGTCAATCTTGTTTTTGTATTTTCACAGAATAAACATTATTTGAAAAACATATATAACGACTTTGTTGCTGGCGATATGTCGATTGAGGAATTTTCTGTTCTTTGTAAGCAGTGTTGGGAAAAGAAACATGGGTTTATAACTATTGATTTAACGAAGAAAAGAGATTGTGGAAAGTATCAGTGTCAGTTGAATGAAATCCTATCACCCCTCAACAAAAGAGCTGTTGAGTAATGTGACACCTCATCGATCCCTGAACGTTGTTTGAACGTTAATTCTCGTTGTTTTATCGATCACCGAACGTTGTTTGAACGTTATTTGTCGTTGTTTGAACGTTATTTGTCGTTGTTTGAACGTTAATTCTCGTTGTTTTATCGATCCCTGAACGTTGTTTGAACGTTATTTGTCGTTGTTTGAACGTTAATTCTCGTTGTTTTATCGATCCCTGAACGTCGTTTGAACGTTATTTCTCGTTGTTTGAACGTTAATTCTCGTTGTTTTATCGATCCCTGAACGTTGTTTGAACGTTATTTGTCGTTGTTTGAACGTTAATTCTCGTTGTTTTATCGATCCCTGAACGTTGTTTGAACGTTAATTCTCGTTGTTTTATCGATCCCTGAACGTTGTTTGAACGTTATTTGTCGTTGTTTGAACGTTAATTCTCGTTGTTTTATCGATCCCTGAACGTTGTTTGAACGTTATTTGTCGTTGATTGAACGTTATTTGTCGTTGTTTGAACGTTAATTCTCGTTGTTTTATCGATCCCTGAACGTTGTTTGAACGTTATTTGTCGTTGTTTGAACGTTAATTCTCGTTGTTTTATCGATCCCTGAACGTCGTTTGAACGTTATTTGTCGTTGATTGAACGTTATTTGTCGTTGTTTGAACGTTAATTCTCGTTGTTTTATCGATCCCTGAACGTTGTTTGAACGTTATTTGTCGTTGTTTGAACGTTAATTCTCGTTGTTTTATCGATCCCTGAACGTCGTTTGAACGTTATTTCTCGTTGTTTTATCGATCCCTGAACGTTGTTTGAACGTTAATTCTCGTTGTTTTATCGATCCCTTAACGTTGTTTGAACGTTATTTGTCGTTGTTTGAACGTTAATTCTCGTTGTTTTATCGATCACCGAACGTTGTTTGAACGTTATTTGTCGTTGTTTTATCGATCCCTGAACGTTGTTTGAACGTTATTTGTCGTTGTTTGAACGATCCTTGAACGATTGCTCAATATATAATAAGAATGCCAAGATGGACGTGCAAAAATTGAATGCTGAAGCCAAAAAAGCTCGTGAGCTGTCCCGTATTGAGAAAGAGTTAGTAGCGAAATTCAGACGGGCACAGACGAAGATACGTGATCGTAACAGATTTAGACATGAGGAATATAAACCTATAACATCTGCTATTCAAAATCTAATTGAAAAAGAGGAAGCTAATGATTATAAACCTATAACAGAAGCAATTGAAAATCTACAAAAAAAGGTTGAAAATCAGTTAGTACCTTTTCAAAAATCGATAACTTTTCTCCCTCAAAACGAAGAAGACTATGATGAGGAAAAAATTTCTGAAGAGGAACAAAGTTCTGAAGAGGAAACGGATGTAAATGGCTCTCCTGATGGGAGTATGGAGACTCTGAAATTTTCCCCGACTGCTCATCAGAGTACACCCAAGCTATCAAATGAACCAAATCCTGACGTTGAAGATAGTAACATATACGGTACACCTTCAAATAATTCACCCAAACATGTACAGTTAGGAAAAACCGCCTACAAGTTTCTACCAAGAGCGAACGATAGAACATTTGGACTTTATTATGAGATACCAAAGCAAGCGTATATGATTGGCAATACATCTGTTGATTTTGATAAAAATGATATTATATTAGGGGGTGAACGGTACGAAGGAACTCCTGGACTTTGGAGGTTGATAACCTACGATAAAGCACCAAGCGAAAATTTGTACACACCTCAGGATTTAGAAAATTATGAGAAAATTCTTACTGATACAGATTCTATGTTTCAAGGAAATAACCAAGCAACCAAAAAACCGAAATCTAGTAAGGGAGATAAATGGTCAAAACTAGTAAAGAATATATGGAAAAAATATAACGGTGATAAAAGAACTGATCAAGTAGGTTCTGGAATCGTAGAATATAATAATAACGTCGTTGAGTATAAGTATATTGACAACTTGAACGAGCTAGTTGCACGAATTCATTATATATACAGTCAGGAACAGGCAGGAAATAATAACTTTCATAACGAAAAATTAGCTATCCTACAGTTCTTCAACGATAGGCTTGAAGAGATTATAGACACTCCGAAGGGTACTGAATATTTAATTCGGTTTGTTTCCAACATGCCGTCAAAGCTTTTAAAAGGTGATAAGGTAGGGTCTGGCTTATTCAATTCATTACTGAAAAAAGTTCCTTTTGAAATGCACGCGAGAGGCTATAATTTCCTAGGACCTGGGACGAATTTGGAGAAACGTTTAGAAAGAGGAGATGTGGGGGTGAACAAACTTGATGACGCCGCAAAGGAGCATGATATTTTTTATAGAGATCACCCTAAAACCGCGGATAGACATGTCGCAGACAAAGTTTTGGAAGATAAGGCGTGGAGTAGATTGAATTCCAAAGACGCTGACCTGAACGAGAGATTTTGGGCGTTAGCAACTGGTGCAGCGATGAACGTGAAACAAACATTTGGGATGGGGATTGAACCTCAACTAAAGTTTTAGTAGGTAATAATAAGAGGATTAACAAACGCCATGAATAATATCTCGTCGGCATTGTCACTAACAAGCGGTCAACGGACCAAGATCCGAGCTGCATACAAGCAGGGGAATGGAGCTGTCATACAATTAAGTAAAGAACAATTGTTAAAAAACAATGGTAAAGACAAAATTGGTATAACACGCGAACAGCATAATGAAATAGCTAAATCTCGGTTGAAAAATAAAGGGTATCGTTTGAAATTATCATATGAGCAGTTGAAAGAAAATTATAGAGGCGGGTTTCTTCCCCTCATATTTGCTGGGTTAGGCGCACTGAGTGGATTGTTGGGAGGTGGTGCTGCTGTTGCTAATTCAGTAATTGATTATAAAGATCGGCAGAAACGATTGCAGGAAACGATAAGACATAATAAAGCGATGGAAAACAAGAAAACGGGTGGTCAGGTAAAAAAAAAAAAAAAAAAAAAAGTCGAAGCGTTGAGCAATTTTGATATTACTTATTATGCTTTGGATAAACTTGGAATAAATAATTTTAGAGGGGTATTTATGAGAGATGCTTTACCTAAAACTCCAAACATAATTGAATGTGGAATTCTGAATCTTGGTGATTCAAAAACAGACGGTACACACTGGACGGCTTACTACAAAAACATGATGGATAAATATTATTTTGATTCGTACGGGAACGCTAATCCACCGAGGGAATTAATTTCGTACTTGGGTGGAAAGCGTTTGTTCTTCAATAGAGACAGGATTCAAGATTACACCGACCCTCCAATATGCGGACACTTGTGTCTAATAGTTCTCTACTTGCTAGTTAATAGACATATGCCCCTTAACTCGATATTAGAAAAACTAAAAAAAGATAAATACTTCTGGGAAAGTTTGCTTTAATTTTTTTTAGACTATATATAAGAAAGAGAAAGATGGCGAACGTATTTTCGAAATACATGAAGGACATTGTCCGCTCAGAGTACAAACATTACTATCCCAACAGCACTCAAAACTTTAACGCCCCCAACAAAAGAACAGAGTTCAATATCGATTATGGGGATGGATTTTCTATGTCAAAGTTTCAATATTTCATTTCTGGGACGTTGAAGAAGCGCAATGGAGGAGATTACCCAGCAAAAGCAAATGTGAAATTGATTGATAACTTCGTTCCATATTTGTTCTCTAGAATCGAGGTGAAAAAACACAATTATTTAATTGACGAAGTAGAATACCCTGGTGTTACTAGTACCGTGAAGAGCAGTGTCTCGTACAGAGGCTCAGAAAGTAATTCGATTGCAAACAATGGTTTTGTATCACAGTGCAACGCAGATAGAAATACATTCTACGTATGCGGGAATCTTTCACATTTAGGGCTGGGATTTTTCGAAGATGTTAGTATACCGCTTTATAAAGGAGGATTCGTAATTTCCTTTATCAGAGATGGTGATGCTAACACCATTTACAGATGGAAAACGAAAAAAAGTGACGGGAGTTACGATGATGCCACCCTACCATCAGAAGGACGGGTAAGTATCACAGAGTTCATAATTCGGGTCCCGATGATTGAATTCAAACCTATGGCTAAAATCGAGCTGGTGAAAGAATTGTCCGACCTGAAAAAAATACAGTTCCATTTCAGGAGCTGGCAGTGCATACAAAAACCTGAAATCAACGGAAATACATTTACATTTGATGTAACCAATATCTTTAGAAACATTCGAAATCCTACGTTTGTGATGGTCGCTTTCCAATCTGAAACTGGCTCGCAGTTGCAGGATGCTTCGTTGTTTGATAATGCCAACGTTAAAAATATAAAGGTGAAGATCAATGATAACGTTTACCCTGAAGAAATGGAAAACTTGGATATCGCGGCTGGTAACTACACCCTCGCCTACGAAATGTACAAGGATTTTAAAAATGTCTATCAAAATAATAATGACATGCTCTACAATCCCCAGAACTTTATAAACGGAAAATGCGTTTACGTGATCGACACAAGTAAACAAACGGAAAATATTTCCAATTCGAAATCTAATATTATAATTACCGCGGATTTTGCACCCTCAGCAGGAACAAATCTTTACGTAGTACTCGTGTCTCACACTACCTTAGATTATGATCTCTTCAATAACATAATCAAGGAAAGTAACACGTAGGTCCGTTGATACCAAAATCCTGATACTGAAAAAAATACAAAATCTACAGAAAAAAAAGTTTCGCGCAATCTCAAACAAAAAATGTCTCTCACCTGTTTCATTTTTATTTTATTTTTTTTTTATTTTTTTTTCTCAAGCTTGAAAATTCAGAGTTTGGTTCCCGACACCCAATGCCTCGCTTTCAGTTGACGGGCGAGAAACCCCAGCTCGACGGTCGGGCCAGTAGCCCCAGCTCAACAATCGGGGCCAGAGGCCTCATCTCAAAATCGGGCCAGAAGACCCATTTTATATACTACTGTAACTGAGGTTGCCTTTAACCTAACCTAAGGTTAATCGGAAATTATTGCCATCACTCATAGTAGGTACTTGGCCAGCATTTCGCCTCAATATAATAAGGGAAGTTGTGTGGTGCGTCGCGCCTGATGTTTTGATTTCACTGGGCACAAGCTGGAAGGTCTGTGTGGTCATAAGGACAGCATAGTTGGATGCATCTTTTGGATTCGTTCCCAGTGGCACTTCTTGACGCTCAAAATACGATTACAAACTCAAAAACGTGCTGAGGTACCTTAGTTCGCATCTTCGCACATGAATTTAAGGTCAGATAAACTGACTGAACAAAACGGACATCTAAGCAAAAGCATGAGCCAGTTTTATATTTTCCTCTGTCTCCAGAAATCTTTGATTATAGAGATTTTCATGTCAGTAGCATACAAAATCTGTTCCAGTGCTCTGAAACGCCCACAAAACTTGAAATGCACTCATGTTAACGACACGATGGAATTATTATGTCAGTAACATGAGAGTGAATTCCACACCTATTCCACAACTTGAGTAAGGTCCAGGATGAGATCAACCTACTTGCTGTTACCGTGCAAATACATTACGTAGGTAAACAAAGAGCACAAAGACTCTATAATGCAGTACCTACCTACAGGAAATGGACAATTATGTAAGTAGGTAGGTACTTATGTGAACAGTTTGTTGTTATCTGTTGTTGTGTATCACCGAAGGACTTGTCGGAACTCAATGGGAAATTATAGAAACCCAACTTTCATCGCCCACTGTCATCTTGCACACTTTAGATGCTAATGGTCTGTACCATTGAAAGTACCGTAGAACGATCAGTGGTCGTTACACATAATCCCAAGACATGAAATTTGGATGTTGGTGAATGAAACTGTAAACTAAAACAATGAATTCGCGTGTATTTGAAGTATTTAAGAAGATAACGACCCGAAGCCATGACAAGCATACCGACATGTCAATGTGCCCCATACCGTGAACAGTAGGTACTTCCGTGTAATGAACAGACAATGATAAACTCAGGAAAACAGCAAGCACAAGATGCCGGCATCAACATTACACGAACATGAAGACAAGATCAGCGTTCAGCTGTGATCCGGACGTAAAAGTGATAACATCTGTCAATTTATTTCGATGAGAACGGCTAGTTATGAGAAGTACTTGCATTTATAGGACGAAACCTTCACAAACAATGACATTCGCCCTTCATGAACATAGGATTCCAATCAAAATCTTGATCATTAGAGGAAAAGGTTGACTAACTGAAGGGCCTTATGAGTCATGGGGAGGACGATTTCTGTCAGGAGCGTCGATATTTTTTCCGTCATGTGAGGAAACGGGAAAGTAACTGTACTCAGGAAGAAACATTATGGAAATCACTGGTTGGTCGACTTACTGAAACCCTCGCTGGAATCCCACGAAGGAAAGTATTATTGTATTAACGAGTATTTTCAGTAATATAAATCAGTAGAAAAATAAAAACTACGGCAGCTAAACCCGATCATAAACTTCCATTTTGTTAGTTGTGGATAATAGAAAACCTGTTCTATGGATGCTGTATGCGCTACTCGGCGGTTCAAGTGAGAAAAGTCCGCTTGGAGCGCTAGATCTCCACTGCTTCACAAAAACAGCGGGATATTCAATAAATTATACCTACACGTAGGAAAAACCCTCAAGACGACGGTTGTTATTACTTATTAGTTATGAAAAAAATACCTATAGCACGTTCAATTTAGCGTGAGACCACAGATAAACAAACGACAATGAATAATGAAATCGAGCCCGCATATCACCCGTGTGATGCGGGGTTGCCTACCGTATGCATTGCTATAACGTTAGGAAGGTTTTTTCCTAACCTTCCCCCTGTGATGTAACACCGCCCTGGGCCATGAATCTACACCGGTGCACGTAAATTATATTTAATAATTAACAAAAAATAAAATAAATGAAAAGTTGTTATCATGGTGTGATTCGAACGTCCAGCATTAATCCCCATTTCGTCCAAATAGTAAATTTGTCGGTTTTCAGTAGGAGTTGCCCACCATACTGATTGCTAACCTTCCCCCTGTGAGTAACATTTGGGTCATACACGGATGCACGTAAATTAAAATACAAAAAGGAACTTTTGTGTTTTAGTTACATGAGCTTTTGAGATATCGTTTTCCATGTTTTTGGGGACGAGAAGACCGAATATGAAGTCGATTTTTACCAAAGAGTAGAAAATTGAGTTCTACCAAATGTTCACCTCCCAAAATTGATTTTTTTATGAGTGAAAAACCTGGGAAATCGTCTGAAACGACCATCAATTTGTATAATAACACTGGAAAAAAGTTTCAACATTTGAATCGAGACGATTAAATGGCACTACCAATTATCAAAGATTATTCGAAAAAAAGGAGCGTACATAATTTTTGTTTTAGGGGCCAAAATTGATGGAAACCATCAGAAATAGCTATTTCGATTATTACGCATGAAAGAAACAATAAATGAACAGCCAACATTTCTGTAGGTACGTCCAATAGAATTGTAAACCCATGTGACAAGGACTTTGCAGCGTTTATTATTCTGTGAATAATACTGTTACGAGCCAGTTCGACGGAACTGCTTTGGTCAGCTCGACCCAGTTTTCCCGAACTCCCCTCAGGACATCGCCCTCCGATTCAGTTTGCCGTAGCACCTTATACGCGACTCACACTCTCCTTTATAACATCGTGTTATCCATCTAGTAACCCAATAAAAAATTAATACTGTAGTGTTCCATGTGAATTTATGAGTATCATCCTACCCAACCCGCACATACCTTAAATCAACGCGAGGAACATTACAATACACCTATCTAATCGCTCAGAAAATTTTTTTTACAACACCCCCTCAAAATTTGTTCTTTTACGTTTCAAGGTGCGTAGATTCCAAAAACGCTGCAAAGTCCATGTCACGTGGGTTTATTATTCTACTGGACATACCTACAGAAATGCTGGCTGTTCATTTATTGATTCTTTCATGTAAAATAATTTAAATAGCTATTTCTGATGGTTTCTACCAATTTTGGCCTCCAAAAACACGAATTAGGCTCCTTTTTTGTTTCCTTCAAATTATCTTTGGTCATTGATAGTACCATTTTATTTGTCTTGATTCACCTGTTGATACTTCTAGTGTTGTTATACACATGGTGATTTCAGACAATTTCCGAGGTTTTTGAGTCATAAGAAAAAAGAATTTTGGGAGCTGAACCTTCGTTACAACCTCAATTCTTCACTCTCTGGTCAAAATCAACTTCATATTCGGTTTTCTCACCCTAAAAATCATGGAAAACGATACCTACCTAACCAGCTCAACAAAAGAAACCTCAAAAACCCCCATTTTTTACGCCCAATCCCCCCCATAACACCCCTGGATGTATTCCGATCGGGCTGCCGTGCTTCGGAGCAGAACTAGGACCCAAATGGAGCCTGTGTGCGGAAGAATGACGATTTTAGACCACAATTTAAGGCTGAAATTTCCGTGACGAAATCGTGGAAACCCATTTCAAAGAAAAACGGAGGTACTGAAAAAATAGTCGATTTCCACTAATACGCGAAAAAAACCGCGAAAAACACTGTTATACCGGTATCGGTGATCAAACCATCGTCAGTAACAAACAATAACTCAGTTCAATAACAACAGTCAATAACAAAGTTATTGTTTGTTACTGACAACTGTTTGATCACCGAAACCGGTATATCAGTAACGTAAATCACTTGCGGCGGAGTAGTGGAAATCCATAGCAAAAAACTACAGGATAAAAATAGAATAGGTAGTCTATTTCCACACAACAGAATTCTATTGTGTACTGATTATGGTTTAACAACCGAAACCGGTCTACAGTCGTGTATTAGTGGAAATAGACTATTTTTTCAATACCTAACTCCGTTTTTCGCTGAAACTTTGTTAGAACTTCAGTTTTTCGCTCGTTGTTCAAAGTCGAAGTTATAAAACCAGGAACCAGATGAAATAACGATATTACTGCAGACAACTTTATATTAGGATATAGCAAGATGCCGCATACAATTATTAGAGTGATCTCTTAGTGCAGGTGACAGAGGTGTGGCAAGGCAGTCAGTTCTGCCACTCGCTACAATAATATATGTAGAACTGATAATCCTACAAAAATCGACTTCATATTCTGTCTCCTCGCCCTAAAAAACATGGAAAACGATACCTGACACGCTCATGTTACTAAAACACCAGAAAACCCCTATTTTTACACCCATTTATCACCCACAACACCCCTGGATATATTCCTATCGGGCTGCGAAGTTTTGGGACACAACTAGGGCCCAAATGGAGCATGTGTGCGAATGAACGAATTTTTTTTAGACCGGAAATAAAGCAGACATTGATGATACGGCTTACGGGCATTGCATTTTCGGAATCTACGCACTTTGAAAAGAAAAAGAAAAAAAGTCTGCCAATTCGAGTAGGCAGTACAGCTTCCTCACTTGAATCACATGAACGTACAGGATAGTTGGGTAGGTTCGTTATGATACAGAACCATCTGCGATCCAACCCGCGTGTACCCTCAAAATTTCAGCTCTCTACGACTATTTTTCGCTTAGTTAGAAGCGCTACAAGGAAACGGGCAACATTTCATGATCGTCCTTGCGCAGACGAATAAAATTCTTATGGAACTATCAAAGAATTATTCTTGATCGACTCTTCAAATCCGAGCTCATTTCAACGATATTTAAAGTAGTTACGGTCGTTTCACCTATTTCACGTTTGCGCATGATCAGACGAAACGATTTCCATGATTCTGAAAAGGGACCATTTGCAATCCAACCCGCGTGTACCCTCAAAATTTCAGCTTTGTACGACTGTTTTTAGAAGCGTTACAAGGAAATGGTCAACATTTCACGTTCGCGCATGCGCAGACGGAAGTTACAGTACGATTCCAATGAAATTCATTTGAAACTATCACAGTATCATTTCTGATCGACTCTCTACGTTTGAACTCATTTCAACGATATTTAGGATAGTTATGAGCTTTTCAAGTATTTCACGTTTGCGCATGCGCAGCCGAAAGTTACTGTACTTTTTCAATGATTTTGGTATGAGATCGTCAGTGACCCAACCCGCACCTACCCTCCAAATTCCAGCCCATTTTGACCATCATTTCGGGTAGTTATGGGCGTTACAAGGAATCACTACAGACAGAACGGAACATTTTTGGTTCCGTGTCTGTCTGTCTGTCTGTCTGTTCCTCGATGTCTGAAACGCGAAATTGAAGTGGAAATTTTCATTTTGGAATAGGTACATAATTTTTTTTAAACTCAATCATTTAACATGTTTTATTTGGATGATAATTATCAACATTACAACGATGGTATTGTAATAGGAAAAATACTTCACCACTAGTCATTTCATCACCCTTTGAGGATCGTGCCGTTGAATCCATCCAGCAGCACTGGCAACCGTGGTCCGAGATCCGACCCCGGACAATGGGGAGGGCGGCAGGTCTTCAGTTGACTTGCCGCCCAGTTGATGGAGGGAGGAGGTTTGGGCCTCTTCTGGCTGTGCCGTCAGGCGGCTTCTCTCCTCCCCATTGTAGGTTCGAGTTCAGCTCCGGGCCCCACGGCGCCCCCATGGTCGGCCGGCCACACGCTGAGCAGCCGTTCTCCTGAATGTAGACCATATACACGCTCCTCCTGTTAGGACTCGTGTGGTCATCCATTCAAGTATAAACTCTGGGTAGCCCACCCTTTTCAAGTCCGCTGCTGACCCACCATGCCACACACCGCGCCAGGTGATGGTTGCGCCAATCACCTTTATCTGGCCAGGCTGGATGTCTGCCAATCCTGCTGCTGCTTGTAGTAGCTCATCCACCTGGTACTTACGGATCTTGGCAGTATTGACGTCAGCGAGGGATCGGGAGCCAGAGACCACAGAGACGTCAATGATAAAGGCCCCTCTCGGTATCACCACCAAGAGATCTGGCCGATAACTCCGCTCCACCAGGTTGAAGTGGGGCTCAAGCCACACCGGCCATCCTTTGCGTTGTGCATAAACATGCAACAAGTCCAGGGCAGCATTATGACGGGCGCACCTAGGTCGCACCATGGAGGGGCAGACCTGGAGGACATGAGCAGCCGTTTCATTTATGTTGAGACAACCCATTCGACAGTGATGGGTAGTTCCGGTACGCTGACCCCTTGAGCGCCTCATCCTAGTGGGCAGAGAACCAGAGTGAACCTTCACCAGACCTAGGGAATACATAATTTTTTTAAACTCAATCACGAATCCAAGGCTTCCCTACCTTCGGTAGTGAGGAAGCAAAAATTTGAGGGTGTTTATAAAAATTTTTGCTGAGCGAATACATAGGTGTATTATTCATAGAATAATAAACCAAAAACTTAAACTGAAAGATAATATAGGTAGATACCTAGTTACCATTGCATGGGGAAGGGCTTATTTTGTATGGGAGCCTCCAGAGGGGGATGTAGCTCTATTCCATAGTTACACAACCTAAAGTGATAAAGAAATATTAAATTTAGGTGGGGAAGGGGAAACTACCTACTACACAGACCTTTCATTAAAAAGCAGTTACCTACTTAGGAACTAATTGCTGATACATTTTAATTAAAGTTTTATGTAAGCAGGTATCCATAAACACAGGACCGACGACAAAGATTTCGATTACCCCTGCGCGACGTTCGTTACCAAGACAAAATATAAACTGAATCGCGTGGTGAAGGCTCAGTTTTCCATTAATAGACAGTTTCAGAAATCGAATCGTTTGCCTTGTGTTAACAATAATGGCTTCGATGGACTTCGACAGTGCCAAGTCTTTGGTAAAATTCACCAACCCGATTCTGGTGATGAATAAAGTGGAAAAGGGGAAGGAGGAAAAGAAGAGGCTTCCGCAGCTGATACGGACGCCAAAATATGCAAAGGAGATCACTGCCGATCGCTGCACCGACACTCAGGAAATACTAAATTGTATTTTACCGCCGAGGGAATGGGAGGAAAATGGCCAGATTTGGAGAGAGCAGGTAAAAACAGGATCTTGTTCGCAAAATCGTGCGTAAGATAGAAATCCCTTTTTCCAGTTTTGCACGGTAGCATTTTAATCATGGCACCTAGTAGCTAGACACCTTCGAAAAGTTCATCACAAATTAAAATCATATCTTAAGAATGATAACAATCACGAAAGTAACAAACATATATTATACAACAATAACAGGTTAAACGGTAAATCAAACATGATTAAACAGTTAAATAATATTACGCTTATTTGATTACGAATGATCTGTCCTAAAAATTTGACCCGCTCTTTCTAACAAAAATGCTTATCGAAATAGTCCCTCACCGTCACCATCCCACACTTCAGGTGAACAATAATGATTTTAGCCCTTAATACCAATTGTTGACCCCCAAAATCCTAATTAGACCCCTAGTCTGTGTGAAAAGCTACTGAAATGGCATTCACCCTTCCATGCCACTTTCAGTGATTTTGTACTTCAATTTTAGCAGTTTTTACCAATTTTTGACCCCTAAAAACTCACATTTGTTCCCCTTCAAATTTTTGAAAATTGCTCATCGTTTTGTTTGGAAATAAGAACATTTTGGCGAAATTTGGAATTTTTATCACGTAACCAAGGTCAGATATCGTCTGGAGTGGCACATAAATAAATATATATCGTGGTGGCTTCCTCCCAGAACCACAACCTCTACATATTGTAAACTTAAGTTCTCGCCCATGGTTCTCGCCAAATAAACTCGCAGAAGTGGGGACGGAAGTCACAGGGGAGTCGAGGCACAACCTGGGTCCCCACCATCCTCTACCAGCTAGAGGATGGAGGGAGACGGCTTCCAGGCCTATATATACTCGCCTCCTGCGCCTTTCTAGCCATTCTACGCTCTCCTTAAGATGCTGTCTTATCTCTCTCTCTCTCCTATCCCAAAAGATCTTGAGCATGGTGGAGGTCCGCCCTTAACCAGAGCCGGGCACATCCCCCCTCACACCGCCCGTGATGCATGCGCCAATTTAAATTCATCACATATATATTAATATACGTATACATTTTTGTTAAAATCTAAGGATGAAATCAGGATGATCTGAAACGGATTTGCCTATAAAATAATTTCAAAAATTTATGTCCTGAACATTTTGGACCCATTGCAATACCACCATTTTCCTTGAAAATTCGCGAACATTGTTGCCAAATAAATGTCGTATTATTTCTTCAGTTTATTTTACCTAACGTTATCTGTGACATTTAGTGCTTTGTTAAATTTAGTTTAAATTCAGCTTTCTTTGTAATGTCAAACCTTACTAGCGAATTTTCAAAGAAAATAAAGCTATTGCAATGGGTAACATTTTCAGAACATGAATTTTTGAAATATTTTTATAGGCAAATCCGTTTCAGGGCATCCTCAGTTCATCCCTAGATTTTGGCAAAAATTTATATGTTATGTATATTTATGTGCCACTCCAGATGATATCTGTCCTTGGGTATGTACATGGTAAAAATTCCAGATTTCTCCAAAACATTTGTATTGCCAAACGAAAGGATGAGTTCGAAGATGAGAAATTTTCAAATACCAAGGGGATCAAATTGGTGTTTTCAGGGGTCCAAAGTAGGTAAGAACGGCTAAAATTCCAAACAAAATCACTGGAAGTGGCACGGAAGGTTGAGTAAAGACAGCAAAATACCATTTCAGTTGTTTTTCACACAGAATAGGGGTCAGATTTTGACTTTTGTGGGTTAAAATTTATATTAATATTAAAATCAATATTAATTCACCTGACGTTGTGTGGGATGATTAATCACGACGGAGGGACTACCTCGATGATAGAACTATTTTTATCAAAAGCAAGTGGGTAAAATTCGACTTTATTAGGATCAAACATCGGTAAAAATGGCTAAAATCACGAAAAAATTAAGAAGATATGGTTTCTCGCTATATCATCTTTTTACACAATATCAGGAATATGTCTTTGAAAATTCGCTCTTTTAGCCATGCTACATGACAGGATTTTTTTTTCCCTATTTCCGATAACCCCCCCCCCCCCCCTCCATACGTACGCCACTGACTGCACCACAGATTCATCAAAACATCAGTAGGTTTGATCCAAAACGACTCACCAACCTGCTGGTTTGTATTCTTAGGTATCACATCATCACAATCCACAGCTTTTGTTTACAGACAGGCAACCTTTTTTGCAGACTGCAGTGTTATATGGGGGTAATTGGCGGGGGACTGGTGCACAGTTTCTGACCATTTATGAATCTCTTCTCCATGAATACCTTCAACATTGTTGCTGCAGGTGTCTTCTGAACCGGCCACCCGAGCTGATGTGATGAAACTCGGAGAGCAGCTGGACAGGAAGTTGCAGCAGCAGCAGGCGAGGGAAACCGGGATTTGTGCCGTCCGCAGGGAACTATTCAACCAAGCTTTTGGTAATTGACCAGTAGAACGACTATGGTCCAGAATCCACATTTAGCTGGAACAAAATTACTGATCTGCGTTCTTACATACATACGGAATTTCGTGAGTCGTAGGTGGTTATGCACCTACTTACGGTACCAACCTATAACAGCTTATGGTACGTAGGTAATGTGGTGACACTACTACACAATTATATACACCACATCACATGACACCTACACAGTTACATCACATGTTCTAATTAACGTTCAAAAGCTTTTCTATTCTTTTCACTTGTTGTGTTTTGCCGAATAAAGCCTATATACTGGTAAACAGACTTGATCTACAAATATAACAATTTATTCGGCAAAACACGGGAACAATTTCACATATGGACAGGTTATTGAAACCAGACCGATTCGAGGCTGAACATACAACTACTACTGCGAAGGAGACATGGCTTCACTGGAAGACTACGTTCACCAACTTCATTGCATCCGTAAACAATTTAGATGATAACGGTAAGCTGCATCTTTTGATAAATTACGTTGCACCAAGTGTCTTCCGCTACATCAACACATGTACCTCATATGCTGCGGCTATTGAATTACTAGACAGCCTCTATGTAAAACCTGTCAACGAAGTATTTGCTCGTCACCAACTCTTTTCACGGAGCCAGCAGGCCGGTGAATCACTCGACCAATATCTGGTAGCCCTCAAGGAATTAGGAAAAGAGTGCGAGTTTAAAGCCGTAACAGCAGATGTGAACCAGAATGACTATATTAGGGATGCGTATATTCGAGGTATGACATCCTCGCAAATACGCTTACGTCTGTTGGAAAATACATCTCTCACGCTCGAGCAGGCACATACACAAGCAAGGGGACTGGAGTTAGCTCAACACCAATCCAGCTCTTTTTCATCTATTCAGCCTGCCTGCGGAGCGACTGATGAGCCACCCAATTTAATTACTACACCCACAGCGCAACCACTGCCAATTGCCTCTACGTCTAGTAACTCTCATAAGCCTAGGAAGTGTTACTTCTGTGGATCCAACATTCATCCTCGTTCTGTATGCCCTGCGCGAGATTCTAGGTGTCAATCATGTGAAAAGATTGGACATTTTTCCAAAGTATGTCTTTCTCGTAGTAGAAATAATAATCCTGCTAAGCACACATCAGCCCTTACTGGCACCTGCAACATCATAGCAAGTTCAGCCAACTACACTAAATGCCTGTCAAAGTCCACAACTCCAGCTGTTGTAAATGGTACAACTTTCAATGCTCTGGTCGATACCGGAAGCTCGCTTAGCTTCCTTAGCAGGAAAATAGTAACGATGTGCAATCTTATTCTCCATGAAAGTAAGGATTCCGTCTCTATGGCTTCTTCCTCGTTGACTGTACCTATTGACGGTTACAGCTTTGTAGACATAGAGTTTTTAGGAACAACGGCTAAAATGTGCAAAATGTTTGTTATGAAAAATCTCTGTGCCGATGTTCTCATAGGTCACGACCTCCTCAGACAACACTCGTCTTTAACAATCGATTTTGGAGGGTGCAAGCCGGCTTTACACATCTGCAGCGTGGCTGTAGCCGCTATCCCGCCTGTGTCGCTCTTCGCTAACCTTTCTGCGGACTGCACGCCCATAACCACAAAATCTAGACGCCACACTCCAGACGACCAGAACTTCATTGCATCCGAGGTGAGCAAACTTCTTAATGACGGTGTGATAGAACACAGTAACTCCCCTTGGCGTGCTCAGATTTTCGTGGTCTCTCAGACTCACAAACGTAGAATGGTCATTGACTACTCACAAACAATAAACAAATTTACCTTCCTCGATGCTTACCCGATTCCACGAGTGGATGATATTATAAACAAGGTCTCACAGTATACAGTCTTTAGTACAATCGATCTAAAAAGCGCTTACCACCAAATTCCGATCCTTGACAGTGAAAAGCCATTTACAGCATTTGAAGCTTGTGGGAAGCTTTATCAATTTTGCCGAATCCCCTTTGGAGTTACGAATGGAGTCCCTTGTTTTCAACAAACTATTGACTGGATAATCGAAGCTGAGGGACTACAAGGAACCTATTCTTATTTAGACGACGTTACTGTGTGTGGGAAGGATCAGGAAGAACATGGTTACAATCTCAATAAATTCCTTATAGCTGCTAAGAAATACAATCTTACTCTAAACAAAGAGAAGTCTACATTTTCACAGAAATCAATTAATTTACTGGGTTACACCATCGCCAACCATACAATCAGGCCGGATCCCGAACGTCTAAAACCATTACGAGCTCTACCTGTTCCTGACAACACGCAAACGTTGGAGAGAGTTATTGGCATTTTTGCTCATTACTCGAAGTGGATATCGCATTTCTCTGATAAGATCAGGCCACTCACGCACACACACCGTTTTCCGTTAACCGATGATGCTAAAGATGCTTTTCAGAAGCTTAAGAATGACATTGTACACTCTGTAATGATGGCTATTGAAGACAACGTTCCATTTCGCGTTGAAACAGACGCTTCCGATTTTGCTATTGCGGCCACACTGACACAATCGGGGAGGCCTGTGGCGTTCTTCTCGCGTACGCTCTCGACTAGTGAACAGCGGCATTCCTCTGTCGAGAAAGAAGCGTACGCCATTGTGGAGTCAGTTCGCCACTGGCGACACTTTCTTCTTGGTCGTCACTTCCAAATTTTGACTGATCAACGTTCGGTTTCGTTCATGTTCGACATGTCTCACTCCAAAAAAATAAAAAACGAGAAAATTATGAGATGGAGGCTCGAATTATCTTGCTACAAATTTGACATCATATATCGGCCAGGTAGGGATAACCGGGCTGCAGACACACTATCCAGGATCCAGGTGCCTTCTCCTGAGCCACAAGGAACATGTTGCTTTGTTACAAACACGAATCACACTAGTACAACCAATCTAAAAACTCTACATGACACTCTCTGCCACCCGGGCATTACCCGAATGGCTCATTGGGTTCGCAGCAAGAATTTACCTTTTTCCATTGACGAAATCAGGAGGATCGCCAATGCTTGCCCGACATGTTCAGAGATTAAGCCCAGATTCCACAAAGAGGTTGGGAATCTCATAAAAGCTACGAAACCCTTTGAAAGACTCAATGTTGACTTTAAAGGGCCCCTTCCTCAAGCACCGTCGGGACATCGATACTTACTGACCGTTGTGGACGAGTACTCTCGATTTCCATTTGCATTCCCCTGCCTGGATATGACATCTGACACCATCATGAAAAATTTTACACACTTGTTTTCCACATTTGGTCTACCAGCCTTCGTTCACTCAGACAGAGGCCCAAGTTTTATGTCTAATGTGCTGAGGACATATTTGCATTCTCGCGGGATCGCTACCAGTCGCACCACTCCATACAACCCAGAGGGTAACGGACAAATTGAGCGCTACAACGGTATATTATGGAAGTCCATCCAATTGGCACTAAGCTCAAACAATCTAAGCTCAAACCAATGGATGCTCGTGCTCGATGACGCATTACATTCCATTCGATCATTACTCTGCACTGCCACAAACACAACGCCTCACGACAGAATGTTCTTGCACCCACGCCGATCTTGTCAAGGTAGTTCGCTACCGCCTTGGTTACTCGCCCCAGGCAAAGTTCTCCTTAAGAGACACGTTCGGAATAGCAAGTTTGAGCCACTGGTCGACGAAGTGGACCTCTTAGAAGCAAACCCTGAATATGCATGGGTCAAACTAGCAGATGGGAGGGAAACCACCGTTTCTCTCAAACACCTTGCTCCAAGAGGATACTCCGAGTCAGATCAGCAACAATCCACTCCCCTATTCGACAACATACAACAAGCACCACAAGAAGAGGATTCCGTCGCACCACAAGAAGAGGATTCCGTCCCGCAGTCCGAAGAGTCTATCCCAGTACCCCCAGACCAACCACCAGAAGCTACAACCGCACAAGAAGAGCCTTTGAGACGACCTTCGAGAGTTCGAAAGGAACCATCCTATCTCAAAGACTATGTTCCAAAATAGGGAGGGGTGAATGTGGTGACACTACTACACAATTATATAGGTACACCACATCACATGACACCTACACAGTTACATCACATGTTCTAATTAACGTTCAAAAGCTTTTCTATTCTTTTCACTTGTTGTGTTTTGCCGAATAAAGCCTATATACTGGTAAACAGACTTGAGCTACAAATATAACAGGTAAGGTGTATGTAGGCAGTAAGTATTTTTAGGCACCTATGTAGGCAGTAAGTATTTTTTTCAACTTTTTCCTTGGTAGGTACCTACATGATGAAAACCCGTTTGGTTGGTCACAGTAGCCAAACAAGTGGATACCTGCCTATTTATTTATTTATTTTTTACAAGCCAATATTATGCCTGTTTTAATAATAACTTCCTTTAGTAATTTAGCATAATACGGGCATTTTGTGCACCTATACGAGTACATTCGTATGAAACTCGTAGTGAAAGTGAGTATTGTTTCGAAGTAGATAGGTACCTACAGCCCATGTTAAGTAAACTTGAAAAATAATAGTTCAGGAATAACGAATGAATTCTAGCTTCCGACATTAACACCTCATTATGTGGTCAACAAGTGTTATTTTCCTTCACTGAACGGAATTTGACCAAAAAAGAGGACAAGCTACGATCGTGGTAAGGATTTCACGTTTGAGCTTGGTAGACGAACGTTACAGTCCGATTTGATTGAAAATTACCTATGTAGAACCATAATGTTCCTATATTATCTATACGGACTACCACGCACCTACTCGTACCAACCACAGTTCAGCTCATAACAACGCATGCGCATAAGCAGAGTCCGAATTTTTGAATTTTGTATGGGCCATGTAGTTCAATTCACACCCACACTCCATTTCAGCCAGTTAGGTAGGTAGGTATTAGACGTGTTGCAAGAATTTTCGGACGCACAGTCAGTGAGGCCCGGACCAAATTTTGTTTTGAAGGTCTAAAATTGGAGGAAGGAATTTTGGTTTTAGAAGACAATTCGCTATAAGGCTTGGGTAAAGGCAGGGGAAGGAAAAAGCGTAAGCTGTTGAGGCAGATGTGGTTTTATTAACAAGCGACTTGTACCAGAACACGGTTTGGACGAGAATGAATTTCTTATGATAGGAACAATTACATAGTGAGGGGTAGCAGGAACATCGGCGATGATCTACGGATAGCATCAACCACAGCTAACTACCTATATTGCCCAATAATGATGGTTTCCAGCACTCCCCCTCAATCATTAAGAAATACAACTAATACCACATGCAGCATTTTATAAAATTTTAGCAATCAACAACATAATAGTTGCACATCCTGATGGTAGACTCTAATAAACTCTGGAAAGATAATAATAGCAACGCAACAGCAATAGACTTTGAAAATACTCGTATAACAATTTAAAAACAGACAAGAGTTATCACAGATTATCAGGACCATCACAAATACTCAAGGAATCACGAAATCTCTTGAATTTCTTGTAAGCCAAAGCTTTGGTGAAAACATCAGCTAACTGCTGATCTGAGGAAACATATACCTATGAGCTTAAACGTTTCATCAGCCACTAAATGCCGCGAATAAAATGGTATTTTACGTCTATATGCTTACTGCGCTTTAGGCTACGGTTACTATGCATGCGTTTTCTGACGAAAATGTATTCTGACGAGTTCTGACGAAATCCTCGTCAGAACAAGGGTGGTTCCACTGCACGCGTTTCCTGATATTCTGATCGTCAGTACGTTTCTGCCACTCGCCAAATATGGACGAACTTGATGAGTTATATCTGCTTGAAAATCCGTTGTTAAAGTTATTACTTTTAAATAGTGAAAAGTCGGAGCACGTGAGCCAGCTATTTGACTGTAGAGACGAGAAAGGAGAGTTCAATTTCACGTACGACACAACGAAAAAACCTCGATTTTCCACTCTTTGGTCAAAATCGACTTCATATTCGGTCTTATCGTCCCCAAAAACATGGAAAACGATATCTCAGGAGCTCATGTTACCAACATGTTGCTAAAACGCAAAAAGTACCTATTTTTACACACATTTTCACTCATAACACCCCTGGGAATATTTCGATCGGGCTGAAAAGTTTCGGGACACAACTAGGGCCCAAATGGAGCATGTGTGCGAAAGAACGAATTTTGTAGACCGAAAATGAAGCCTGTACACGTGATTGTACGTATTATTGTACGACGAGAAATGTCTCTGTTATGATAGTTTTTGTCCCTCATGTCCCACAAACACTGGTTTTCCTGCACACAAGCAATTAATTTCTCTATATCCATGGTGAACTAGTCCTCAGTTCCAATACACGTGGAAAAACCAACTAGGTACAGGTTGCAAAGGGTAGACCGATTCGGACGAAAATTTCAAACTAGTTTGACCGCTCAAATCGTTCTGACGCCGACGTGCGTATTCTGACGATGCTTCCCCTCCCATAGTAACCACTTTCATTGGAAAGCAGGCGTTTGTTTGTTCAAGCGAATTCGTCAGAACTCATTTTCGTCAGAACACGCATCCATAGTAACCGTAGCCTTAGTCTCCCACGTTTGGGCCTTCTTAATGCATGATTGGTTGTCCTGGCCAAACATGGCTGAACGGGTACAGTCTGCACTTCGCAGTCAGACATCCAAAAGTATGTAATTCAAATTCTTTTCAATTAACATTTGCTGACTTGTTTAAAAGCTCCATTTCTAAACCTAAAAATACTGTTTTATTTCGTGACCCTAAGTCCTTGACATAAAAAACTGCCATAAATGCTGCTCAAATGATCTATTTTGCATGAATCATTTGAAATAATATTAAATCTTCTACCCAAATCAGTACATAAACGCTGCCATTAAAATGTAGACAAGGCTCCACCTTCAATTTCAATTTCAATTTATTTATTGTCGATTTTACACATATATAGGGTACTAGACCCCTCCTTGTATATGTAGAATAGAAAACAGTAAAAAAGGATGAAAATCACTAGATGGCTTTCCTGACAAATTACAATATAAGTGGTTTTTAAAAGACAAAGGAACCTTAGACCTTAAAAGGATCTTAGACGTTTTAAACTTCACACGCTCCAATTTTTCGTTAACATAAACACTAAAACATTTAGGAGATTTCCTCAAACCATGCACAGCCTTTTTCAGTTTACAGACGTAACCACTTGGAACATTATCCAAACCATCAGGTGGTTGCCGGTTTGGAAAAAGTGTAAGTTGTTGAAGCAGATTTGGTTTTATTAGCGAGCGACTTGTACGAGAACACTGTTTGGACGAGAATGAATTTCTTATGATAGGAACAATTCATAGTGAGGGGTAGTAGGAATATGGGGGATGATCTACGGATAGTATCAATCACAGCTAACTACCTACGTGGTGGATGCATATGTGAGGGGCGAGGTAGCGGACCTAACGCCTCAGGTTACCACCTATAAGGTGTCCACCACTAAGGCGTCAGGAAGAATATGCCCAGTGGTTACCATCTATAATGTTAACACCACTCTGGTGGGATCTTTTAGAGTAAGGAGAGAGAAGGAGCGAGGTGAGAGAGATAAGTCATCGACTTGAGGAGAGCATAGAATGAGTTGGAAGGCGAAGGAGCCGAGTTTATAAGGAGCGTCTCGCCCAAAATCCGCTGTGGACTGGTGGCGCTGCAGTTGGCTGGTGAGCGTACTACTCTCCTCCCCGCGCTCATTTTTGCTATCAGTAGTGGGAAGGCCAGTGGTTTGGTTGTCGGTTCATGTGAAAAATAGGATGTTTTTGCAGCTATTTTACGATTTTACGAAAACTTAAGGTTATTGATCCGTAGTCTCAATTGAACTGTCTCCAACCATCCTTAACATCTCTCAGTAACAATCTCTAAAAAACTCGGCGCTCCGCGCCTCGCCAGGGGGCAAGCCCCCTGGACCCCCGGTTACCTCTATTTACATACTTCGGACGAAATTATAGAAACACAGAATGTGTTTTAGCTCACGCGTTTCACATAAACCCGTCTTCAATCTTCGGTTGAAGATTGGTTAACTTCCTCCCACTAATGTTTCGTCGTAACTGGTGGTGCCTTATACACAGCTTCTTATATACACACTCACGAGTGCACTTCATAGAAATTTTGAGGTTAATCTCCAAGACTCCTACATCTCCAAGAGATAATTCGTTTATCGGTTGTTTGGTCTTAAAATTATGTCTTTACTTAATAAAGCTTGCAAACGTGTTCACACAAATATAAATAATATAAATTATTGAGAATGATCACCTGTGAGTAAACAATTATTTAAACAATCACGCTCATACCGCAGCTTGTCGGCCACGCACTCCACAGTGTTTAACGTAATATGGTTAGGTAAATCGAGAGCTATCCAACGAGTGGTGAATGATTTTTGTACGATGATAACTGGCGAAGTTAAAGTTCCGTAGCAACGAATCGGTTGTACGTGAAAATCATTAGAAATGTTGTCGTCCCAGATTTCGTTACGAAATTTCGTTACAATAATTCGTTAGCTTTTTTGGCTAGTTAGTCCATGGCTAAAACACATTCTGTGTTAATATTCAACAAAACATGACCCCCCCCCACCCCCCCACCCCCCGAACACACTATGGCAACCCTCGATGATGTGTTATCCAAGTAGGGGAAGGTGGGGCACAATTGACACATTTTCACATTTCCAATTTTCACAGCTGAGATTAACTTTTTTTTGTAAATCAATTTTCTCCATCTTAAAATACAACATCTAGGCAAGTCAAATGATATTTGTATGTTCGAAAATGTCGTTTGCAAAGTATTTATTTTCCCATTTTTCCGAAGGTCTCTATAAGGACAATTGTGCCCCATGGGTGGGGCACAATTGTCACCAGCGTGGGGCACTTTTGACACATGATTTAAATAGGGAAGTAATTCAATTATTTTCGTTTTTTCTCATCGATTTTACCTCTAGGCATCTGGAAAATGGAATGGAATGCATCTTGGGATGGAAATACAGCCATGAAAAGTATGAACATTTTATTCAAAACAACTTTTTTTAAAAAGCATTGAAAAATAACTTTATCACAATACAGTTCTACTTTTAGTTACATCATCATAGTCTCTTATAGCAGTCTTTTTATTTTTATAATCAAATCAGAATCCTCACTTAAACTTCAACTTAATTGAATTAACATAAATTACTAACGGAGATCAAATAATGAAAAGTCATAAGCGAACGAAAACACATTTCTTGAGGACCTTGTAGGAAAAAGTTTGGCGATAATGTCCACCCTGGCCACACTGGCCTCATCTGTGACTAGTGGAAATTTGAACACACAAGTTTTCCCCTGTCTTCGTAAGAAGGAAACTTTATATTCCTCTAGACCATAAAAACCAACCACTTCTCCAATGAAATACACAAGTTTTGATTTAGTTTTGTTGTTATCAGGTTGGAATTGCACTAGGATATAATCTTTTTTTTCTATATTATCACTGTCTATTAGGAACTGTAATTCTTGTAGACTCTCTTCATATTCGATTTCATCAACAGCTGAGTCAGAGTCGCTGGAGTCTTTTTTGGGGAAAATCTTTCTCTTAGTTTTGCAGTTTTTCTTTTTTAATGATGACTTTTTCTCCTTTTCTTCCATCATAAGTTTAATTTTCTTCATCTCTGGAGAGTTGGTGTACACTGTAGAACCGTTTGTGCTCCTTTTCCTACGGTTACTAGCACCCATTTGCCTTTTGGGAAATGGTCGGATTGTTTCTGGGGTCAATTTCGGAATCATCTTACTAGTTGAAGGTCCCAATTCATCTAATTTTGTTTGTTGAAAAGGCTCGGTACATTGGTTTAGTGCAAGAGGACATTCAGTAGGTGGGAGGTCAATGATGGTGGATGAGGAAGGTTCATCAACTTGAGAGTTCACTTCAGTACTGACACCTTTGACTGCTGGGCTATCAAATTGTACATTCAAATTCTCGGGATTTTCACCAGTTATGTCTGTATCAGTGACTGCGCTTGGAAGGAAAGCAGAGTCTGGAAATATATTGGAGTTGAGAGGGTAAATACCAGTGGTTGAAAAACCTTTTATTATGTTAGCTGGAGTAAAAGATTGCAGGAACGGATCTTTTGAAAGTTTGAGTACGTGCCTTAATTTAACGTGAAGGCCTGGTTTTGATGCTAACCAATCATGAATTGAGGCTCTGTAACGAGATTTCAATGGTCCAAATACAGTAACATCCAAAGGCTGGAGCTTGTGAGAACAGTGTGGTGGAAAAGTAAGCAATACTATTCCATTTTTCTTACAGTATTCAATGTTTTCATAAGTAATGTGTGAACTATGGTTATCTAGCAGTAATAGAATACAATTGTCTGTTGAGCATTTCGAATGTTTCTTGATGTGCTGAAGAACCTGAAGAAAGCTTTCAGCTGTCATCCATCCAGTTTTTGTGCCAAGTCCGAGTGAACCTGGTGGTCCATCATCATCACTCATCATATCATCGATACATTTTTGTGTTACGCGTGGGAACACGTAGACAGGGGGTAAGAACGTTCCTGCGGC
The DNA here is from genome assembly GCA_954871275.1 of Leptopterna dolabrata. Classification (NCBI taxonomy): domain Eukaryota; kingdom Metazoa; phylum Arthropoda; class Insecta; order Hemiptera; family Miridae; genus Leptopterna; species Leptopterna dolabrata. The sequence goes on along the minus strand of OX940976.1, from coordinate 67,966,449 downwards.
ACATATTATACCGACAATAGTAGTTTGCTCCCCACGTTCAGCAGAGGACGCAGCTCCTACCTGCTTGGATTTCTTGGGAGCATACACCTTCACGGATTCAGTTACAGTATTGAGACCACTCTCATCTACATTGAATATTTGCTCTGGCTTAAACTTGTATCGTTCTAGGACCTCTCTGAGATTTGAGAAAAATTCATCTACTCTAGGCTTATTAAATGCAGTAGCCCTTGCAAGACTAGTATTTTCAGGTTTCCTCAAACTCAATACTTCGCTATTCCTTTTACCAAAATCACTAATCCAATCTAATCCGGCTTTGCGATGTGTAATCCATGAGGGAGGAATATTTGGGCTCTTCACGAACTGGGCATAATCAAAAGCAAGAGTACGAAGCTGCTTTCTGGACAACCCATAATGCAGTAGGCTGCATTTGGTCAAATACTGTACCAGTTCTTTTTCTTGAGCTGCAGTAAAAACTGTTCGAGTACTGTACTTACTGCCAAACTTGAGTGCCCTGCTTGCTTCTTCACAATTATCAGATTCATTCCCTGAATCATTATTATTATTGGTAGTTATCTTACTCTTCTTCAGGCGAAACATGAGTGTTGTTCTTTTGACACCATACTCTGCTGCAGCTCTTGCTATCTTCATTCCATTGCGGATTGCGTTGATGGCTCTCCGGACTTGGTCTTCATTAATGAAAGCTCGATCAGTTTTCTTTTTATATGTACGAACCATCTGAAAGGATCAAAATTATTCTATTATGATTGCAGCTAAAATGTGAAGGGGCACTATTGACATTGTTGGGGCACAATTGACACTGTCAAATGTGCCCCTGAAAAAACTGACAAAACTACCCCAGGGGTAGCCATGATAGTAAACATGATAATAACAACAAAACAGCAGTTACTTGAAAAAAACTAAGGATACTATCTGTTAGCAGAGATGTTACAGCAATAAACTGGATAAGCCTGTTGCTCAAAATGATAGTATACAAACACAAAATCGACAAAAGAGAAAAAATCAAAAAGCTTACCTTGAAGGGGTCCAAACATCTCCAGGGCTCTCACTTGACTGATAAGCCTTCTATCTGCCAACAAACTTGTCGAGATGCCTCTTTGTCACTGCCTTCTCAATACAACAATAAGAATTGGCGCCAGAATTCAAAAAGAGAGGCAAAACCATACAGTGTCAATTGTGCCCCAATGTCAAATGTGCCCCACCTTCCCCTACTCGGCCTGTGAAATGACAAAAAAAAAGACCAACGGTGAGTGGGATTCGAACTGAAGATTTTCAGCACTAAAGCCAGCATCTCCATCTATTCAGCTAACGATGGCTTGGCGATATTGCAGGTTATCTTTGATGTTATTATTGAGTTTGATAGAGCGCACTCACTGCGTTCTGGAGACGAAATTAATTTGAATGATGCGCGGGGAGGAGAGTAGTACGCTCACCAGGCAACTGCAGCGCCACCAGTCCACGGCGGATCTTGGGCGAGACACTCCTCGAGTTTATATAATCCCTGGGACTATCTCCCTCCATCCTCCATACTAGTGGAGGATGGTGGGGATCCCCACCAGGTCCTTCGGGTCTCCTGCGTCTGCTGCTCCATTCCCTGGTTTTATTGTGAGATCTTATAAGAGTAAATATACAGGAAGTGGTTCTGGGAGGATACCACGACAACCTATATTGCTCAATAATGATGGTTTCCTATATTGGGTAATCTTGGTGCACTCGGAAGCAATAAGGTAGGTACCTGCATGGGATGGGTAGGTACACAGTTACAAAGCATTTTCTTCGCGTATACGCTGCAGTCTAACATGAACAGTTATCTCAACTTAACTTTTGCCCACGAATCGTCCAGCAATTATTAAGTACGATGAAATTCCGGGCCGAAGCAACTTAACGTGACACCAACTGAAATATAACACAAAAACAACTTCTGTGGCCCAACACAATTTTCAGACGAAATCATCAGGCAAGTGACGGTGAACTGTGCAGAGCGAGGTCTCCTGCTCCTGAGGGTGAGGGACGAATTGAGGATGACCGTCTCGTCCTTCCAATCTCTTTACGAGAGTAGCATCGGCTACGGGATGAGAAAAGCACTGATGGTAAACATTTTAAGCGATAAATGTGTTATTAAATAAAGCCCTTGTCACATGGGTTATTATTCTATTGCACATAGCTACAGAAATGCTGGCTGTTTATTTATTGCTTCTCAAAAACAGAATTAGGCTCCTTTTTTTTAAACACATTATCTTTGACCATTGATAGTGCCATTTAATTGTTTTGATTCACCTGCTGATACTACTTCAAGTGCTACTATAAAAATTTATGGTGATTTCAGACAATTCCCCAGGTATCTGACTAATAAAAAAAGAATTTTGGGAGCTGAACCTTCGTTACAACCTCAATTCTACACTCTTTGGTCAAAATCAACTTCCTATTCGGATACCTCACAAGCTCATGTTCACTAATACCTCAAAAAAACCTCGAAAAACCCTATTTTCACACACATTTTTCACCTGTAACACCCCTGGGTGTATTCGGATCGGCTGCCGAGCTTCGGAGCACAAGTAGGAGCCAAATGTGTTCCGTTCCCAAAAGGGGACCCAAACTGTTTGCGGAAGAACGACGATTTTAGACCAAATTTTGACGTGAATTTGAGGCTGAAACTTCGTTAGAACCTCATTTTTTCGCTCGCTGCTCAAAATCGATATCATATCCGGTCTCCTCGTCCTAAAAAACATGGAAAACGTTACCGCACAAGCTCATGTTACTTAAACACCAAAAAACCCCATTTTTCACCCATATCACCCCTGGGTATATTCCGATCGGACTGCAAAGTTACAGGACACAACTAGGGCCCAAACGGAGCCTGAGCGCGAAAGAACGAATTTTTAGACCGAAATTAAAGTAGATATGGATGATACGACGGACGGACATTGCATTTTTGTAATCTGCGCACCTTGAAACGTAAAAGAAAACATTTTGAGGGGGTGTTATAAGAATTTTTTGCTGAGCGAAGATATAGGTGTATTATTCACAGAATAATAAACCAAAACGAGTATATGTACAAACACGGGCAACGAGATTCCCAGCAATTCAAAGGCCAAGAGAACTATGATTATTTTATTAAATGATATAGGATAATGTAGGATATATAATGTAGGTATTTAGTTCTTACAGTTCCACTACATATTGACTTACCCATTCCATTTTGAACACCCAGGCTGAACAAGGTAAACTTGAATTTGAAGACAAGATATTGGCGTTGAAAGTAGAGAAAAGCAAACTGCAACAGGAATTGCAGCAGCTGAAGCAGAGCTACGAAATCCTGGACCGGAGAACAGCTGAACTCAAAGCGACGGAGGAAAAGAGGCACCAACAAGATCTGCAGGCCCTTCAAAGAAAGAACGCCGAACTAAAGGTTTGATGATGAGACACATCTGGTGTCTTCGTACAAAATTCATTTCATAATAAATCAACAAATATTATAACACTATATAATATTATAATAATGTAATTAATACTATAATAACATAAGTAATATTATAATAATGCAATTAAATATTACAATAATATAGGTAATTAATATGATTATGAGGCATGTAGCAACAAAGGACCTGTAGCATATCAGGTCCCTAGTAAATAATGTTATCGGCAATAAAGTAGGTATAATGATTTTCCATGACTGGATTTTGAGTTCATATTAATATAGAATATAATTAGTATTATTATAATTATGCAATCCGTTTCTATTTCGGAAAGATTTTATAATGAACGCTGATGAATTCTTCTGTTTCAGGCTCAACTGGAAGCTATCGTTTCACCAGCTAAAAGCTGAACTTCTGGAGAGATCCCAAAATCATAGGGTGTGGTGGCAGCCACAATTATAATTATTGAATAAATTTGAACAAATATGCATAAGTTGAACAAAGAAGTTATTATTATACATATAACATATTGTAAATACAAGTATTTTTGTTACCAATTGGTAGGTACGATAAATTCTGTAGATCCCTCCTCATCCTTTATTACGGCGCCGGCGCACTGCGTAGGGCACCTTGATTTTCCTCAACGCGGCAACTACTTCGCAACCGTCACCCGGGTAAGAAAATAGGTACGTGTGCCAATTTTTGCATCCAATTTCGTTTAAATTGATCTTGTTCAAAACAAGTTTTTGTTGGAATTCTAACGGTACCAGAACCATCTCTATAGGCCGTTTGTATTTCATACCGGAGAAAGAGGAATAAAAAGCAACAGCCACCAGTCCAGAATTTTCGATCCAGAATTTGTGAAACTGCCATTATCGAGTGCGAATTTTTCATGGTATCTCTTCGATGCCTACCGCTCTAGAGCACGTTGTATTTAGTACAACGGGTTTTCCTGCTACCTATTCAAATTAATAAAACTTGATGAATACATCGACGTTATTCCAAGGGGTCGAATATGGCCATTTGAAACCAAGTGATTTTTAATATCAGATAACGAATTATTGATTTATAATTTTTGCGTAATTTTTGCAACATTACTGTGATGAATTTAAAATTGGTTCATCACGGTGGCGTGAGGAAGTGCGCAGGCGGTTATGAGCGGATCACCACCGACATCTACGATCTTTTGGGAGAGTGAAAAGGTGGAGGTGAGTGATAGAATTTGCCCAGGCGGCGGATCTCCACCGACATCTGGGATCTTTTGAGAGAGAGGTGTCCAGGCGGTTATGAGCGAATCACCACCGACATCTGGAATCTTTTGGAGGAGGAGGTTTTGCCTAGGCGGCGGATATCCACCGACATCTAGGATCTTTTAAGAGAGGAGGAGAGAGAGCAAGGTAGAGGAGAGAAGAGAGAGAGCTGGTTAGAGGAAGTGTCGAATGAAGTTAAAGTCGCAGGATCCAGGGTTTTATAGGAAAAGGAGGCCTCTCCCTCCAACCCCCTGTTAGGGGTTGGTGGTGGGGCCCCAGGTTGTGTACCCTGGGTTCTGTGGCTTGTCTCCCCACTCATTCGTTTATTGACGGAAACTAACTTTAGCGTTTGGATATTGGTGAGAACTTAAGTTAGAGGAGTGTTCCCGGGAGGGACTCACGACAGAGGTCCCCCCAGTTTGAACCAAGATTCGTGGAGCTGAAGGCGCAAGGTGACAGGAGCTGAGGGCTAGGGCAAACATAAATGGGGGCGGAAGGCCAAAGGTGACAAGGGCTGAGGGCGCGGCAAACATGAATGGGGCGGAAGGCCTCGTTCTTAAAGGTAGTTGTTAAGGCTACGTAAGACTACGACTAAGAGTATAAGAGTATTTACATGGGTGAGTGGTGCATGAATAGTTACAGATGGGTGGATGAGAGACGATGAGAAAAGATATGGAGTTACAATGGCGTAGAAGATGTGGAAAGTATTTACAATGGTGTATAAGATTTACGAGTATTTACAATGGTGTATAAGATATAGTAAGATATGGTGTATAAGATATAGTAAGATGGTAGGTGATATTTACAAAGTTTACAAAGTTACAAATTTACAAAATGTACAATGGTCGTGGCGTTGGGGTTGGGGTATAATAAAAGGGTGCGGAAATCCGCCGGTCCCTGGGTATGGGTGGGTGTAGGGTGTGGATGGATGTATGTGTGGTGTGTGGAGGTGGCAGTGTATGGGTGGTGAGGTGATGGGGTGAGAGAGGCGACTCCCTCTAACAGTCTTCATGTTGGTGAAGACTGATAGAGGGCCCCTTCACTGCCAGGGTGGCGGTGAAGGGGAAGAGCCGGTGGGAGCCGGTACCCGGGACGTCGCGGAGAGGGGCGGCGACGTCGGGGTCCGGTGGGCGAAATGGAGGCGATGTGTGGTGTTTGTGGTGTGGTGGTGGGCGGGGGAGTGGTGTGGTGGGATTGGTCGGGGAGGACTGGAGCTGGTTTGCACCGTGCCAATGGCACGGTGTGGGGCTTCCCGTCAATTAACAGGGTAGCGGTGGATTGTGTGGAGCGGATGACCTGAAAGGGCCCGGCGTAGAGAGGTTGAAATGTTTTGTGTATGCCGGGCTCTTTCAGGTACATGTGAGTGGCGGTGTAAAATCATTTGGGATAAGTTGTGTCGTTATGTGGTGTGGATGTGTGTAGCGGTTCCCTGTTAATTGACGGTGTGTGTTGTGGGGTGAAAATGTCGGCTGGTAAGCGGAGGGGGTCTTTAAATGCGTTTTGCGCGGGACTCGTGTTGTCTGAAGGACGGGCGGAAGTACGGAGGCTTAATAAAACATAGGGGAGGGTTTTGGTCCAGGAGGGAGATGTAGCTGACGTGGAAATGGCTTGTTTCAGGACCGAGTGCCACCGCTCTATTTTCCCGTTGGATTGGGGGTGATAGGGAGTGGTGCGGATGTTGCGGACTTCGCTGACGCTGGCGGCTGCGGCGAGGTCGTGTACTGTGTCCGCGAGGCGGAGAAGAGGTTCGTCCGGTCCGTCGAGGTGGCTGGCGAGCGTCATCTGGATGGGGCGGGGGAGGGCGCGTAACCAGAAGGCCCTGGCGATGTCGGTCGTCATAATCCCCTGCAGCTGGTGTCGCAGGCGGCGGTAGAGGTGGGAGGGTTTGAGGTCGCCGAGGTGCTGTGGTTGCGATAGTGCGGCGATCCGTGCGATTTTCGACGGTTGATAGAGCGCGATGAGGCGGCTGCGGAGGTCGTCATACGCAGCGGCGGCGTCGAGGGAGATGTCCGACGTCTGGAGGAGGATGTCGTATGGTAGCAGGGAGATGATGCGGGAGTAGCAGGTTTTCTGGCTGCGGATGCCGGCGGCCGAGAACGCTGCGTCAACCTGGAAAAACCATAAAGCGGGGTCGTGTGAGTAAAATGGTGGTAGCGATAGAGGAAATGACGCAGAGGTTGTCATGACGTCGGCAGCGGCGTGGGCTGCGGCCGCAGCGGCGGCGGCGGCGGCGGCGGTTGATGCGGCGGAGCCGGGTGGCGAAAGGGTGGAGAACGGGTTGGCGACAGCGGTCGTTGCGTCCGTTGTCGTGGCGGCGGGTGGCTGCAGCGTGGACGGCGGCGGTGTCGAGGTCGGGTCCATGGTTGAGTCTGTAATTTGAAAAAAATTCAAATTTTAAATTTCAAATTCAAAATTCGCAAAAATCGGGAGCGGAGGTGTGTGTGGTTGAGCGGAGATGTGAGAGGTGTGCGATCTCCGAGCGGTTGAGGGAGTGTGGGCGAAAATTGCGAAAATTAACTGACTGACTGACCGAATTTGAAATTGAAAAGGGGACACCGAACTGAACTTGAGACTGGGGTTTGACACAGTAGGTAAGGAAGGTTGGGTGAACGTCGGGGTCACCACTGTGATGAATTTAAAATTGGTTCATCACGGTGGCGTGAGGAAGTGCGCAGGCGGTTATGAGCGGATCACCACCGACATCTACGATCTTTTGGGAGAGTGAAAAGGTGGAGGTGAGTGATAGAATTTGCCCAGGCGGCGGATCTCCACCGACATCTGGGATCTTTTGAGAGAGAGAGAGATGAGAGGTGAGTGGTAGAATTTGCCTAGGCGGTTATGAGCGAATCACCACCGACATCTAGGATCTTTTGAAGGAGAGGTGTCCAGGCGGTTATGAGCGAATCACCACCGACATCTGGAATCTTTTGGAGGAGGAGGTTTTGCCTAGGCGGCGGATATCCACCGACATCTAGGATCTTTTAAGAGAGGAGGAGAGAGAGCAAGGTAGAGGAGAGAAGAGAGAGCTGGTTAGAGGAAGTGTCGAATGAAGTTAAAGTCGCAGGATCCAGGGTTTTATAGGAAAAGGAGGCCTCTCCCTCCAACCCCCTGTTAGGGGTTGGTGGTGGGGCCCCAGGTTGTGTACCCTGGGTTCTGTGGCTTGTCTCCCCACTCATTCGTTTATTGACGGAAACTAACTTTAGCGTTTGGATATTGGTGAGAACTTAAGTTAGAGGAGTGTTCCCGGGAGGGACTCACGACAATTACATAGGTTTATGTAAGGTGTTTATTCAAAGTTCCGGCGCGGTCTTCATAATAGGTACCTACCTGGCATGGATACAAGTGTGGCGGCAGGGGCCGACCATTGCGGCCTGGCTGGCCGCCCATTTCGGTCAAAACCCGTAAACATGCATAGAAATCCCACTTTCTGATCAACGTCATTTGGCAAGTAAACCTAGAAAATGGACCCATCGACATATTTTGGTTTATTATTTTCAATAATGAACCTTTGGAATCAAGCATGGAAAACAAAAATTCTGAATCCCCCCTCCCCCTCAAAATTTGAAGGTTTACGTTTCAAGGTACCTATGTAGAATCCAAAAATGCAATAAAAAAATTTCTGTATGTCCACCGTACGCAGTACTGAGCACTTTTCTTAGTTATCATGAAACAAAATTGATGAAATTCGGGTTATAGGTTCCGTTCGGGGTCTAGTTGGTCCTCGAAGCTCGGCGTTACTGTCAGTCATCTCTAAGGGGTTCAAAATAGGGGTTGAAATCTTCAGAACGCCGTATCTCGAAAACTCTCGATAGAAGGATGTTTTTATACTTTACTAAATTTGTCTTGAACTAAACAATTTTTTGAGACCACCCGGAGCATTGTACGTCCAGCCGTTCGTGTGCACCAAAAAGCTTCGTCAACACGATCGTGAATCGAACGGTATAAATCCGGCCCGGATATCATCACTAGGGAGCACCTGATTATAATCAAGGATGGCTGTACGAAGTCGAGTTGGTTGTTCTGCGATATTATTTCATTTGATAAGTGATGGACTATTGGATTTTGTTGGTACCTAGGTAAGTCTGAAACTTGAACAAACGTTGAAGTATTATTGATGGGTAAATTATTACACAATGGTGAATTATTACAAAACGGTAAATTATTACACAACGGTAAATTATTACAGAATGGTAAATTATTACACAAAGGTTCATCTACCAAGAAGGGGCTGGATTTTGTTGATAGGTAAGTACTTTTGCAACTTGAACAACCGTTGAAGTATTATTGATGGGCAAATTATTACACAAAGGTTCAATATACTTGACCAAGAGGGTAGGTACTGACCACAGAAAACAGTGATCTAGGTAGGTACCAAGAAACGAGTACGGAGTTAGGTACTAACCTACGGAGGGTCTGCGATCTACATAATTTGTATAGAATAGTACATATTATATAGACGGGGAGAGCTGTGATCTGTAACAGAAGGGTATTCTGTACAAAATAATAAACCGTTGTGCAGGGATTTGCAGCGTTTTTGCTGTCAATTAGCCAAATCGAATGCGATCGAGTTCAAAATCAGTAGGCATGCTCTAGACATCCTAACGGAAATTTTGGTACCAACCGCACCACTTTAGGTCCATTTTTACGGCAGTTATCGTTGTAAATCGAAAAATTATAAACCCGTCATAACTCTCTCATTTCTCCACCTAGAAAGCTCGTTCTCATTTCAAATTGATGAGTTTAACGAGCTGAAAAAAAAACCCAAAAAGAAAATGTGAAAGAGATCGATTTGAGGAAGTTATGACCATTTGAAACTCCAAAACACATGCCACGTACCTACATAAGGAGCGTCATCAAGCGGAAAACCGTCTAGAAACTCGTTTTGAGCACTTCTGAACAAGAACCCATGGTTTTTTCGAACATAATTATATTTTGACGGTTTCACCATACTTCCTATATCCGGGTCGTTCTACGCTTATTCTGAATTTTCATGTAACAAGGCTAAAAAAATGTATCATGTATCATTTACTACTAAATCCAGGCTTTGTAGATGACCTTGTTTCAGTCATTCAAATCATTAATTAGTGACAGTAATCAAACATTTAATTACCTGAATGTCACTACCCTGGTGTGTCACACGCCTAAGTTGGAATATTCACATACATGGAATATACATTTTCATTACCAAAACAACGGGATCACGTCACAGTTATGATGTAGTTTATGTATGTATTAGAAAAATAAAAAATTTCAATTGGTCATTCACCTTTGATTCTGCATGAGAAAATGTGTTTGTTACAAAGTTTTGTGTCACTTTCCTGTCTATTCAGGAAACAGCTCCCTCCCCTTCCCTGTGGGGGGACAAAATTCGGGTAAAAGTCAAGTTGGCAGCAGTGATTTGCCACAGGTGGTAGGGATGTGTAAGATCCGTTCAATTCCGGGAGTTAACTCCCACCAGTTCACTCTTTTCTGGGATCAGTTCTTTGGGATCCGTTCACCGTTCTTCAGTTCTTCACTCTCAAGTTTGACGCTCCAAAGCCCATTCAAGTAGAAGGTAGGTGAAGGGAGGGTGATGTGAACGGTAAGGGGTGTAGGGAGGGGTGATGTGAATGGTAAGGGGTGTAGGGAGGGGTGAAGAGAACGTGAAGAGTGAAGAAGGGAAGGGAAGGAGTTGAACTTGCAGTTCTGCAGTTTCTCAAGGATCATAAGTAGCCAAATAACTTTCTCTCCTCTTCCTTTCTTTCCCCTTCTCTCTTTTTTTTTCTCTCTTTCTAATCCCTCATTATTGTCTACTGTGAACAAGTCTATAAACGACAAGAAAAACGATGTACCTATTCTTTAAGTAACAACTTTTTGTATCCGTTTTTGCCTTTTTTTTAATGTGTTTAAAAAAAAAAAGTAATTATATTAGCGCCATCAGCAATTTGTATTTGTAATTGTGTTGTACAGTATCTAAGTGGGGCCTTGAGCCCTGAAGCTGTGAAAATTAATAATAAATAAATTCTCAATTCTCAATTCTCAACTTGATTCTGTTATTCCGTGGAGTTGACTGGTCAGTCAACTCTCAGCTCAAGGGATAAGGGAAGGGAGGAAAGAACGGTAAGGGTTGAAGGGAAGGGCAGAAAGAGAGGAGCGGCGAGGGGAAGGGTAAAGGAGTTGAGAACGGGTGGCGACAAGGAGAAGGAGTGGGATCGGAGGAAGGAGTGAGGACGTCACAAGAGAGAGTTCATGAACTGGTGAACGGCAACTCTTTGGGAACCCGTTCAGTTGGGATACGTTCAACTGAAAGATCCGTTCAGTTCGGATCCGTTCAGTGCTGAACGCCACATCCCTAACAGGTGGCCTCTGGGTTTGTTTTCCTTTTTTGGTGTTGTGTGTGCCCTTGGAGATGCAACTTTGTCCACGATAACAGGTATGCAATTTTCATATTTGTCACCTTCCTGTGCTCGGTATTTTCGTATTCATTTATTTTTTGCTTTTCCCCTTCCATCATGCCATAGGTTTACTGAACCAGTATACGCGCACTAAATTCCAATCCTGTACTACCAGCGGTTTGGAAGCTATGTGCAGAAAACCCCAAACAAGTCACTTTCCTGTCTTTTGATGATTTTCATGTAGACAGGAAAATGACAAGCAAGACAGAGTAGTGACATGACTTCACTTGGGTAACTTATTCAAGCCTAATTTTGAAGTTATTTCACAGCTAGCGGGTGTGCTACCTACTGGGTACCTCAAGGCAACTTTGGGAATTTCAGATATAGGTACATGAGGGTAGGTATTCTTGTCAAATGTTTGGTTTCTAGTAAAATCACTACCCTGTAACTATATTTTCTTTATGGTCACACTCCTGCCTACCATTTTTTTTAAATTGGCAATATTTCATGTTCTGGTATGAATGAAGCTCGCATATTAATAATTGACATTATATGATCCCTCCTGAAGAGACTGAACTGAAAAAATCGCGAGTTTGAAAGGTTTTAAGAAACAAAAATATCAGGGGTCTCAAAACCACTCTAAGCGTAGAATGACCCATCCAGGAGGATCCTGAATCCAGGAGACTGTTCAACGGACTTGCCTATAAAAGTTTTTCAAAAATTCATGTTCTGAAAATTTTGGACCCATTGCAATAACGTCTTTTCCTTAGAAAATTCGCTAGCAAATGAGTTCCCCCTCGGACCACCACCTCCTACCATTCGCTCTTCCAAAAGCTGATACCTGGAAGAAAGTCTAGACGCAAGTTTTGGACTTGTAGGTACTGTTGAAGATATTGTTACCCACCTACATTTCTGTCCGTTTTGTTCACTGAAACTTGACCAGTGGTCGAATGAGGACGATCCTGCCGCAGATCATGACAAATGGTGGCCTAGCTGCCTGAATGTGTGGCGGTTGTGGATCCTCAAAATAAACATAGTTTGCTGCATCTAACAGTGTTTTGATGGATGGGTCTCATGTGGATGGACTCAGTGTACCTAAAACTGCAATCTTATTATTGTTGTAAATATAATATTGTTCAAAAATCCGGGAAATTGTCTGTAATCACCATAAGCTTGTATAATAACATTAGAAGTAATTTCAGCAGGTGAATCAATACAATCAAATGGCGCTATCAATGATCAAAGATAATTTGTCAAAAATAGGAGCTTATATAGTGTTTCTCGGGGCCAAAATTGGTGGAAACCAGAAAAAATAACGGTTTCAATTATTGCACATGAAAGAAACAATAAATGAACAGCCAGCATTTCTGTAGGTATGTCCAATAGAATAATAAACCCATGTGACAAGGGCTTTGCAGCGTATTTAGCGAATTTTCGAAGAAAAGGAAGCTATAATTGTTCTCGGTCCAAAATTTTTAAAACTCAAATTTCCGAAAGATTTTTATACCAAAATCCGTTTCAGACCATCCTGAATTCACTGCCGAATGACACCAAAAATTATATATATATATATATATATATATAAGTAGTATCGGAATACCAATCCTGGACCACCGACTTCAATCTCTGTTAAAAATGTTTCTGACTTCAATCTCTGTTACAACTGCTTTTGTGCTAAACCCTGTTAAAATGCTTTTCTGTTAAACCCCTGATAAAACTTTTCAACACAAAACATCAGAACACATTTTTTAACACAAAACATCAGAACCAGTGACTTTTTCATTTAGCGACTTAAATTCCTGGTAAAAATTTTCTAACACAAAACATCAAAACCAGTGACCTTTTTTCATTTGGGGGGTTAGTTAAAAGAATCTCTTTTATAATAAAAATGAATAAGGCACAGCTATTGAACAAATTTAATTTTGAAAGCTCCACAAATAAACTCTCAGAACTGAAACTTGGAACACCATACAAGGTTCTAAGTTTTGAGTTCGTGAAAACGAAATACTCCCGGGAAAACTCTGAGTCTATAATAGCCAATTTGGAAAATTTCAGAGTATTTTTACCTGAAAGATATGCACTCACTTTTGAAAAATCCGATTTTTTAAATCTACTCGAACATGGTGTTAGTTTGGTTTACACTGGAATGATTAAATCAAAAAATGGAAAAGACATGCATAACATCAAGTTTGTTTAATTATTAAGTTTAATAAAAAAAATGTTTTATTGGAATTTTTCCACTAAAACAATAATATTATACTAAGTTGTTGAAATATTTTTTTTTTCTAGTGAAAACATCAGAGGGAGCTAAATTTCGAAAATATCGACCCCTAAATAGTCCTAAATTTCGAAAATATCGAACCCTAGTCTAGACCATTAAAGGTGGACCCCTAGGGGTCCACCTTTAATAGAGGGGGGTATCGATTTGATACCCCCTTTAAGAATTCAATTCAGACAGGAAAAGTGTACAACAATACAATATAAAATAACCTGCTAGTTAGTAGCATAAGAACTTTTAATGAGCTGTGTTCATTAAAAATAAAATCTCCTTCATACCCCAAGCATTCTGAGCTTTAGCAATAGATATCTTGAAACAGAACTGCAAGCGCTATCTACCGATTTTTCGGCGAATCTATGAACCGGTTGCATCACCAGGAAGAGGCGAGCTATAGCGTCCCGCGGGAGGTGGCGCGTTTGACCTCATTCGGCCTTGAAATCCACTACTCAAGATTATAGAACGCCTCTCAGTTCACAACTGGAGTCTTGGCTCATTGGTTATCGTATCGGCTTTATAAGAGAGAGGTCGGCAGATCGCTGCACGGACAAAACCTCAAGATTTTTTTTCCTATATATATGAGGATACACTTCCCTCGAGGTTTTAGAGGCGTTACTAGCTGATGGGCCCTTAAGCTAATAATTAATCTAATTCCACCTGGATGGAAGTGAGAGTCGACCTTATCATCAAAATCTCCTTTCTTAACTGTTCTGCTCTCAACATCTACTTAAATGCAGCAAAAACCGAAACTTCAACGAAACTGAAAAGTCAAGTTGAAATGACTCACGGAATTGAAACTCCGTCGTAGTCGTGAAGGTTGTGTCATTCAAAGATCCCCTCCTATAAACGGAGGTAGAGATCGTTCAGGAATGAATGCTGTGTAGAAGTTGAGAAGCAAGAGAATGTACGGTTAAGTTGGGACATTTTGCTGAAATTTCCTTTGATTTTTTTTATGGGAATTGTACCGACCATATCTATAAGTGTAATCCATTTAAAATTTCGTGAGTTGTAATTCCTCGGGATAAAAAGTTCCTTGGATTTCCTCTCCGCTTAAATCTTTTATTTTATAAGTAATTGGATTTGTTTCTAAAATTTCGGTTATTTCAAAAATCTCTTTCGTCCAATTTGCTTCGTATTTGTTTGCAAAAGTTTTCTTTGATTTCGTAATTCTTACACGATTTCCAATTTTAAATTTCTTTTTTCCATTTTTTCCACTCTTTTTGAATAAATATCTCAGAATTTCATTTTCATTTCTCGCATCAACTTGAGCAGGTGTCATTCCAATGGAACGATGAACGTCTTGTTTGTTGTACTCATTAACTAATTCCTGTAAAATATTTATCCAATTTTTATTTCTATTTATCTCGAAACGAATTTTCATTTTCTGATTTAAAGTTCTGTTAAATCTTTCGATGATTGCGGATTTTTCTAAACTTTCCGTGTGATACATTTTAATTTTATACTCGTCTAAAAGTTCTTTGAAAAGTCTATTTTCAAATTCTAAACCTTTGTCCGTGTGAAGGAGTTTAGGAGTAGAATGATTATGAGATTTTACATTTTCCAAAACGTCTTTGAAAGCTTTTGAAACTACTATTCCGTTTTTCTTTTTCAATGGAACTGACCAAACGTACTTTGAAAAAGTATCGATAATATTCAACATGTAACCGAATCCGTTGTTTTCATTCTCGTATTGTTTCATTATAATCAAGTCCGCAGCCCAAAGATCATCTTTTCCATGAGTAACAATTTTTCTTTTCTGAAATTTCTTTCTAACGGGTTTATGTAATTCTTTCGCAAATTCTAACTTTTCGTTTTCAGGCAAATTTATAACTTCAGTTTCAGGAATTACGTTAGTTTCCTCATTCGGATTTTTTATGAATTTACTTTTATTAGTTTTACATTTCACACATTTAGCAGCAATTCTCCACCTTCCGTTCGCAGTTTGTACAATTTCCGCGTTTATATTTTTTGTTCGTTTTTTACATTTATGGCAATAAATTTCATCCTCCATGTTTTATTTAAGTCTAGAGACATTTTTTTTTAATGGAGTGAACTCCATTAAAAATACACATCCTTACGCTATTTTTTACATTTTAAACAAGTTCTCGTGTTATCGTATTTTTGACTGGATTGTAAACGAAGCTCGAACCACTAACTAAAACAACGTAGCAAGTCGTTCCTTCTGAACTACCTGAAGGTGCAACTACCGCTTTATTGAATTCTATGTGTAAAATGATGTTGCTTTTACCATCGGAAATACTTTTAGGTTGATCCGTTAAATCTATACTGAAAATCGGATAATCTCTTTTGAAAAATTCGGGTTCAAGATATGGTAAATTGTCTTGAGAGTTTGTTAACTTTTTGAAATCTAAATACGTGGAATAAGCTAAACAAAAATCATTTTCATCGAAATCCAAATCTTGATTTTCCTCTGGGTATCTTCTACCTCCTAATTCGATCCAATAATTTCTTACATCTTTATGATCGAATTTAGAATTGTTCTTTTTCTGGTCGTTTGACGCGTCAGTTTGAAAAACTACGAAGCACCATAACGGATTATGCACGTTTCTGTAAATATTCGTAATATCGAACATTAAGGTTTTTCCTGTAACGTTTTTATGTTCTATACACTGCCAACTTTTGAATTGAAATTGGTACGGCACGCTTCTAAGTTCTGCGATCAAATTAACTTTAGATTCGTTTTTATATTCAATCACTGGAACTCTCAAAACAAAAGATTTTATCTCCACAACTCCATCACTAGGCATAATCGAGGATTTATCCTTATCCTTTAACCAAACGTGAATAACGTTATTATCGCAGTTTCGAATAAAAGTTATTTCAAAACCTCCCTTGAATATTGGAACGGTTAAATCTTTGAAAAAACCCAAACCTAAATCGCCGAGATAACCAACTGCACTGAAATGTCCACCCCCTATTGCATTCGTATTAAAACCTGAATTCTTAACTTCCCCATTATAATTCTTAGGGCCTGCAAAAGTGACAAAACCCTGTACCAAGCCAGAAATGCCCGGATTCTCAATTTCATCTACTACAACATTATGTTTTTTCACTTCTACGCTCGAAAACATTTGACCCACGAAATTATCTACCAACATGACTGAATCTGAACCTGAATATGCCTTGGTTGGATCTTTCGACTTTAAAACTCCCTTTACGTAATACTGAATGTTTTTAGACAGAAATTCGTCTTCTAGATCAATTTTGAAAGTTGTCCTTTTGTTTTCAGCATTCAAATTTAAAGTTGAAGTCGGATTTATTGTACGAAACTGCTTTCGCACAATATCGTCTTGATATTTATCAAAAGTCTTTTTAGTTTGATACATACTTTATTATAGTAAAACATAATTTTTTTTTGATTTTTTATTTAGGTACTATGAAAAAAAATTTTTTATGAGATTTTCTCATAAAAAAACACAACTCACTGTAATAACTAAATTTAAACATTTTTTCTAATCGCGTTTATAATTTCCGCTTTTCCCAGTTCTTTTCCCTTTTCTAAAAGTTTCACTTTTTCCGTATCATTATTTTTATAACCGTTCAAAATGTTGGTTTTCATCTCGTTGTAATTTTTAATTTCTTGTTCAATATTGTTGAATTCCTCATCCGAAATTTTACCGTCTTTCAAAGCATTCGTGAATTTTTCCTCTATGGAATTTAATTTTGTTCTCGCCAAAAGTTCGATGTCTGAATGTTTATTAATTTTGTTTCCTACATAACTGCCCGAAGTTCTCAGGATTGCAGAAAATGTTGTTAATACAGCTGAAAGTGGAACTCCAAAAGGAATTGCCACAGGGAGAGTGATACAAACACCAATCATCCCCAGTTCAGTTAACGTAGTGAAACACTCTATTCCGAAAAATGTTTTCGATAATTTGCAGTATTTTTTTCTCAAATTTCCCCTCATTTTCATTTCGTTTTCTAAAAATTCATATTGTTTCATAATGCGATTTATTCTATAATCGTTGGAATTAAATTCCGGAACTGGAATCTGAGGATAAATGTTTTTGTAAAACGGAGTAAATTGTATGTCATTTTCAACTGCAGGAGCAGACGGTTTTTGGTTTTCATCAATGTTGTTCATCTTATCTTTCTTGTTTGTTCAAATTATTTACTTTTCAGCAACAAGTAAGCTTTAATATCGTCGAATTGAATCTGTTCGTTATTTCCCGTGGTTGTTGACAATTTTATCATTTTTATTTCTTTCAGTCCTTTTCTTAGTGGAATGAAAACTACTTTCTTTGGTTTTTCCGTGTAAATAGTATTAGGTGGCATTGGTTTCTCTATGAAAGAAACGTGTAATAACTCGTTTTCAACGTGCAAATGGGGATGTTCATCATGATTTGTAAAGCTATATTCCGTAATGTTACAATGCCATTCGACTATATTATCAGAAAGAACGAGTTGTTTCGGATTATTCTCTGATACGTAGTTGGTATTCTTTTTAAACAAATTATTGGAACCTAAACAATGTTTCAACTGAAATATATCGCAAAAATTCCCCTCATCCACAATCTTCATGTCCATGGGAAAGTATGCAGCAATTCTGTAAGAATCGTCTTTTAAATACTCGAGATCGAATTTCAAACTATTCGGAGTAACTTGTTGTATTTCTTTCATTTGAGCTTCAGAATACTTTTTCATAGTTTCTTTTTTCTCTAACAAACTAGTTTGAAAATTGGATAAAAAACTAATCAACTTGGCTTTGAATGAACTCACATTGAACGTTCCATCGATTTTATATTTTAGATCATATTTTCCATCAGTAAAAGTATATCTGTAAGCGAACACGAAGTTTTTTATCTCAAACGTTTTCCTAGTTGTAAACAACAAAGCTGACATACCCAACTGATACTCTTTATTCGGATCGAGTGGAATTGGACTCTCAAACCTTAGTGTATCTCCTGAAATTTTTATAAACATTATTTATTTATATATAATAAATATAATAAATAAAATGAGTCAAAAATATAACATAGAGCTTTTTTCATTTGAAGAAAAGACAGCTTCTCACGATTTACTACCTCTGCCCCTACGCTGCCTAGTGGTAGGGCCATCCGGATGTGGAAAAACCAATCTATTGTGCAACCTGATTGTACAACCATGGGGAATTCCGTTTGGAAATCTTTACATATTTTCCAAATCTTTAGAGCAAAAAGTTTATAAAGATTTGAGAAAAGCTTACGAAAAAATAGCGGCTAAAGTTGGAACGGAAATAGCTCATTTTTACAATAATTGTGACGAACTAATTGTACTAGATGATTGTCAGTCGAACAGTTTGATAGTTTTTGATGATTGCGTTAATGTTCAACAACAACAGATTATAAAAGATTATTACATGAGAGGACGTCATAAGAATATTTCTTGCATTTATCTAACTCAATCATTCACTAAAGTTGATACACAGTTGATTAGGGAAAATCTGAATTTTCTGTGTATTTTCAAGCAACGCCTAGTTTACATGAAAGCGATTTACGATGAGTATGTTGGAACAGATTTTACTTTTGATCGATTCAAAGAAATATGCAACGAATGTTGGTACGATAATCATGGATTTCTGACGATAAACCTCGAGAAAAAATTAAAAGATGGCCGATACATGAAAAAGTTTGAGAAAACGTTTCTTGAATAAACGATCAAAAACACCGTTAGACGATCAAAAACACCGTTAAATCACCGTTAGACGATCAAAATAACCGTTAAACCATCGTTAGACGATCAAAATAACCGTTAAACCATCGTTGAAACGTTTTTTAAATATACGATCAAAATAACCGTTAAACCATCGTTGAAACGTTTTAAAAATATACAATAAAAAAAAAAAATTTTTTGTTTACTATAATAAATAACTATGCCTACTGTTAAGCATTTAGAAAAAAATTTGTTGAAAAAATATAACGAACATAAAAAATATAACGAACATAAAAAAAAGATTGAAACTGATGATTCAGAAACTCGTGATCAAACTGATGATCAAACTGATGATTCAGAATTAGAACCAGAAAATCGAATTTTAATGAGAAAACCCAAAAAAGAAATGACTGTCAAGGAAGCGAACAAAATTCGAAAACTAGAACAAGAGTTAAGAAGTGCTTTCAGAGAAGCAAGAGTGGATATGCTGAATGATAAAGAAACCAAAGAAAGAATGTTTGCTCCCATCACGGAAAAATTAGTTGAAGTGAAAAATGCTGTGAAACAAGCTGACGAGGACTTCAAGAAGTTGGAAATTGTTCCTTACATGCAAGCTCCTATGGCGAGTAGTTCTTCTGTCAAGAAAAGAAAACTGGTGACTTTCGGGCCTACTAATACTCTTGAAATTAAACCAACAGAAGGAGCTTCTGCACTAGTTGATACGACATCAGATGAGACCGTAGTAAACACAAGAAATAGTTTATCAAACATCATGGATATGGTAGATCAGAATCAATCCCCATCGAATAGTGTTGGTCCGAAAGGAATTGGTCCGATTGCTAGACTTTACATCAGACAGGATGATAAACAATTTGGTATATGGGGAGAAGAGGACAAAATTTTCATCGGAGACCAACAAATTCAAGTAAACGGAGATGCAATCGTTATTCAAAAAGAAACGTACAAAGGAACGCACGGATTATGGCGTTTGTTAACTGATCCTCTAGGACCTGATCCTGATAAATACACTCAAGAGGATTTGAAAGTTTACAAGAAAATTCTCATTCAAACTAATTCTTTATACCAAAAGAATGATCCAACTACTAATAAAGTAAAGTCCAGTACAGGGAAAAAATGGAAAGATTTGATCGCACCTATTTGGAAAGAAATCAAAGCAAGTAAAGTTGGTTCGGGCTTGATAGAATATTCTGAAAATCTAGTGGAATTTAAATACATCGACAACCTCCAACAGCTGCATCAGCGTTTGTACTATTTGTATGCACAAGAACGAGCTGGTAATAACAATTTTCACAATGAAAAATTAGGAATTGTAAAGTTTATAACCGATCAGTTGGAAAAAAACATAGATAATCCCAAAGGAATAGAATATCTGTTGAGAGTTGTAAACAGTTTACCGAAAGGTATAATTAAAAATGGTTCCGGAGTTTTAAATACTTTGCTGAACAAACTTGATGGTTTCGTACCTGAAATGCATTTGTCGGGTGGATACAACTATTGTGGTCCATTTACAAAACTAGATAAACGATTGAAAAGAGGAGATCTGGGAATTAATAAATTGGATGAAGGCTGTAAGGAACATGATAAATTTTACAGGGATCACACAGACACGAAAGAAAGACATGTAGCAGATAAAGCACTGGAGGAATTAGCAAAAGAAAGAATGTACGCGAGTGATGCAAGTTGGAAAGAAAAAACTGATGCAGCTAAAGTGAGTGCTTTAATGAAAAGTAAACAATATTTCGGTATGAAAATTCATTATTAAAAAAATTTACTATAATAAATAACTATGATCACGAAAAATATAGATTTAACCGAAAATCAATTAACCAAATTGCGAACCGCTTACAAAAAGCGTAGATCTGTTACAGTTCGTTTGACAGCGAAACAAATTTCAGGAAACGGAAAACATAAAATCAGTCTGTGGGAAACTCAATCAAAAACATTTGAAAAAGCGAGAAAAGAAAAGAAAGGAATTACGTTAACTTTGGATTATGAACAACTACATTTGAATCACACGGGTGGATTCCTACCACTGTTATTTGCAGGAATAGGAGCACTTGGTGCGTTATTAGGTGGGGGTGCAGCAGTAGCAAATTCAGTAATAGACTCAAAACATAAAGCTGCTGAAGAAGCGGAAATAAAACGTCATAATCTCGAGATGGAAAAACTAGCTCAAAATGCAAAAAGTTTAAGTATTGGGTCCGGTTTAAAAAAACGAAAAAAACGAAAAAAACGGAAAACTACCAACCTCTGAGTAATTTAGATTTAAATCGTTATGCGAAAAATTTTAAAATAAAACATTTCCGAGGTGTTTTCATGAAGGATGAACTTCCTAATCGGTCTAAACCCGTTGAATGCGGAATTATTAATTTAGAAAATTCTAATCAAAATGGTAGTCACTGGACTTGTTATTTTAAAAAATCCGAAAAAGAAAAATATTATTTCGATTCCTATGGAAACGCATCACCGCCTAAGGAGTTGGTAAAATACTTGGAAAATAAAAATATTTTTTACAATTCCGAACAAATTCAAAAAAATAACGATCCTCCAATTTGTGGTCATCTGTCTTTGATAGTGTTAAAAGAACTTTCAAACGGAAAAGATTATGAAACTGTTTTAAAAACATGCAGAGGGAAATTGAATTCTGAAAAAACTTGGTCTCTGTAGGAGACAACTCTTAGTATAATATTGTTGTTTTAATGGAAATTTTCCATTAAAAACGTTTTTTTTATTAAAATCTAAAAAAATGAGAGGTAAGTTAAAAGGATCTCACCAATAATAGACAAAAGAAAAAGGTGGGTGTGTACCATACACCCACCTTTAAGAATTCAAAAAAATGAGGGGTTAGTTAAAAGAATCTCTTTTCTAATAAAAAAATGAATGATTCGAAAAATTATATATCCTATAATAAAATGTATGATACGAGAAGGCATTGTGAAAAGTGCAATGTTAGCACTACTTATAAAAATTGGGCTAGGCACCTAAAGTCTAAGAGCCATGGAAAAAACGACCCGGACCGGACAATGACTATCAGAAAACCTAGAAAAGCAAAACCTGTATTTGTAAATCCGAGGAAATTGCACAAAGTATTTAATTTTAGTGAAAAAGTATTTGAAAAAAACAGAGAAGCTAGAAAAGCAAAATCTGTATTTGTAATACCGAGGAAATTGCACAAAGTATTTAATTTTAGTGAAAAAGTATTTGAAAAAAGCAAAGAACCGAAAACGGAAGTTGTTGAAAAGGAAACTGCATTTGAATCTAGATTAGTGACTTACAACATTAAAAATACGAAAGGATTTAAAGATGCGTCCAAATTTCTGAACAGTATTGAAAGAACCGCAACAGGTTTAATCAAATGGAAACTTAGAGAAATGAAACTAAAAGTTAATGTAGTTTTAATCGCAGAATTTAAAAAAGGAACTAACAAAAATAACATGGAGTATCAGGAACTCAATTTCAAAACTAAAAACGTAATAATATTGCAGTCAGCAGAAGTTGCAAACTGTTACGATGAAATGAAACAGAAAATTCTAAATGAAATGGAAACGTTCGAAATTAAAGGATCTAATTGGCGACTTCATAAGATCAAGCATTTGGAACTTAACGTTAACAAGTACACTCCTTTGAGAGGATCATCTTACATTGAACTCCCAGCTTTTCTGCAAAGTAGGAAAGCAATTATAAATGTGAAAAATACGGATAATAAATGTTTCCTCTGGTCTGTTCTTTCAGCTTTACATCCTGCAGACCACCATTCTAATAGAATAGGAAAGTACATAACATGGGAACATGAATTTGATGAAGCGTTGAAAGATATCAGTTTTCCTATGAAACTTACAGACGTAAAAAAGTTTGAGAAAAGAACTGGGATTTCCATAAATGTTTACTGTCTGAATGAAAAAAATACTATAGTTCCCTTGGAAATAACGAAAGAGGAAAAGGAAAAACACGTTGAGTTGTTGTACTTGAAAAACGAGAAAACTGAACATTACTGCTGGATCAAAGATCTATGGAAACTGGTTGGTCATAGTCAGCTAACAAAGGATGGTCACAAACGATTTTTATGTAAAATGTGTTTAAATAGCTTTGGAACTCAGGTCAAATTAAACGACCATAAAGAATATTGTGGAGATCATAAAGCTGTTAAAGTAGAATTACCAGAACCTTATGATAATGTTTTACAATTTGAAAATTATAAACGCTCCATGAAAGTTCCATTCGTTATCTACTCGGACTTTGAAAGTTTGCTTAGAAAACTTCAAACTGTTATAGCTGAAGAGAAATGCAAAACACCCGTTAAAAACTCTAGAAAATTTATCATAAAATCAATCAGAACTAGATTAAGAAGGGTTACTAATAAAATACACAAACACGAAGCTAGCAGTTTTTCATATTACATAAAGTATTCCAACGGATATTATAAGCCCCCAGTCGAATATTCTGGTTCGGATTCTCCAAAAGTATTTTATCAGAAACTGAAAGAGGAAGTTTTACACATTGCTAAGGAATATTACGATAAAAATGTACCCATGAAACCATTGACTGACCAACAGGAACAGGAATTCAAAAATGTAAAAACTTGTCACATTTGCGAGAGAGGTTTTAACGAATTGCCTCCAATGTTAGAAAAGGAACTCGAGGTGAAGGAAAAAGCTTTGGTCTACTTTCACATGCAAGGAGATGAAAGTAATGCAAAACAAATACAAACGGAATTGAAGGATCTGAAACAAAATATCGATATGAACAAAAGACGTGTGGCTGACCATGACCATTTGTCAGGAGAATTTAGAGGTGCTGCCCATTCTCTGTGTAATTTGGAGTACCAATGCCCGAGATTCGTACCAGTATTTTTCCACAACCTAGCTGGTTACGATGCCCACCTATTCGCGAAACAACTCGGAGAGGATGAAGGGGAAATACGGTTGATTCCAAACACCGAGGAAAAGTACATTTCATTTTCAAAGATTCTCAGGTACGACTCTGGAAATTTTGATAAGAAAGGAAACCCAGTAATGAATAAAATTGAAATAAGATTCTTAGATTCGTACAAATTTCTAGCAAGCTCTTTGGAAAAACTAGTAGGAAATTTAACTAAAGATCAATTTAAGGAATTAGAGAAACATTTTGGAACAGAGAACTTGGAACTGATGACAAGGAAACTAGCTTACCCATATGAGTACATGGATAGGCCGGAAAGGTACGATGAAACCTGTTTACCACCTATAGAGAAATTTTACAGTAGCTTAAACAAACAAGGAGTAAAAAAGTCTGAGTACAGAAATGCGCAGGAGATTTGGGATAGATTTGGAATAAAAAACATGAGAGAATTCACTATGCATTACAACAAATGCGATGTCTTACAGCTTGCAGATGTAATGGAAAACTTTAGAGATATTTCCCTTAAAACTTACAAACTGGATCCAGCATTTTATTACACGACACCTGGATTTGCATGGGATTGTATGTTGAAAATGACAAAAGTGAAATTGGAATTGTTGACTGATTACAATAAAATTCTAATGACAGAAAAAGGAATTCGAGGAGGTATATCGCAATGTAGTAACAGACACGCGAAAGCAAACAACAAGTACATGGTTGATAAATATGACCCAACTAAACCTTCCAACTATATAATGTACCTTGACGCAAACAACTTGTACGGATGGGCTATGTCTCAGTACATGCCATACGGAGGTTTTAAATGGGTAGAGAACTTGGAAAATTTAGATGTTGAAAATATAAGTGATGAGTCTCCTAAAGGTTATTTTCTGGAAGTTGACTTGGAATATCCTAAGAAACTGCACGATTTACACTCAGATCTACCACTTGCACCGGAAAACAGGATTGGAAATACAAAATTACCTAAATTAATGACAACTTTGTACGACAAAGATAAATACGTTTTACACTACTGGAATTTGAAACAGTGTCTGAGCATGGGAATGAAACTAAAGAAAGTACACAGAGCACTGAAGTTTGATCAATCGGATTGGTTGAAAGTGTACATTGACTTCAACACGGAACTGAGAACGAAAGCGAAAAATGATTTTGAAAAGGACTTTTTTAAATTGATGAACAACAGTGTATTCGGAAAAACGATGGAAAATATCAGGGGAAGAGTCGATATTAAATTATGTTCAAATGGAAAGAAACTGGAATCGTTGATAGCAAAACCCACTTTTGATCGTAGAACGATATTCACGGAAAACTTAGCAGCAGTTCACATGAAAAAGACCAAAATTCTTTTCAACAAACCCATCTACATTGGCATGAGCATTCTGGAAATTTCTAAAACTCTAATGTACGACTTTTATTATAACACAATTAAAAAACAATACGGAGAAAATGTCAAATTAATGTACTGTGACACGGACAGTCTGATCATGGACATAAAGATTGAGGATGTTTACGCAGACATTAAAAACATCATTCTCGATCAATTTGATACATCCGATTATCCGAAAGAAAATGTGTATGGAATTCCACAGGTGAACAAGAAAGTACTTGGAAAATTCAAAGATGAAATGAGCGGAAAAGTAATGGAGGAATTTGTTGGACTAAGATCGAAACTTTACGCACACAAAACGTTCGAGAATCAAAAAGAAACAAAGAAAGCGAAAGGAATAAAGAAAAACGTAGTTGAACAGGACATTAAATTCAATGATTTCAAAGAATGCCTGTTAACTAAGAAACCGATCTACAAAACGCAAATGATGTTTAGATCAAACAAGCATGATATTTATACTATTGAACAGAACAAGAAAGCGCTTAGTGCCTACGATGATAAAAGGTATATTCTAGAAAATGGAATAGATACTCTTGCTTGGGGACATCATACAATTGGAATAGAAAAAGAAAATTTCATAGATCATTTGAAGGAACTTACGAAAACACAAAACAAGAAAGAAAATGGAAAAAATGAGGGGTAAGTTAAAAGGATCTCTTCAATAAAAAAAAAAATGTCTCATCCATTTTTACAATTTTCACTTAAGCATATCGAATTCATTGAATGTTTCGCATATATCGATAGAGATACAGATATGAAAATGTACAGGTTTATAGAACAACTGGTATACGGAGAAATTCCCGAAGATAAAATACTAAGTTTTAAATCGTTACTTAAAAATGTGGGCGTTGAAAAGTTTGTGGACACCGTGAAGAAAACAATACCAGTATCTAGAGAAAAAGATGTGAAATATAAAAGAAAAAATATTAAAGAAAATATGTTGGAGAACTACGTTATTCGTAATAAACGAGATAAGAAATTTCTACAAGAGTTGAACGTAAAGATGTTTTTAAACATGATTCCAAATGAAAATATAATTGTGGACGATGGTAATATTATCGATATAAAATTACCTTGATCGTATTTTGCAAATATTTTTTCAAAATATTTTCTATAATAAATAAAGAGATATGGGTTTAGATGTTGAAGCATTAGATTTATGTGAAGAACATGGAGGTTTCTGGAAGTTGGTAAAGACACCCGAATTTCAATTTTACGAAAAAAACTGTTACGCACTAGATAACATTTTACGTGAATTGAAGGAGTATAGATTTTGTAAAGGGTTGTGCAGAGAACGTTTACTTGGTGTCGATGGTAAACCACCACTCCGAACAAAGGAGCAAGTAAAGGCATACCTTAAAGAAAAAAAGGTTAAGGTTCCTAAAAATGCTACTGAACATCAACTCAGAAAATTGCTTTATAATGAGGATAAAGCCGAACTGAAGAAGCAGTTTGAGGATTATTTTCCATGTTGCTAAAGCTCAGAATGCTTGGGGTATGAAGGAGATTTTATTTTTAATGAACACAGCTCATTAAAAGTTCTTATGCTACTAACTAGCAGGTTATTTTATATTGTATTGTTGTACACTTTTCCTGTCTGAATTGAATTCTTAAAGGGGGTATCAAATCGATACCCCCCTCTATTAAAGGTGGACCCCTAGGGGTCCACCTTTAATGGTCTAGACTAGGGTTCGATATTTTCGAAATTTAGGACTATTTAGGGGTCGATATTTTCGAAATTTAGCTCCCTCTGATGTTTTCACTAGAAAAAAAAAATATTTCAACAACTTAGTATAATATTATTGTTTTAGTGGAAAAATTCCAATAAAACATTTTTTTTATTAAACTTAATAATTAAACAAACTTGATGTTATGCATGTCTTTTCCATTTTTTGATTTAATCATTCCAGTGTAAACCAAACTAACACCATGTTCGAGTAGATTTAAAAAATCGGATTTTTCAAAAGTGAGTGCATATCTTTCAGGTAAAAATACTCTGAAATTTTCCAAATTGGCTATTATAGACTCAGAGTTTTCCCGGGAGTATTTCGTTTTCACGAACTCAAAACTTAGAACCTTGTATGGTGTTCCAAGTTTCAGTTCTGAGAGTTTATTTGTGGAGCTTTCAAAATTAAATTTGTTCAATAGCTGTGCCTTATTCATTTTTATTATAAAAGAGATTCTTTTAACTAACCCCCCAAATGAAAAAAGGTCACTGGTTTTGATGTTTTGTGTTAGAAAATTTTTACCAGGAATTTAAGTCGCTAAATGAAAAAGTCACTGGTTCTGATGTTTTGTGTTAAAAAATGTGTTCTGATGTTTTGTGTTGAAAAGTTTTATCAGGGGTTTAACAGAAAAGCATTTTAACAGGGTTTAGCACAAAAGCAGTTGTAACAGAGATTGAAGTCAGAAACATTTTTAACAGAGATTGAAGTCGGTGGTCCAGGATTGGTATTCCGATACTACTTATATATGTCATTCCAGACGATAACTCTCTAAAGAATTGAGATAAAAAGTTCAAATTTGCACGAAAAATCTGTCTTGGCAATAGACAGGCTAAGTTCGTAGATGGGCAGAATCGGGTCACTCTGAGGGGGAGTTTTAGGGGGGGAAAATTACCCATAAATTCCCAAAATGAAAAAGTCTGACAAGTGACACCTCATTTTAAAGGTTTTTCTACGCTGAACACGATGGTGAAATCAGAATTGCGATATCTCATTCCATTCTCAAACTGGAGCACTTTGAAGATGAAGGAACGTGGTTATTTCTTGAGATGTTCTTCCTGGTTCGTCTGCTCTAATCTGATAACGGAATGGGATATCGCAATTCTGACTTCACCATCGTGTTCAGCGTTGGAAAATCTACAAGCCGAGGTGTTACTCGGCTTAAAATGGAACAAAAAATTTGTTACGTATCCAATACCTACTCTTCTGGTATTCAAAACATTTTTGATTTCCCCCTCCTCCCCCTTCCACCCCAAATTTTACTTTGCGTAAAACTACTCCTGTTTTAATTTTGTATGGTATCAAGTTGGGAAAACATCGGCCGAAAATTAATTTTCAGAAAGTTTTAGGCGGAGGAGGAAGATGCCGAAAACTTCGAAAATTCGCTCTTATAGCCATGCTGCATGACTGTAGTTTTTTTTCTTCAGGTTCATTACTGAAAACAATAAACCAAAAATTTCCGTCCGTCCGCGGCTTTTTCCTTAGTTCCCATGAACCGAAATTCACGAAATTTGGTATATAGGTCCCGTTTGGCTCTAGATGGTCCTCGATCTCGGCGTTACTCTCACTCAACCCTAGGGGTGAAAAATGGGGGTTGAAATGTCGGGAGTATCCCTAACTCGGGAAATTGTATTTTGAGGTGTGGATTTTCTCGCATTTTTATATAGTTCGATTTTTTTTCTGAACTTTTGAGACCGTCCGGAGCATTCTTCGATGTTGCCATAAAATTTGCTATGTAGGTACAATTTGCCGTAAAGGTTCATGCAGGCATCAAGCTGTGTTGACAGCCCACATCACTGGTCTCCTTGTAGCTAGTCTTCATAGCGCAGTGGTTTAACTGTCGAACTGATAGTTCCGAGATCAAAACCCTACCAGGACTGAATATTTTGCTTCCGAGTCTGCGAAGCAGCGGAAGCCTTGTGTTCACTTTCGTGAGCCAAAAAATTTTGGTCTTCAGAAACCAAAATTTCCACTTGCATTTTGCGTTTCAAAGCCTACTGAACAAATTTGGTTCCGTGCCTGTCGGTCTGTGAGTCTGTCCGCATTTCCTTGTTACAGCCATAACTTCCACGATTTTGAATTGATTCAGCTCAAATTTTGAGGGATGGTGCGGATAAGGCCCCTTGAGGTCCCATACAAATTTCAACATGATTGATCCAGCGGTACGCCCTGCGCATGCGCTAACGTTAAATTCAACAAACACGCATAACTTTCACAATTTTGATTCAATTTTGCTCAAATTTTCAAGGGTTGTTTGGACAAGGCCTAGTGAGTTCCAATATGAATTTCAGCATGATCGGACCCTCGGTGCGCTCTGCGCATGCGCTGGCGTGAAATAGATTCAATTTCCTTGTTACAGTCGTAGTAACCAAAGATTTCACCCAATTTCAACGTAATTCTCAGGGATTAAGCGGGTAGGGCCCATTGAGGTCCCATACAAATTTCAACATGATTGATCCAGCGGTACGCCCTGCGCATGCGCTAACGTTAAATTCAACAAACACGCATAACTTTCACAATTTTGATTCAATTTTGCTCAAATTTTCAAGGGTTGTTTGGACAAGGCCTAGTGAGTTCCAGTATGAATTTCAGCATGATCGGACCCTCGGTGCGCTCTGCGCATGCGCTGGCGTGAAATAGATTCAATTTCCTTGTTACAGCCGTAGTAACCAAAGATTTCACCCAATTTCAATGTAATTCTCAGGGATTAAGCGGGTAGGGCCCATTGAGGTCCCATACAAATTTCAACATGATTGATCCAGCGGTACGCCCTGCGCATGCGCTAACGTTAAATTCAACAAACACGCATAACTTTCACAATTTTGATTCAATTTTGCTCAAATTTTCAAGGGTTGTTTGGACAAGGCCTAGTGAGTTCCAGTATGAATTTCAGCATGATCGGACCCTCGGTGCGCTCTGCGCATGCGCTGGCGTGAAATAGATTCAATTTCCTTGTTACAGCCGTAGTAACCAAAGATTTCACCCAATTTCAATGTAATTCTCAGGGATTAAGCGGGTAGGGCCCATTGAGGTCCCATAATATAAATTTCAACATGATAGTGCCAGCGTTTCGCCCTGCGCATGCGCTAACGTGAAATTCTTCAAACACGCATAACTTTCGCAATTATGTATAATGGACGTAATGTATTATGGACGTCATGTTATGCAATATGTATATTTCATGTAATGTTATGCAATGTTATGTAATGTAATATGTATATTTCACGTTATGTAATGTTATGTAATGTAATGTTATTTTGCTTCCGAGTCTGTTCTATTTTATAATGGGTCACTCTGATTGTGACGAGGAAGCTCCTGTGCCATCACCTTGGCAGTGTATTTTCACTTCACATCAACAATTTCCCTTCAAAAATATATTATTTGGGTTTCTTTTTGCCATTTTAGCTACTGTTTGTCATCGACAGAATTATTTTAGCAACATTTAACACGTGATTTAGTTAGGAACCTGGTAACGAGTAGGGGTACTAAGCTACAGAGGGTCTGCGATCTAGAAGGGTTATCTACCAGAGAGCTGTGACCTGTAAAAGAAGGGTATTCTGTACAAAATAATAAACCGTTGTGCAGGGATTTGCAGTGTTTTTACCCTACTGCTGACAAATATTGATCGGGTAACATCGTCTAGGGAACCGTTAAACAGTGTGGTGGCCCATCATTGGTAGTTTTCGTTTGCAAGCGTCGTCTATTATAGTACGTAACAACCTACCCTCTAATACTCCCTGGTTTCGATAGTTCAGCTCAGTGGCGTTTTTTGTTATAAATATTATCAATATTTGCAGTCATCTAATGCTCGGTACTAGTAGTAATAATCGGTAATACATTTGCACGAATATTTTTGATTCTCCAACTTATTACAAATAATTACTGTAGTTATTCTTATTTGCCTACCTAATACCTAACAGCAGCGGGAGTAATACTGGTACCTAACGCGTGAATATTATCGCTACTCAAGGGTTCAACGCAAAATTCAGGTGAACATTTAATTGAAGGAACTTCATAATAAATCTATCCCACATCCGAGGAAAATAGGAAACAACATTATGAACCAAATTTGAAAAACTGGGTAGCCATTTTGCATTATTTTAATGAAAACACTATTTCTGTAGGTACTCTATAATTCTAATCTATAGGTAATATCTAATTATGGCATGGGAGAAACCCAGGAATGAGTTGTGTCCAGAACCACCCATGGTACTTATGTACATGAACGCTGGCAGGTCAATTACTACCTATAATAGTACTGATAGAGGAGATTGGAGGTGATTTTACTTAGGGAGCCATGAGCCTATCAGCAGGCTCATAACTACCAAATGAGTTTCAGCAATTAGCTCCTGAGTTCATGAATTTGTCTTCAGCGAAATAAATCTCGAGTGGATTTTGGAGATCTCCGTTGACTATGGCCACATCGATCACGTCTGAAGATATCAACGAAATCATCATAACAGATGAGACGACTCTGCTCAAGTACACTGAGCCGTTTCCTGTCCCTGAAAACTCGGAGAAAAGTGTCAAAATAGGGGTAAGTCAACCTACTTACACAATTCATGTACCTGCGGTCGAAGGTATCAAATCATAAATTATGCGTTCAACAGGATGTAGGTACTTATACGATCTTGTAATAGTCAATTAATAACGTAAGACTCGTCCAACGAGATGGGATGCGAAACTTATTTATTATTATTATTAACATGCTACACGGAAACAGCGGATTCGGAAACAGGGGGGAACTGGAGGACCGCTTGAGGTTGGTATTTATTTATTTATTTATTTATTCGTTGATTACGGGCGATTGCCCAATACAGAAATGCAATGAGACAGTAGTGTTGGTATTGATATAGGCAAGACGAATCAAAAATTGTTCAAATTGCCAAGAATGGCATCTTCAACCAGAACTAATCACCTACACTATCCATTCAGTAATTTTCCGAAAACGCCATTGAAGAGGTACTTCAAATCAATAATTTTTTCTCACATGGCTCATTTTGCCCTGGGTCCGGGGCAAAATGCACCACACCTGGGGCAAGATGAATCAACAATAATTTAGTGTTGTACAAAATATTTTATTTTCGCTTGTAAATCCCAGCTTATAAAAATCACATTTAGTCAATAGTAAAAACTCCCTAACTATACAGTTTTTCTCTCTCTCAGGTTTAGAGATCTTTAAGTAATTCATCTATAATTACAAAGAGAGAGATGTTTTTATTTGCCGTCACAAAACAAATTGTATGACAATGGTCAAAAATTTTTCTACATTTAAGGTAGGCGTCACGTTACCGTTAGATTAGGGTACTGGGGAGAGTGAAAATGAAAGGGGCTCCAGCAGCCCTAAAAGGTGCAGCAGCCCCAAGGTTGCTGGTCGGGGCCTGAATGCCCCGACCGGCCCGGGCCCACCCCCCACGGCGGCTCCCAGGGCCACCTGCCCATTGCTGGGCAGGCAGCCCAAATGAATGACGCAGTTGTCTACGTGCCATTCCAAAGAACAAACCGAGGGGGCCGCCCCCAGGCCGGCCAGTGCACCGGCCCCACAACCTAAGACTAAGCACATTCACACAACATACATTCTAATAAATTACTTGCACTCTCGAAAACCATTCATACCCCGTATCTAATATCACAGTCGCCATTCAATACATAAACTAGATGCAAGCTAGAGTACTAGTATAAATTTCCTCTGCTGCCATATTAAACCTAAAACTAATTGATTATAATATTAAAATTTAAGACAATAAATTATTTTTTATTTTTAAAAACTCTTCTTATATATTAGTCAATACAAAGGAACCCACATAAAAAGAACTACAAAAATATGAGGTAGAAAAAGGTACCAAATCAATTTTGGGTGGCTCACATTTAAAGAATGACGAAACAAAATGTCTAAGAATAAAATTACTAATGAACAAAAAACTATTCTATCGAGATAAAGCAGAAATCTCTCTTAAAAATGAAATTAAAGGCAGCTACCAATGGAAAAACCCGATACAGTACGATTGGGCAATAAGAACCACAGTAGGTATGGGGCAAGATGAACCATCTTTGCTTTGGGCCATCTTGCCCCAAATTGAGTAGTTAATCTTGCCCCTAATGCTAGGTTTCTGGAAAAGAGGGGATAACATCATCTTGAAAACAATAGACCAAAAAACGATAAGTGCAATATGATCCTTGATTCATGGTTTATGATCACCGAAAATGTTGATTTTGAAACTGAACAAGTGTGAAAATGAAGAAGAGCCAAGGAGAAAATGGATAACCTACTCTGAGGCTCCAAAACCTTTCCATCCCAATGGAGACTGGTGAACTGCTGCTTGTCCCCAAAGTTGCCAGATGCCTACCTGTGTAAGTCGCCGCTAGAGCGCGCTCGTGTAGCCCAAAAGTCGCGAGCTTCGAGATAGCCCAAATTTCGCCGGGAAAATTTAAAAGTAGCCCAATTTCGCGATGTTTTTCTTTGCCCCAAATTCGCCTAATAGTTTAAACGTAATTCTTGTGTATTATGATTTCCCCTCTAGACTGGTAGGTTTCAATGATTTAAAAGATGAGGCAGCGGTTTTAAAAAATACAAGTCTGTTTATTGAAATAAACAATGTCATACATAAACCAAAATAAAAATATTCTTAAGAATATGTTTGGTAACATAGTATAAGCGATACCATTTAAGTTTTATCAGACTAGAAATTGGAATCGCTAGTCACAACAAATTTGGCATCAATAAGAGATCACGAAAAATTCCATGACGAGTTGGCTCACGAAAGAAAAGTTACTGAGTGGGTCCCATCAGCATCAAACAATGTGAGAGTTTCTTCATAGTCTTCATCCTCCAAATCTTCAAAACCATCTAAATCGACCTCCATGAGATCTCCATCACCATCAGGGTCCTCTCCCTCGGCGGTGCTTGGAGCAGCAGCAGCGTCCACCCTCTTACCGTCGTCCAAATACATGGACGCGTTGAAGCGGCTAAGCATTTCTCTCGTCGGCTCAAAGTCGTGACAGCACAGTCCGTAAACCTGAGCAGAGTGCAATGTGAAAAATTGAGCAGGAGGGAGCGACCTGCACAGTGCACAGTGAGATAATGACGTGGAGAATGAAACTTACTTTGAGATGTGCGTGAACACGTATGAGCGAGTCCAGCATTTTGATTTGGAGCTTATTACGGCGCTTCGATTTGAAGTGATTCAGCAGGCTGAATATGCGTTCGACCACCGCATTACTGATAGGTAGGGTCAAAGCGCGAATGGCAAACCTGGCCAATTCCTCAAAGGGGTGCTCTCCCGCAGCATCCGTGATGTCCAGGACATCGGCCCAAAAATGCTCCGTAGAAATCTTCGTAATGTCAGGATCATCATGATGGCAAATATCTGACAGGGGAATATTGCTATTGCCCAATGCAATCCATTGGCTCTCAAGAGTATCTCGGTCAACATTTGGGCCTGGAATAGAGAATAATATTAAGCACGTTAATCGCGATGTACACAGCAAAATGCGCCTTCCAGCAAAATGCCATTCCACTGCTAGCCTACTTGGCCTTACCTGCCCGTTCCAAAGGCAGCTGATCGAAGTTGGGCTTCGCTGTTTTAGCTAAGAATAACTGAGGAGTTAGAAATTTCAGTTTCTTGATCGTAGCTAGATTAGGTGGGAGTCGCGAGCAGAGTTCAAGCCCCAACTTCAATAGGAATTCCCCGCATTTCTGCTGCACATCTTTCAGGGCGCTGTCCGAGATAGCGTTGCTTCCTGCCAGCTGCTGAGCTAGTGTCCTGAAGGAATCGCCGAGCTTCAGCTGGTCACGATGAAGATAGTTGGAGGGATCTTGGAAAGCTCTAGTTATCATTTCTACCTCATCTGTTCTCAATACTCCTGGTCTGTTCGTTTCAGCAATAGCTTGGGGTTTTAGAAAGCGGGCAGCAGTGGAGAACACAAGGTTTTGCAGATCCGCGTATAGCTTAGTTATGTCTGTTTCGGATCGTTCAAAAGCCAAGTTCACCTTCTGCACATCCTTTAGAATAGTCTTAAGGAAAGTAAGGTAGAGCAGATTGCTGCTGGTGAACATTGGTGCTAAAACTTTAGCCATTGTTTCATTTTTCTCCTTAGCTTTCTCTTCAAAAAAAGTGTTGAGATCCTCCCATTGATCAACAAACTGAGAGCTCACTGGGCACCATATGAGCCATCTGGTTTTGCTCAGAGGCAAGTCGCAAATTTTCCAGCGGACTTCCTTTCCCAATTACTTTTAAAAGTTCACCAAGGTGATCTATTGTCTTGACTGAGCAATGTATGGCAATGAATACTGCCAATTTCAAATCAATGGCCTTCGCCTGGTCAGTCACCTTTACAACAGCTGAAAAGTCATACAACAAAGATAAAACAAAGAGTTTTGATGCGAAATTTTACATTCATCGATATTATAAACAATAGAAGCTCACCAAAATTGTCTAATCGAGTCTGGCTGGGTTGTAAGGATTTTATCTTCTGTTTGTGCTTTGCTCCCTCACTGTGTTTCTTCAAGTCATTTCTATGAGCTCTTAAGTGTACATGGCACACCTTGCAGTAAGCTTCTTGCAATCCTTTATTGACTACATCCTCCTCCGAAGCCGCCGTAAGCCAGGCTGTACGGTTCAAAAATTAGTAAATAAAAGGCAAACAACGCTACAAACGGAACAAACTGCTAACTGTGCTAACTGTCGTTTGAAATACAAAGATCGGGATAGGTTAGGCTTACCTTTAAACAAAGGATCCTTCTCCCATTCCTTGTTGTAATGTTTAAGATATTTTCCCCACTTGCCCATAATGGCACCATGAAATTAAAATTCAAAAAACCCTCGTGAAATCAACTAACTTCCGCCAGCAAACGACGAGAGCGCAGGCGATCAGAGTGCGGCAGGCTCCATAAGCACAACCACAACAATACAATCGATTCAATCGAATCAACTCTCGACTTCGATTCCGAATCGAGCGTATTGCCAACTGTTGCCAACGAACTACGCACGGCGCCACCTGGAAATCTTAGGTCGAATCATTGTAGACGGAAATTCGCCCAAAAATTCGCAGGGGATTTTAAAAAGTAGCCCAATTGGCGAAATTTCGCCGCGGCCCAAACTTCGTCGCGAACTCACTACAAAAAATAGCCCAATTCGCGAAAAGTAGCCCAATCTGGCAACCCTGCTTGTCCCCTATAAACAACTTTAGAGGGAAGCTCCAGTGTTGCCAGCACCACAATGAGGGAGAATTCAAATTTCCCTCTTTTCAAGTACCTACTCAAAATGGCGGTTGATTCGTCTTGCCCCTGATCATGTTGCCCCGGTCTCCCCTAGATCTGATATTGTCGCTACTACAGATATCAAAGGCAAAAATGATTGTTTTCTTTATTCGTTATGACATAATCCAATTATGATAGTATAAGTATGAGGTCAGGGGAGGAGGTGGGTAGTTGGTATGAGAGGAGGAGCGGTCCACTGAGAGATGGCAGAGCGCATTTTCTGGCGTCTTTTTCTCCATAAAAAAATGTTAAAAAAAATGAAAATGAATTAATTTATCTTTGATGATGGATGTGCTTTGTATTATTGATTCATATATTGCCAACGAAAATACACAAGAATACAGAAATTCAATTCAACTGGAGAACACAGAGTTTAGCGAAAAATTGATATAACATTTTACCAACTTAATTAGAGGGAGAGAGAGACACAGGTACTTACCTACCTATATTAAATAAAATTAAAGCCTTTCAAAGGGCATTCAAATCAATGCTTGTACCACTTACGGTACTTACGCACTTACAAAACCAATAATAATTTATGTACTAATGCTGGATTTAACAATGAATCGCTAGGGGCTACCACGATCTTCGAAGAGAGATTTGGGCTCCGATGTCACTGAAATGACACAACAAATACTCGACATGATATCCCCTCCACTGGAATTTGAAGCGGACGGAAAACTATGGAGACAGCAGGTAAGTTACATTAGTTTTGGTTTATTATTCTCGATAATATACCTTTGGAATCGATCAAGAAAAAAACAAAATTTAACCCCCTCCACAAAATTTGATGGTTTCCGTTTCAAGATACGTAGAATC
Organism: Leptopterna dolabrata; assembly: GCA_954871275.1. Taxonomy (NCBI): domain Eukaryota; kingdom Metazoa; phylum Arthropoda; class Insecta; order Hemiptera; family Miridae; genus Leptopterna; species Leptopterna dolabrata. Next base: position 67,929,355 of record OX940976.1, on the reverse strand, counting down.
CGAAAATGGAATCGAAATGGAATCCGAAAAAAAAATCTGTCCGTGTAAGCCGTACTTCGCACTTTTCTTAGTTACCATGAACCAAAATTAACGAAATTTGGTTTGTAGGTCCCATTTGGAGTCTAGTTGGCCCTCGAAGCTCGGCGTTACTGTCAGTCATCTCTAATGGGTGAAAAATAGGGGTCGACATTTTCAGAACGCCGTAGCTCGAAAACTTTCAATATAAGGGTATGGTTTTTTTTAACGTTTATAAATTGATTTCAAACTAAATAATTTTTTGAGACCACCCGGAGCACTGTAAGACCACCTGGAGTATTCGTCTGCACCGAAAAGCTTCGTCAACATGAACTGTGATATCCTTCACTGGAAGTAGAATATAGGTAACACACATACACAACATAAGGTTTTTCTTTTAAATTCTAATCTGTCATCAAATTTTCATAAATCAAGTTTATCTGTTGAATATCTTTCGAACAGGTATCGATAGAGTCGATGACGAGGGCGGATGTCCACAAACTTGGTGAAAATCTCAACATCCGGCTAAGGGCACGTCAAGCAAGGAGTGCGGGTATATGCGCCGTTCGCCTGGACCTCTTCAGCCAGTTGTTTGGTAAAAATGATTACATAGAAAGTTGGTACAACCTATCAGATTTCTAAATCTCCTATCTCAAGCCTCCACTTGATGGGCTACCTACGAATTCCACTATCAAGCTCAACGAGACTTGATAACCTTCAGAAGGGGGGTGGACAAAAAAAAGTTGTGGTTATAGCTTCGTTCTCAGTGTGCGTTCTGCCAGTTCCGAACGGTTCTGGGCAAGCGCAGTCGAGTTTTGTCGTTCGCAGTGCCAGAACGCCCAGTTCCGGAACGCCGAGTTCTGCGTTCCCAGTGTTTTGCGAATCCAGTTCCGAACGGTTCTGACAGTCCCCGATTTTTTTCGGAACTGTCAGAACTGGAACTCAAGAACGTAGGTGACGCATGCGCACACAGGTTATTCCACTTCCAGTTCTGAAATCGTTCGCAGTGCAGAACGCGGTTCCTCACCTGAGCTTCGTTCTTAGTGGGCATTCTGACAGTTCTCGAACTCATAAGAACTGGGACGGAAAATCCTGGGGTGTTCCGGAACTTGAGGAACCGCGTTCTGCACTGCGAACGATTTCAGAACTGGAAGTGGAATAACCGCGCGTGAAATAAATGCGCATGCGTCACCTACTTTCTTGAGTTCCAGTTCTGAAGCAGGGTTCACATCCATCCGGAAAGCTATCCGGAAAGTGCGTACGAGCAGCTGATTGGTTGGACATCAGCTGGGGAGGGGGGAATATTCTTTCCGGAGAAGCACTTTTGAAGCGAACTGTACGCATCTGATTTTTCAGATATTTTCCGCTCCGCATCTGCGCAGTTCACTACTGCGCATACAGAATGGCGTCGGCAACCGAAACAGCTGTGGGAGGAAGCGCGGGAAACGAGTTGTCAGCCAAAATTCCGGATGGTTATGAACCCCTTCCCAACTTCCGTGATTCCCCTCCATCCCTTCCACTGCTTTTCACTAGCTTCCCCTATCCGTATTTCCGGACGGCTCCGGATGGATGTGAACCCTGCTTGACAGTTTCGAAAAAAATCGGGGACTGTCAGAACTGGATTCGCAAAACACTGCGAACGCAGAACTCGGCGTTCCGGAACTGGGTGTTCTGGCACTGCGAACGACAAAACTCGACTGCGCTTGCCCAGAACCGTTCGGAACTGGCAGAACGCACACTGAGAACGAAGCTTAAGAACGAACCTTATGATTCCAAAGTTTATTTTTCGGGAAAACATCTCCCACGTAGGAAATGCTCACATCGTAATATGGATCCAATATGGACCTACATGAACATGATATACGTGCATTAAAATCCACCCCCAGCTACGACTTTTTGGTTAGCTGCCGTACATCTGAAAAATCTTTGAGATATCGAGTTTGAAAGTCCTCAGGTAGGCATTACCTACTTACCTAGCAGGAAAAAATACATGGCAGGACTTGTTGCCGAAAACCCGCAGAAAATTATTGTTGCTCGTTTTGGTGTACCATTTTCAATAATGAACCTTTGGAATCGAACATGAAACATTTTTTAAACCCACCCCCCTCAAAATTTTATGGTTTCCGTTTCAATTAAGTAAAATCCGAAAATGGAATGAAAAATTTAATGCTATCTCCAACGATGTCTTCACTTTTAATTTCGTAATTTAAGGGAGTCATGGCCATTTTAGTGGTGTAAGGTACGAAACACGAAAAACTCACAAACAAGGAATCTAAAAAAATTGCTAAAAAAAATTGTTTTGTTGGAAAGTTGTAGAATCGATTCCTAGAAGATTCTCAACTTACGTGTAAACACCCTGTATTCTGGCCTATTCACAATAATTAATCTATTCATACTGTGGAGGTAGAGGTAAGATAATTAAGTAATAAAGGCAATTACAGGTTAAGATAAATTTAATACAGTAGAATAAACTTCGTTTTTTAAGGAAAGCTCATTTTATTCAGCGTATATTTCGGGCCAATTGGGGGGGGGGGGGGGGAGCCCCTCTCTGGATCCGCCAATGGTATTGAAGGAAGTAGCTCTAACTGAGATTGTCATGGGAAAATGAAGGGAAGTCGTAACCTATACGCCCATTTTGTCAAGGGCCATAGGGTACCTACCCACCTACTTCCAGTGCTATTAATGAGGTAGGTAGTTAACTCTTGGTATCTAAAGTGAAGCTAATTCAAAAGGCCTCATTTTGCTGATGACTCGATGAAATCGTGGAAACTCATTTCAAAATAAAACGCTGCGAAGTCCTTGTTACATGGGTTTATTATTCTATTGGATATACGTACAGAAATGTTGGCTGTTCATTTTTGTTTGTTTCATGTGAATTAATTGAAATAGCTATTTCTGATGGTTTCCACCAATTTTGGCCCCCAAAACACGAATTAGGTACGAATTTTTTTTTTTCTTTCAATTTATCTTTGATCATTGGTAGTGCCAGCCATTTAATCGTCTTGATCCACGTGTTGACACTTTTTCTAGTGTTATTATACAAATTAATGGTGATTTCGGACGTTTTTCCAGGTTTTTGACTCATAAAAATCAATTTTGGGAGATGAACATTTGGTAGAACCTCAGTTTTCCACTTTTTGGACAAAATCGACTTCATATTCGGTCTTCTCGTCCCAAAAACATGGAAAACGATACCTCAAAAGCTCATGTTACTGACATGTTGCGAAAACACAAAAAGTACCTATTTTTACACACATTTTCACTCATAACACCCCTGGGTATATTCCGATTGGGCTGAAAAGTTTCGGGACACAACTAGGGCCCAAATGGAGCATGTGTGCGAAAGAACGACTTTTTTAGACCGAAAATGAAGCCGGTACACGTGGTACGGTGTACGGCGTACAGACACAGCGTTTTTGGAATCAACGCACTTTGAAACGGAAAAGAAAAATTTTTGAAGGGGTGTTATGAGAATTTTTTGCTGAGCGAATACATAGGTGTATTATTCACAGAATAATAAACCAAAACGGAAATTCAAAGGTCGTCCATTTCCACTAGGTAGTGGAAATCCATATTAGGATGTGGAAATAGACGACCATTCAAATACTCCGTTTTTATTATTTTTTAAATGTCCTTCGCCCTTGAAATGACATGGATGAAGAATATAATTTATGAAAATGATTGGTATTTTTTGGATAGACGAACTAATCAGACAAGTCACTCTGAACTGCGGAGAAAGAGGGTTGCTGCTGTTGAGAATCAGAGACGAGATGCAGATGACTCTGGCAACGCATTCTGCACTGTACGAAGGAAGCGTTGCATTCGGCTCGAAAAAAGCGTCTCAGGTAAGTCCTATTCCCTAAGGCCTATTCACTAAAAGAGACAGTGAAAACAGATGATCTATTTTGAAAATCTCCTGGGAGAGAGAGTATCCCTCGGGAGACAGTCTCTTCCAGTGTCTCTCAGGTTCGTCTATTTTACTGAATAGCTTGGACGTTTTTACTCATGAATCGATTATGCATATATTTTTAATGAACAATCGACTTACCTATAAGAGATGAAAAAACATACATCAAAATGACCGATATGGTAGCCGATGAACGAAGGATGATACACGATCACTAACAAACGAGAAATCAGAAAGGGACTCTCTCTTTCGAGAAAAGATACCTAATTAGCTGTCTCTCTGAAAGAGATCAACCATGCCAAGATGGCCGCCAACTCTCTCTTTTAGAAGTTACTGAATAACCCTGTCATGGATACTATAAAAATCTATTTTGCCAAGAGTCGGACCGGAAAGAGATGTCTCTTTGGCTTAGTGAATAGGCCCCCAGGACAGTGTGGGGACTGGCAGGGACCTTCGGGACCTTTATGGGGGAATGCCTGATAATAACGTCCATTTTCAATACCTATTACAGTAAATGATCACCACTGGCTGAATGGTGTTGCAGTGGAGTGGTGAGGGCGCAGTCCTGGACTGTTCCTCAGGATTTCGGGTTCTTCTTACTATACGTACCTACTTACCGTTCAGACTGGCTCCTGAAAGGTATCATAGAAAGAATCCTGAAACTAACTTGAAAATTCCGTCCCATGGATCAAGACTGGAGGCTAAGATCTACTCCTTTCGTGCCCACTTGCAGGCTGAGTAGCTACCTACCAGATCTAATGATTTTGGTTTATTATTCTGTGAACAATACACCTATGTATCCGCTAAGAAAAAATGTTTTATAACACCCCCTCAAAATTTTTCCTTTACGTTTCAAGGTGCGTAGGTTCCAAAAATGCCATGTCCGTCCGCCATATCATCCATATCTACTCCATTTTCGATCTAAAAAAGTCGTTCTTTCGCACAGATCCTCCATTTGGGCGCTAGTTGTGTCCCAAAACTTTGCAGCCCGATCGGAATATACCAAAGGGTGTTATGGGTGAAAAAATAGTGTTTTTTGGTGTTTCAGTACCTGAGCTTGCGAGGCATCGTTTTCCATGTTTTTTAGAACGAGAAGACCGAATATGAACTCGATTTTGACCACAGTGGAAAATCGAGGTTCTAACCAATTTTAAGCCTTAAATGTACGTTAAATTTTGGTCTAAAATCGTTGATCTTCCTCACAGAGTTTGGGTTCCAATTTGGGAACACATTTGGGCCCATGTTTTGCTCCGAAGCTCGGCCATCCAATCGGAATCGTTGTTGGGGGGGGGGGGGGGGGTAAAAATATGCCAAGTTTCTAGGGCGAGAAGACCGAATATGAAGTCGATTTTGTCCAAAGAGTGAAGAACTGAGGTTGTAACAAAGGTTCAGCTCCCAATATCCATTTTTTATGGGTAAAAAACCTGGGTAATTGTCTGACATTTATATGATGACACTAGAAGTAGTAACAACAGGTCAATCAAGACAATTAAACGACAATATCAAAGATATTTTTCAAAAAAATAGGAGCCTAATTCGTGTTTTTGACAAACAAGAAATGAACAGCCAACATTTCCGTAGGTAGTAAGTTCAGTACAACCCATGTGACAAGGACTTTGCAGCATTTTTCAGTTTTCCAAAGATTTTTACAGGCATCCAAGGAAACAGTGAAAATCTGTTTGGTACTTCGCGTAAACTACGGATATCATTCCGGATAGGTAGGTACATTTGACTGTGTTTTTTAATTAGTTTTATCGCTCGTGGTGTATCAGTAGTAAAACCCTTAGGTAACTGGTAACAATCCAAAAGGTGTTGTCCCAGAAACAGTTATTAACCCGTTCAGTGCGCCTCCCGAGACGCCCTCGGAAAACCGTGATCCTCGGGAGTGCGCCCCCGAGAACCCCTCGGCGGAACGTAGCCCGATTCCTCTCGAGGGGAAATGCTGCGGGGAAATTCCTTCGACACATGTGGGTCGGAGGGGGGCCCCCGTCTCTTCTACACGATGTCTCCTTTTTCGAAAAAATCATGAAAAATATTTTTCATGGACAATTGCAAAAACATACAGTATAAAATTTTAAAAAATTTTTTTTCGTAGCACTGGCGAGCACTTCGCGAAAATTCGGGCGCACTGAACGGGTTAATGCAACATTGCGATATTTTGTGTAGTAGTTGTGACCAGGAAAATTTGGAGCGTGACATGAACATTTTGAATATGTAGTACATACGATAAAACATTGTTTAGAAAACCATAATTTACTCATCCTTTTTGACTGATGAGTACTTATCCACATACCAGTACCATCGCGGTATTCGATCAATAGTTTGATGAGCAATAAACGATTTGATTGACAAGTAACTCAAAGTACCTAGTTGAAATAAATTTTGACCTCCAAAAACAAGGTAAATTCAGCAACACGATAGTAAATCTGCAAAACCAGGCATGTCCCACTTTTGACGAAAATAAGGTTTTGAGCTTTCCAAGTAGAAAATGAGGTTCTTGATCCGCCAAAATTGGAAACGGGATGAAATTGAATAATAACTACTCTACGCTCGCTTGCAATACCCTGTAAGTCTGAAACCTTCTTTTGTCGTTGTAAGACCATTAGAACATGTACATGGAATAAAGGGAGAAGGAAGGCTCAATTGGTAGCCAGATGAGTGACGACTTTGATGGGTGCTCCGTGCAGTGGGGTTGAGGTGAACTATGGTAGTATGATCATTTGCCGCGAGAGTGCAGGTTCCCACAAAGCTTGACAGGGTGACGGCATGTGCGACTTGTGGAAGTTAGTATCAGTCATGGAAGAAGGTGGGCCCCCGAGCCTGCTGAGATTGTCGAAGCTCCCGTCCGTTTGTTACCGTCGAGTATATTTTTACGTTTTTGTCGTTCTCTCCTTCTTCCATGGTATCAGTATTCTATGTTGGGGACGACCTAGGCGCTTGGTCTCCGCCATTATTTGTCTGTGATCTTACCAACCAGATCTTTGTTTCCAGCATTAGTGTTCTCCTTCTTTTTTGGTAGTTATGTATGCAATACAAATTATATGCTGAGTGCTTGCCCACAACAATAGCAGTAACAAACAAACAACAACAACCCAACAAAAACAAAGAAATTTAACTTAGAATAATAGAAGACAATAAATTGAAGATTTGGTTGAATTTTGAGGGGGGGGGGGGAGACTCCTGCCAGACAGCAATCTAACAGATAGCACACAGACAGCAATCTAACGTCATTTCATGGAACTATGTTAGTTCGCCTTAACCACAGCAGATGGAATTGGTGGGATGAAGGTAAATTTCGAGCACAGGTTATAACACTGACTGAGCTTTCCTTCTCTTTATTCCATGCCATGTATGTCTGAAGTATTCTGGTCTGCCACCTGTGAACCTCTGCAAAACGTAAGTTTCGTCTTTTTCAAGAGTTTTTTTAAAATAAAATTTAGATCTTTACTTATTCAACTAAGATCCGAAGGAGATATAAAACTGGATATTTGGTTGGAACTACAATAACAAGCCTTGGAAAAGTTGAGATGATACCGAAGAGACTTAAATGGATTTGAGCAGTTCTCCTTCAAGGCTTACCTGGTTTTACACATAACCCTAACGATAATCTTCACCCTTTTGCAATGTTTTCTGTTACATTCCTACGTTTTTGTTGAAAAAATAACTCGAGGGAGTATAATGATCAGCTGAATAATCTAGGTACTCGAGTAAAAAGTAAAATAGATGCTTCAAGAATGAGGACGGAATTTATCGTTGATCTGAAGGCTCTGTCTGAAGCAGGGTTCACATCCATCCGGAAAGCTATCCGGAAAGTGCGTACGAGCAGCTGATTGGTTGGACATCAGCTGGGGAGGGGGGAATATTCTTTCCGGAGAAGCACTTTTGAAGCGAACTGTACGCATCAGATTTTTCAGATATTTTCCGCTCCGCATCTGCGCAGTTCACTACTGCGCATACGGAATGGCGTCGGCAACCGAAACAGCTGTGGGAGGAAGCGCGGGAAACGAGTTGTCAGCCAAAATTCCGGATGGTTATGAACGCCTTCCCAACTTCCGCGATTCCCCTCCATCCCTTCCACTGCTTTTCACTAGCTTCCCCTATCCGTATTTCCAGACGGCTCCGGATGGATGTGAACCCTGCTTCAGACATACATGGACTTGATAGCCTCAGTTAGCTGGACTTAATGGATTTTACCACTGATCAGTTGAAAAAACCAGGCCGTTTTTTTTCAGTCTCCTGTAAAATTTCCAAAAAAGTAGGTACATGGTTTTGCAGATTTACTATCGATACAGTGAATTTAGAGGGAGTTTATAATAACCTAAGTAGGTAGATTGAGCTTTGAGCATTTCATAAATTTCCTTTATTCCAATAATTATAAATATTAGGAACTTGGAACTAAAGTTTCGAAATTTCGGTCAGTGTAAACAAAATTTGAACTAATTACTCTGTAGACCATAATCACGACTAATGTTGTGCAAGTCCTTAACAGTAATAAGGTGGCACCGGCGCTCAAGATCAGTACTGGCGCTAGACGCCCTCAAAGAGTCCAAAATAAGGTGGAACGGTACGCCTGCCGCGATTTTCTCAGCGATTGCGTCCTTTTCATCCTTTCTCATTCGCATCCGACATACTTCCCCTTCGTGCCCAACGTGCGTTTGATGGAACAAAACGTGTACATTCCCGTCCGCGCGCATCTCGACGTACATAGCCGCCGGACAGTGCCCGCCGATCTTATTTGCACCTTTGACTTTCAAACGCCGAACATTTTCTCCTCGACTTTTATAAACACCATCGCGGTGACAGCGAAAAACAAATTTCTGACAACCATCGACAGTTTTATGGCCTGAGCGTCGCGAGAACTGACTGGAATGTGCGACTTCAGTTGAGAATTTCCATTCGAAATATTCTTTCATTGATTTGAATTCGTACTCCTCTGAACACAAAATTATATCGTGCGCTGTATGATAGTGCTCCAACATCAACGTGCGAGTTGCTTCGAAACTACAAACGGGACATTTTACTACTGCTTCACCAGCATTTTTCTTTTGGACATGCTTTCGTGATACGTGAGTTTTGAGATTGTCCTTCCTTGACGTTGAGAATTCACAAAATTCACACTGGTAGATTTCTACCCAGGTGCAGAGAGTCGATTCGTCCCTGTGCACAGTCCTACAGTGCCGCAGTAATTCACCATTCCGTCCGAAACTTGCGCCACAACTTTCACAATAGACACGTTCAACTGGATTCGTCTCCATGGGTCATCTCAAAAACCATACAACACGAACTAGAAACATCACTTGAGAAAAATCACATAAAATCATAAAAGATGGAACTAGGAAAGCACAAGTTAGTATAGTATTCTAGTATGAAAAGTTAGTATAAGTATCAAAGCAATCATCAATCATGAATGAGAAACGATGAAAGCTTCGTAAACGTAAACATTAATGCACCTCTAACCTCGGAAGAACCTACCTTTCTTCTTCTTCTCGATTTACATGATAGGCCACGGCTACGGTAGTCACTGATGATGTTGTTTTAAAAAGCTCTTGAAAATAGCAGATAAGTAGGAATAATATATATTTATGGTGGCGTGGGATGTTATTGTTAGGGAATGGGATGTAAAACGTGAATTTAGGGGTAGGAAAAATGGAGAATCGGAGTTTTGATTGATGATGGAATAGGATTTTATAGTTGGGGAAAGCATGTTAAGTGGGGTTAAATCGTGATGAGAATTTATGCCTGTATGTTTGCATGGTAGGGTTTTTAGTACCTAACAGGTTCTTTTATATCTTAGACCCCAAGGGTGTTGAAAATGAAATTTCTTTGGTTGGTGAAGGCTGTGCAACGTTCTTTAAACACGGAAGCTGTTTTATGTGTTCCATGGCTTTAAATCACCAGCAGTGCGATTCTGCAACTCGGTATGGCATCGTAACGACGATGAAATATCGTTAGCATAACAAAAAATATCGATGCCACTAAATACCGACGATTGGTATTCTGTAAGGGCTCAATAGCGTCAGCTATCGCTTAATCGTCGATAAATTGTCGTTGCGGGGTCGTTTGCATTTCGACGGCTCTAGACCCCCCCGTTATCCGTACCGAAAGCTTGTTACACCCAAAAAACTTGGCTTGACGTTGCATTTCGGCGGTAGAAAGTTTTACGGTAAGTGTTTAACGTAACAGTAAGTGTACCTACTTTTCTTTTGGCATGTTTTTTCAATTTTATTTGATGTAATAAGCCCAATGTAGGTACTTACCGTAGGTAACTAGGGAGGTAAATTAGTGGCTTAATAATTTATGGTAGTGATGTCATAAAACATCGTAATAAATAACTTAAAACGTTAAAATTACTTGATAGGTAGGTAGTTAGGAAGTTAGTGATATAGAAGACTTCTATAAGTGATATAGTCTATTTCACTTTGGGTAGTTATCTACTTTTTAGAATCGCATTTCACCATATATGTAGTTGTTCTACCTGCCTACCGTATTTTTCGTGCGCTTATGAATTTTGGATAATAATGTCAGGCATTATGACCCTCGAATTCCTTGCTTGGGAATTGAAATTCTGCGAGAAAGGGAACAGAGGTATCGCCCTCGGTTTGAAAGAAGAGTGCTACGAGATGGGCAAAATCCTTATTCCCTTGAGAGAGAGAGAGAGATTGTTTATTCAGAAAAATAAGTAAATACAAACATTTTTCTAGTTAGTAGGTACATTCAATAATATTGTAGAGATAGGTAGGTTTTTTATTTAGGTAGACAACACTATTTCTAAGTTAAAAAGGGTAACTATCTTTCTGAACCCTTGAAGGCGATGCCTGTGTAAGGGCAATACTAAATTTGTATACATCCTTGTTGCGGAGTATTCCTTAATTTTTATAAATCAAACAATACAGTGGTTAATAGAAAAAATAAAATAGTTATAGCAATGTTTGTAATACAGTTATTAGAAAACTGTGATTGCGATTAGGTGCTATTTCAGTTTGGTCTATATATAAATAATTTAGATTGTCTTTGTTTTGATCCAATAGCCATCTGTTAATTGTTGTATTCCACTTTATCGTGATTTTTAATATATCAATATTGGTTTTTATTGTTTGGGGTATTTTATTAAAGATTCGTGGATTCTTGATCCCTGCATGTTCTGAAAAACCTTTAGGATAAGTCGACACTTGGCCATGAACCGAAATTCGACCATTGCTCCAATGCACCAGATTGAATGGATTATCCCCTGAAGTCCAGGTACGTGCCTACCTAATTTTGCTGTTGATACCGATCCCCTACGTTTTCTTTAATAAATGCAAGTGACCTTAATAGGTTGTTAATTAATTTATTAGAAAATATAGGATTTTGAAAATAACGTAAACGTAGGTAGGTAGTCATTCACTTGCATATTTACCAGAATTTCCGAGTAGGTACTAATTATAAAACATGAATTTCAACAAAATCATACATGAATTTATACAAATAAATTGGGCATAATTACATTTAAGCTAAAAACGGTAAAAACTTTATTAATACCAAAAGACGATACAGCAAATTGAAATCAAAACCTATCCCAAGTGTCAAGTGATCCCAACTGCAATTTTTGACTTCCAAGGTATGAGCATTTATTTCGGCCACCGAGTGAATTCGGGGGATTCAAAACACACACAGCGCGCACACACACTCTTCAATTCACTTCATCACTGCTTATCACCATGGAAACGGAATGAGTTCCAGTCGATTGCTCGCCCTAGACTCAGATTTCGTGAGACAAGCTAACGACGTCGGTATCTCATTCTGCAACGACAATTTGTTATTCAAGTTCGATATCATAAGTTCCAGAATACCAATTTCGCTATCCGGGTGTCGTTACACGAGAGGAATAGCGACACCGACTCCATACCGACAATAAGGTAGCGAGTTGCAGAATCGCGCTACAGGGACCCTTCGGTGTAGGCAATATGATTATATGAACAAAATATATGAAAGGTATCTTAGGAAGTACATACTGGAAATCCAGAGGAGCAGTCTAGGACTGTGCACTGAGTGGGGATTGGTCACCTTTGCTGAATCTTATGTTCAGATACCGCTTTCTCTTCTATGAAAGTTCTGTGCAGGATTTTTAGTAGTAGGTACACACCAAATTGTAATTTCCCCAACAATCGAATGTCGTTTTTGAGGCACTGAACATGAATTAATACTTCGAGACTGGGAAAATTGTTGGAAACGACCTCCCAAAAAGTAAACACCATTAACTCAATATAGGCCAAAAATCGAGATAGGCACGTGACTTTTTTTCCAGTCTTGCCTGTTGATTACCTAAATAGGTACCTACTTCAGTCATTACACAAATTGAAGTGATGCTAGCTAACCCGTAAGGTGTAACAGGGAGGGCACCTAGGCTATTGGAGTTGAGCAGGGTTCACACGGGCTGGAAATGCATAATGCGTAAATCAACCTGATTGGCTGCTGGCTGTTGGTAAAGAGGGAGGTATCTTTACCCAGGTTGGCTTTTGACGCGGATTGTACCGAATACTCTCGAGAAATATCCTTCCACAATCCTACACAAGTCGGCATAAATGTGCAATAGACCACCACGCAGCCTCTGTAACCTTCCAGCATGTTTTTTCGTCTGCCTGTCATTCTTACACCCTCTGCATTACGCATTTCCACTCCACCAGGTCAACGGGACCCTCTGGAATGGTGGACGCTCTGCACCCCCCTCCATTATTTGACACAGTCCACATTACGGGTTCCTGCTTCAAAAGGTTTGTTGGGACATTTCTATTCAAGCCACGCCTCTTTTTGTGTGTTCAGCCAGTGAGAGAACGGGTCCTGGATATGGAGAGCTAGCAGTTTGGACAGACAGTCCAGTACTTATTAGTTCTAAAGCTGGGCTCACACTGACACGCAAAGCACGTAAAACTCAATCACATAATTGAATTTGATTGGCTCATCAGGTTTACGCTAGCATTGTGGCATTGTGCATGTGAACAGTTGGACGTTTTTACATGCTTTACGCCTTTGTTTTACATCGATTACCTACCTACTCGTCCATGTGAACCCAGCATGAAAGAACAGGATTTGTTGGAGAACTGTTGACTGCACGTGCGCACTTTATGGTTCTACCTTCAGCTTATGTGGAAGGTTACAATGCTTCAGGTTATCCCTTCTGAATCATCTGCGCATTAGGACAGACACAATTCTGGATGGTTCTATCCCTTCATTTTCGGAACACAGTTCCATCCTGGACTGTCTGTCTGAACAAATCAAAAGAAGGAATATGGAGAAGGTTCACCTGCACTCCCCTCCTGGCATGCTTTTCCCTTCCCAAATGAAATACGAACCTAGAGAGACACATAGGTAGGTAGGTATGTACCTATAGGGATATTCATTCTAAGTATCATACACTAGAATGAGTACCTTAGGTAGGTACTCATCAGAACATCGATACCTCGGTACTACTCAGTATCCGAAATGGGTTGAATTCTGGTTGAAAAACAGCAGGATTACGTTTTTAGTTGAAATTCAAGGCTGAGCCTCTTAAAGGACAAGGAGATTTATTTATTTTATGTGAATGAGCACAGGAACAATATCAAGCTGGTATGTACTGTTCGATTTGTTCTCTCTAAAACTCAAGGTTTGTTCGCAGAAACCTGATAGAGGTTATCTTATCAGACAGTCAGAAAGGCGTTGTGGGCCTTTCACACTGATTCTCTAGCTTCGTTCTCAGTGTGCGTTCTGCCAGTTCCGAACGGTTCTGGGCAAGCGCAGTCCAGTTGTGTCGTTCGCAGTGCCAGAACGCCCAGTTCCGGAACGCTGAGTTCTGCGTTCGCAGTGTTTTGCGAATCCAGTTCCGAACGGTTCTGACAGTCCCCGATTTTTCTCGGAACTGTCAGAACTGGAACTCAAGAACGTAGGTGACGCATGCGCATCTCTCAAATCTGCATGCATCTCTGAAATCGTTCGCAGTGCAGAACGCGGTTCCTCAAGTTCCGGAATGCCCCGGGATTTTCCGTCCCAGTTCTTATGAGTTCGAGAACTGTCAGAACGCCCACTAAGAACGAACCTTCTGACTCTTTTTGGACGGTATAGTATCCATGACCGGCTGTTTGCAGTGTTTTTCTGACTGTCCAAACCCAGTTTTCTGACCGTCATTCAAATACACATAAGATAGGGCAGACGAAACTGACTGGGCACTTTCTTGATTCCCAACCATAATCAAACTCAAACCTTTATGATACAGGACAACGGATGGCTGTGTTTTAACCCTCAGAAAAAACCAGTGTGAAGGAACCTACTATTTCCTCAGATAGTTATGAGGTACCCACATTTTCTAATACAAAATAAGTACTTATATAGGTGAGGTGGTTTATAGATAATTCTAATCCCGCTTTCTCTCCCTCCCGACCGTATAAAATACATTTCGAAATTCCTTGTGCAAAAGTGCACAACCAGCCTTAGTTATGCGTCGAACAAATAAATAAACAAGTAAATCTGCTGAGAATTTAACCCAGGAAACACAAAATTTGGTCAAAAACTCACTTTTTTTGGCACTGACCCTCTTCCCCCCCGTCTAGAAGACAATTTCGAAATCCCGGCGACGTACCACGCAATCAGACAGATTTCTCCATCGAACAAAAAAATAACCATGGAAATTGGTTGAGAATTGCGGCCTGGGCAGTGCACACAAGCTTTTCACACACGCCCCTATGGTCCCCCCCCCCCCCCCCCCCATGAATTTTGAGTTCAGGATGGTCTGAAACAGATTTGAATGTGGTTCTTTCATTCTCGGCTGAGTGTTGTCCTCTTCTAGCGAGAAAAATACATGAGGACGTCTCTTACTATCGAGGGACATCCTAAAAAGGGGTACCTACCTACCTAGGCTTCCTGCGAGCACCGTCTTGGACAATGATTTGAAGTTTAGAACTTACTGTTATAAACTTGAGGTTATAAAAAGCGTCCAAGATCTTCCATGAATTCAAATTTTAATTATATTTTTGAATTGTCATATACACATCTTATGTAGTAAAGCATACAACTTTGAAGAGTTCACTATAGTTACCTAGTCATTTACCCGAAGTTTGACAGGTAGGTGTACGTGCTTAGATGAAAATTGTAAGTTTTGATGAATATATTTATGTGTTTAAGAATGTAGATAGGTATAGTACTTGATTATATTCCCGCTACATAAAACCCTGCCAGGTTGCGTCTGTTAACTAACCATCCGCTCTACTCAAACTCGAATTTGTATCAAACCCACATTGAGAGTGAAAAACCACTATACCTATCAATTTACACGTCCCCCGAGCAAGTTCAGTTGTTGCTTGAGCCGAACTTGCTTGGCGTAGGGCAAGCTCTCAACATGCTCGCTCAGAGCAGGGTGATCCTGGAGCTTATTTGGAGCACAGGCAGCTCGAATGGGTAGAGGGCATGTCGACAGTCCATGCGTGGAAGAGCAGAGCTCAGCTGCCCCTGTTCTCTTTGTGGGGCACACGATGGTTTGCTCGGAACAGCTTGGAGGAAGCCCCATGGCCAGCACGAACCCATCGAAGCAGGCAGCACGAATAATCTGCCTCAGGACAGCATGAACACCGGTTCACTTGGCCCGCAGCTTGTCCTGTGTCTGCACAAACTGCGGATCTTTGTCTCACCCTTATTGCACATCCCCCGGTTGCTCTGAGGGACTAGCTTTGTTCGTGCTGTCCTCTTGGGCTAGCTCTGAGCAAGTTGAGTTGTGCTTGAGGCAAACTTGCTTGGTGCAGGGTGAGCTACCAACATGCTTGCTCGGAAAAGGGTGAGCCGGGAGCTTATTCAAAGCATGGGCAGCTCAAACGGGTTGAGGGGGCGTCAAGAGTGCATGCGTGGAAGAGAGGGCTCAGCCCCCAGTCTCCTTGTGGGACACACCAGGGCTTGCTCGGAGGAAGCCAAGTAGCAAGCACGAACACGGATCATCTGCCTCGGGACGGCATGCACACCGTTCACTTGGCCCAGAGCTTGCCCTGGGTCTCCACTAACAGGGAATCTTTGCACCACCATTACTGCGCATGCCCGGATTGCTCTGAACAAGCTCTGAGGGACTGCACGAACAAAGCTACATTTGCAGACCAGACAACTCTTCAGCATTTCGTGTTTCGAGCTTACCACAGACAAATCAAATTGTATGTTATGTATTAGGACGTAGGTACTCCTACCTACCAAAAACTAACTCATGTTCTTTGAAGGCAGAAGATGGCCAGGAAGATTTCAACGAAGAGATAGAGAAGCTGACTGGAGACATCGACCAGATCAAGAAAGACATTCGAAACCTGAAATTCAAATACCAAATGATGGAAATCAGAGCAGAAGAAATCAAAATGGCTCAGCAAAAGAAGCACAAAGATGAAATCGCATTTCTCAATAAAACCAATCAGCAGCTCAAGGTGAAAGGCCATCTCATTTTAATTGTTTCTCATAATCAGGTGATTTTTGTTTCCTAATCAAGAATGTGCTTGGTTTATTATTGTCAATAATGAAAGTTTGGAATCGAACAAAAAACAGATAAAGAACCACCCTAAAAATTTGATGGTTTCCGTTTCATGCCTACGTAGAATCCGAAAATGGAATAAAAGAATTTCTATCCGTCCGCTGTACTTCGCACTTTTCTTATTTACCATAAACCAAAATCAATTATTGTTTGGTTTGTAGGTCCCAGTTTGTTCACGAGGATCGGTGTTACTCATCTCCAAGAGGTGGAAAGCAGGGGTCGAAATTTTCAGAACGCCAGAAAATTATACACCGTTGTGTACATTTGCTGAGTTTTTCTGTACATTATGTTTAAAAATATAATATAGCAAACCATAACACAATAAACGAAGTCATAGATGATGGCGAAAGTTTGAGCGCTCTATATTGCAATGGATTCAGAATGTATACGATGTATAATATGGATACCTACTTGGGTACATGGAATTTTTTTTTTAGAGCATTCTGAACGTTTTACGGATTTAAGACCATACGCCGACACAAGTATCGGCCTAACTACTATTTTATTCAACGAGTACCTACCTACCGTTCTGTTATTCAGTCCCCCGAAATGTCACTGAAATTGTATGAATAGAATCGAATAATAAATGCGCGCAGTATACCCGGTTTTCATTATTTGTATTAATAAAAATCGGATGTACAGAACCTGAGTTTCGAGGGTGTTAGGAATTTCAAGTTTGTGCTGGTTTATAATGAAATTCATATGGAAAATGTTGAGTAACAACCCACACATCTACCTTACAAATTTCACCTCCTCCGGATAGTTCCATCGCTGTGACTATATAAGCTAAGTTAATCACCATCTCTCACTCCACCCTTTGGACGTTGCTTGCGCCACCCCTTTATCAAGAATCCACCCTGCCCCAGCACTCATCCCAAAATCCACCTGATTCGTTCATAGAATAAATGTCAATATCAACTGCAAGTACTGAGACACCTTACAGGTAAGTAGGTGCTTACCTACATACGTTAGGTAGGTATACACCCAGTCTGAAACACGCAGGGGTAATGACTGTTGATTTGGTTTCCATGGTCTGGTGGTACCTTCAGGACCTTAAAAGCAGGCTGGAGGAATGCTTTCAGCCCGACGACGAGGGCTATGGGTGTGACGAGGTATCGTATGACAGCCCAAACCAAATTCGTGCAAGTCGTTTACCTAGTTACAAACTTTACTAAAGACAAGCCTTAGAATATAAAGCCTTGGAAGTTCTCAAATTGCTTCGCTTTTGGCTCGGCACTACCTACCTATTCGTTGAAGGAACGTGGTCTGTTCAGTGAAACCTGGTTTTAGAGAACCTCTCTCTAAATAAAACCAATTCGTATTTTTCATTTTACTTTGATATCTCAAACAAGAATTTTCAAAATTCATCCTTCAGACACATTACTGATCATACAGTCTTCCTAAATGCATAGGTGTGTACATATACAGGAGTAGGAATTCTTGTGATATATAGAATAGGTTGATGACATGACGCGGCAACTGTATAGACAAAAGACGAAATGTATACCTACTGACTTTTTAGAGCCAAAACCACACCTACCCTGTAAAGGTTCTCAGACAGATAGTCCTGGATCGTTCCGGACCGTTCTGAGCCACGCCCCTTTTGGTGCATTAGGGCAATGCCAGAACTGGTCCTGGATCGAGAATTGGCTGTTTGGGACTAGTTCTAACAGTCCTGGATTTAGTCGAGGACTGCTGATCCTGCACATACGCACTCGATGCTTGTAACTTCAGCTTATGTGGAAGGTTCCAATGCTTCAGGTCATCTGTTCAGAATCATCAGTACACGTACAAACAGACACAGTTCTGGTCCAGGACTGTCTGTCAGAACAAACCACCAGTGTCAGCTCATTTTGAAGATTCTTGTGTATGAGATGGGCACTGCAAGGACTTCATGTTAGCGCATGTGCAGACAAAAGTTACAGTACGATAAGTATGTGAGGTAAAATCTGGGGCCCCACCCACACTTACCATTCGAAGTTCAGCATGTTAGTACAATGATTACTTCGTGTAGTTACTATGCATGTTGCAAATATTTGCGCATACACAATGGACAGACCATCAGGCAGGCAGACACGGAACGTTTTCGTGTATCGTCTGAAACGTGCATGAACATTTTGATTTTGGAGGACACAAATAATGTTCACCACCCAAAAGGGATCACAACGCTTCAGCTACCGTGGAAGACTTGTAGGTATGTAAAAGTCATCCCGAGGTCCCTGGCGTAGCTGCTCCATGCAGCCTATTGCAGCCACAAACTAACAATCATAGTAGCAATGCAGTGCAATCGTATGAGCAGTAGTGCATACCTTCTTACAGTTTGCACAAATTTCAACGTCGCTTTAATATTTTTCATTGATATGTCCCAATTGATGTAGATTATCCAGTATACCACTTGGGTAGTAGGTACTATTTTGGACTAGATGGATATGTGTTATTGTGAGGATGGATTTAGTTAGTACTGATACCATAAGCAGCTACTCACATTGTGATAATAACCCCTCCACCTCCTGAACTTCAAATATAAACAAGAAATACTCTATCTTACTATCACATTAACTATGAACATCTACTCTAGCGCATAAGGTTTTCCCCTGTGTCAATCTGGTAGTAGGTACCTACCGATGCATAGACCTCAATGCATAAACGGTTTCTATGCAAGATCTCAACCAAAATCTCAAAATTCGTCGTGTACATAATTATAAATACATTATATGCATATTATAATAAACTAACAAGGTGAGTTAAAATAGCTTTGTTCGCACTGGCTTTTTCTGACGGTTGGCTGACTCGTAAGAAACCATCCATGATCCAATACCATTTTGATAAGCGTTTGAGTGTGATAATGGTTGGGAACTGTGAAGGCAATGCATGGTCAGTTCCTCGTCCGCCCAAATCTTCCTTCCGTGTACTGGTAGATTTTCAGAAAACTGGATAGTCATGAAAGCACTGGCAACAGCCAGGAATGGATACTACACAGTCACTGCGAACAAACCTAATATTATGCCTGCTGATTGCATATTTTGGGATGAATTATGTATTAAGCAACCACCAGGCATAATTAACTCACCTCGTTAGTTGATTTGTTATTAACGACATATTTCTAGAACACATACCATTAAAATAAGGAAATGTAAAGACAAGAAATTAATACATATAATAAATTTTTTTCTTCATTTCAGGCACAATTGGAATCAATCATCGCACCAAAAAAATAGAAATCTGCTGGATCCTGTAGGTACCTACACTGGTATCTATAGAAAATTGCATTACGTTCTCTGCTCACTGCCCAGATGTACCTACCTACACTATTAGTTTCAAAATGTCTTTTAATTTATATTTATTATTTATTTATTTCATCATCCTGTGTGAAACACACCATGTGCAGACTTGGTTCAATCTTTTTGTAATTAATACATTAAATGAGTTGAATAAGATTATTATACTTATTATTTTCCACGGGAAGAAATGGATTCCGGGTACTGATGGAGTCCTTATTTACAGACCATGTCATCAATGATGGAAATTAATAGAAAAAAAACACTTGTAATTAGGGAGGCAATACAAAGAGGGTACATAATAATGGGAATAGACGGTAAGTACCTATCTAATCAGAATTCAAGGCAAAATGGTTGTGTCAAGGTGTAGGAAAACATTTAATTGAGAATTGTTAGGTACCTATAAGTAGGTACCTACCTATGTGCGTTTTTTCTTAGGGTTCGCTTAGAAAAATAGCGTTTTTTCGTTCAAGGGTTTAGAAAAATAATTATGTTGCAAATAAACCTAACGAATATTCCCGCTTCTAAGGGACCGAGCCATTATTTTTCAAGTACAAAACATTTTCTCTGTTCTTTGAATGAGTAATTATAATAAGAATGATTATAAGAATCATTAAGAATTATAATAAGAAATATTATAGCAATAATAAGAATAATATTATAACAAGTATAATAATGTGATGACCCAATATTGATCAATTGAAAACTCGAGTGGAATTATCGTCCCTGAATTCGTTACCTACATTTGAAGGTATCTACGTTGGTTTCGGAATCGTTGTTAACGATCTGTCAGATTAGGGTTGGATCCTGAAGAAATCTGGGTTACTCCGCTTCCACGGTAGGTTGTGCATGACACTGATATAAATCAACCGTAATGAACAATTTCGATCGACGATGCTACAAAACGGAAGTTCCTCTCTCCAAACGTCTGGCTCAAGAGCTAATTACTTCGCCACTGCTGGGCCTCGACGGGCAGCCCAAGAAACCTACAACTAAAGGCAAGAGCCCAGACGTGAATTTCCTTTTTGAGGATGAGAAGGCGAAATTAAAAACGAGGACAGACAAATTGAGGGAAATTATTAATGTGACCAGTGCAACAGCTTTAAACAAAAACGAGGTTACACGTAACCGTCAGAAGCAAGTAAGTCTTTTCATTATAATTTGATATATTTCGGATGGAATTTCGAACATAATTCAGGTGGAAATTAATGCACAAATGTAAATCGAGACCAGAGCAGACGACATTAAAAACTAATCCAATGTTAGGTGGCATTTTCACCCTTCGGGATTCCTTCAAAGCTTTTTTGGAAGTTCGAAATTCCAAGTTTCTACAGCGAAAATGGCCAAGGTTCAGATATTAGTTTTAACAACTTTCCATAATCCCAGCCAAGTAAAAGTGCGGGAAACCCATTTTCCTGAGCTCAGCAGCCAATAGGGCAGTAGATACCAACCAGTAGATTCCAGGCCAGAAGTGCTGTCACTTCCATACAGCACGTTGTATGTCACTCATCAGTTCGCACTATGCGCAGCTAGAACTGCTAGTTTACTAGTTCTGTCTAGTCCAGTATTAGTTCTATAACAAATAGAATCGTGCAGAACTGTGCAGCGTGTGCACCTATTCACTAAAAGAGATAGTGAAAAGCAAAAATCTTTCTCTTTTGAACATCTCCTCGGGAGACAGTCTCTTCCAGATGTCTCCCGGGTTCGTCTGTTTTACTGAATAGCTCCCGTACGTCACGAACTTTTTTGGAAGTTTTTACTCATGAATCGGAAAAAAGTTTAAATGAAATGGAAACTCTCAATTATAACAGAAAAAGTCGAATTAGGCGGCATAATGAACATCCACTCTTAGTTACCTACCTACCTGAACCCATACTTGGAAGTTTACTCATGAGTTGATAATATGTATATATTTTTAATGAACAATCGGCGTACCTACCTTTATTACATGAAAAAAGATACACGATCAAAATGAAGAATGATACACGATATCACTGTCAAACAAACAGAAATTATAAAGACTAGGCATTTCTTTCCAGAAAAGACACATACTTAGGTATCTCTTTTGAAAGAGTTAGAAAATGTCAAGATGGCCGCCAACTATCGCTTTTAGAAGTTACTAAATAACCCTGGCATGGATACTACAAACAATTCTCTTTTGCCAAAAGAGATACGTCAAAGGAAAATAAATATCTCTTTTGCTTAGTGGGCAGGTCCCCAGGTGTGTTTCTGTGGCTCTGCATCAGAACCCCCACTGACATGAAGCGTTGCCTACTGGCACTGCTCTTTTGTCCGATTCGGCATTCTGTTTACAGTAAATAAGACAAATTATGGTATCGACGCCGGTTACATATGCGGGTGTAGCCCGTCAACTGCCTAACAAACTGGATAACTCGCTATGGATTCGTGGAAATTCTCTTCAAATTACTTGTAAAACATCCTATTGTTGAGTAAATAATGTTGCAATTCAAGAGATGCCCACTGAATGTACATTACTCGTGCTGCACTTACTTGCAGTTGGTCCCCATGTTTCTTGTTGGTATAACTAGACCAGGAGGCCTATTCACTAAGCCAAAGAGACATCTCTTTTCGGTCCGACTCAATTTTGGCAGAAAAGATGTTTTATAGTATCCGTGACAGGGTTATTCAGTAACTTCTGAAAAAGATTTGGCGGCCATCTTGGCATTTTCGATCTCTTTCAGAGAGACAACTAATTAGGTGTCTTTTCTCGAAAGAGAGAGTCCCTCTTTCTCATTTCTAGTTTGTTTGATAGTGATCGTGTATCATCCTTCGTTCATTGGCTACCATATCGGTCATTTTGATGTGTTTTTTCATCTATTAAAGGTAAGTCGATTAGTCACTAAAAATATACGGATATTTTCGATTCATGAGTAAAAACGTCTAAGTGGGTACGGGTTGAGAGCTCTTCAGATGAACCTGGGAGACACTGGAATAGACTGTCTCCCGAGGGAGACTATTACTCCCAGGGGATTTGCAAAATAGATTAATCTCTTTTCACTATCTCTTTTAGTGAACAGGCCCTCAGAAATGAATCTGCTACAAAAGATCTTATGAAAATAGCGCTCTCCAATAACCTGTAACTCCCTCCATCTCCTCTAACTCCTGAAACTCGAAAAAATCTGAAGGACTTTCTGACACCCAGGCTAATCCCCCCCCCCCCCCCCCCGACTTTTTGCTAAATTCTACTCTGGTCTTCTTCCTTATCAATATCAATATTCCCAAAATTTGAAGTATAATTAGCCCAAAACAGAATCAATTTTTCAGAATGATGACAGAATCGCGAAGGTTGGTTAAAAATCGAGAACTCGACAACTTTGTTGTTCCTCCACCACTTTGTTGTACCACAAGGGATGAATTTTCGTTTGTGCCCGACTTTCAAACTCGTCAGTCAGTCATTTTTCTACAAAAAAAATTAACACGGTTAGCGTTTTGGGAACCTCAAAATCTCTTCTTTCACGTGCTTCTGTCGACCAGTCCCTACTCCCTCCTACATAGAGTATTACAGAATTTAAAAATGTGGGAGCACACATGGAGCTATTACACTAGGGAAATAGTTCCTTATGTGCCCCCACGCTGTTGGAGTGTGTGCCCCAGTCACTATCACGGTTGAACGTTTGTTTTCTTTGTATGTGACTCTGATGTCGAGTTTGAATCATCCTCATGTATTAATCGCCCTTCTGCATGAAAGTGATCCTTCAAGGGAGGATGAACGGGTTGTTCATCCCTTGAAGGATCATGTGAGTGGGGTGTATAGATTACCCTCTATGTGTAGATCGTCCTTTTGTATCACTCATTTGCTCAAAAACCTGTGGGGGACATACGGTACTATTTCCCCAGTGTAGCAATTTTTCATTGTGTGGGGGTTGTGATAAAAACATGTAGGGCAAAGAGAACGAAAGAAGAGGCTTCGAGGTTTCCAAAACGCAAACTGTGATCATTTTTTGGTACAAAAATTACTATGACAAGCTTGAAAGTGGGGACATACGAAACTACGCCCACCATAAGTTCCCGTGTCGAGATGGGTATGAATTGGAACTAAACCCACATACACGTATGTACAACTACACCCAATACACATAAATGGCTACATACATACATGTATTAATACGAATTTATGGTGTATCCGTACACACATGTATGAACGTATGTGATGCATGGTGTATGTACGGATATGGATACATCACATGGATGCGGTTCCATACACCGCAATGATACAATACTTCCATGCTCTTCATTATAGTATGGATACAGGTTTGGGGTCAGGGGCCGCCCTTTTCGGCCTGATCTAAAAATTAGAAAACCCGTCATAACTACCTCATTTCTCCACCTAGAAAGCTCGCTTTCATCTCAAACTGAAGAGTTCTACGTGTTGACCAAAAACAAAAAAGAAATTCTGAAGAAGATCGTATTTTGAGGAAGTTATGACCATTTGAAGTTCCAACATACGTACGTACGGAGCGACATCAACCGGAAACCCGTCTAGAAACTAGTTTTGAGCCAAGATTCCATGGTTTTCTCGAACACCATTTTTGACGTTATCACCATACCTCCATTCCTATATAATAGGCACATGGAAGTAAAAAATCATAACCAACGGGAGAAAAATGCCGAAAAATAACTGCTTTGACTGACACCCAGGTTTATAACTGAAACCAAATAAAAACATCTCTAAATCGGAGATTCTACAATTTAACACCCCCTCGCCACTCAGGACATGGATATTAGCGACGTTTGTTGCACCGCCAGAACTAAAAATGAGTAGACTGCAAATAGAAACGAAAACTACAAGGAAACAGTAAGAGGCCTGGGCACAGCACACAGATTGCGTCACACACTTAATACTCAAACACTTACTCAGAAGCTCACCTATGGTTTTAGAATGGTTTTGAAACAGATTTCTGTCTGGCTATGTTTTCTTCACGCTTTTTCTTCTCCGCTCCCCCAAAAATTGAAAACAATAGGGACACACCTTATCTAAAAGGCTGGCTTCTAAAGCCTAGTCCACACTTGTAACATTCACCCGTGTCCGTGTCACCGTTGTATGTCGTCCTGTGCCACAGATGTTTTTCAACCAATAATTTATTCTTGGTCATCGAGCGTATCGTATCAAAAAAGCAGACACTGCGAAAAATCGTGATTTTGAGAGGAACGGGCGTAACTGTGAACCAGTTTGAGAGTTTCCTCCAGATCCCACGACTCCATTTGAATGGAAATTAGCCCTTCGCACACGACTTAACGAAAAACGCACAACTGACGCGATGGAGAACACAACAACTGATCAAGGAACTATGACACAGAAGGTGAGGCGCCCGTCTACACTGGCAGTCACCCCATCGCAGCGTGTCCCTGTCAATCCCTTTGATGTGGTGGCGAAAAACCGCCTTTTTGGCGTTCAGGCCCGTTGTGTGTCATGATTCTGACACTGAGCGAAGAAACGTTTGCCTGTCCACACTAGTGGCACGGTGCAACGGTTACGGATATGGATACTGGTGGATGTTACAAGAGTGGACTAGGCTTAAGCTTGATCAGTTGTATTCTACATTTCTCCGTGTCGTCAACCCATGTCTGCTTTTTTGGATACGATAGGCTCGATGACACGGGATAAATTATTGGTTCAAAAACGTCCGTGGCACAGGACGACACGCAACGGTGACACGGATACGGGTGGATGTTACAAGTGTGGACTAGGCTTAATGGGGCGTTCCTGTTTCATCCACCCCCCCCCCCCCCCCCAACCACAAATTGTAAACACCTTGTAAAAGTTTACACCTTGTAAAAGCTACCTCCAATATTCGTTTCCGGAAGTCAATTTAAGATTTATAAAACATCTATTCACTGGTATTTCTTTTGTAATAAATTTTATAGAAGAGGCAGAGTAAGGAGCACTTGAAATATGCAGGACCTATCAAGGCGACAACCATGTCCTATTTCGTGGAGGTGGCGGATGTCCCTGAAGAAAAGCAGTACTCTCCACCGTCCTATCCAACTGTGAGATCAAGCTTTCAATCTGTTCCTACTAAAGGAGACGAAGAAGTGAAGAGCGTTACGGATAAACGAGCTTCCAGCCCCCAAAGAGGAACTAGTAAGTTGTCATTCCAAATTCTGTCCACTGTCATACCAAACCGTCCAAGAACTCAGTTTTCTATTATCAAATGATGGACACATTTTAATTTTATAAGAACACGTGTCAAGTTGTGGATTTCATCAAGTAGGTAGGTAGGTACCTACCTAGTGTTTTTATCATTCAAAACCGTCCAAGTTTTATGGAAATGTGATAAGGTTTTTCTCTCGAGACAATATTCAACAGGCCAGGTTAAACCAGTAACCCGGATAGGTTCACCCGGTGGTTCCCAGATAGGTTACACCAGTCCTACTTTTCACATACACTTAATATTTATGATAATGCATTTAAGAAACATATTATTTTATTGTAGTGATATCTGTTGGACTCGTATGCATCGTAGGGATGTGCCGTTCAGCACTGAACGAATCCAAACTGAATGGATCTTTCAACTGAACGTATCCGGACTAAATGGATGGCCAAACAGTTGACGTTCAAACTGAACGGGCGATCCTAACCTCACTCCATTTTCAAAACTCCTTAGTTCATTCATTCATCAACCCCTCCATTCGCCCCTCTACGTTCCTATCGTTCTTCCCTTCCCCGATCGCAGGTTTCCTCCTTTAGTTCACATAGTACATATTATGTACTATATAGTTCACCTTTATAGCAAGGACGTTCACCCTTCACTTTGCTCTGTTCCAACAAAAATGTTTCGAAAGAAGTGCGGTGTGGTTTTATTTTAATGTTGTTGATGGAGGAGCCACGGAAAAATACCGATACTGTTGAATTGAAACTAGCATTTTAAACACTTCAATACTTGTATAACACTATGTAGGTAATTAGGTAATGTAGGTAACACTAGGTAAATTTTCAATGCATACCTAGGTAATGATTTTGCAATGTACATCTACCTACCAGCCTGGCCTCTGAAGCATTCCTAATATTATATAGGTAGGTAGTTAGGCAGATATTTCAATTTTTTTTTTCGTATTTTCGTTCGTCTCCATAGCAGACTTTGCAAAACATGACGTGTTACTAAAATAGTTACAAAACGAAAATATTATAGAATAAAACCTATAAACCCCTTTTCCGTGAATTTTACAGTGGGATAATTAGAGTGACTCGGATGAACTAGTGAACGGGTTCCAAAGAACGCATTCCCGAAGTGACTGAACTGGTGGGAGTTAGCTTCTGGAATTGAACGCGTCTGACACATCCCGACTATTTGGGTTCTTCTTATTCGAGAAAAAACAAAGTTAATTTGCTCAACTGGTTTATTGAGCCAATTAGCAACCGTTTCACTGGCGAACTTGCCAACTACCTCAGGCTACGAACACAATAAAACTGAAACAGCGACTTTACTCTTATTTATGGTCATATATCCCCCCAACACTGAATAACAAAATGCTAAAATAAAATAAAATAAAAATAAATTTTACATAATACCATTGCCGAAATCCTAGTCATCCAATTGCTAAAATAGGTAGTACTTGTTACATAATATGGTTGGCTGGCTAAGATGTCGACAATGCGGTGTTACTATGTACCAAGTTTATCTTTTATTTTAGCATTTTTTTTAGTTTGGGACGGGGAATTAATGACCATAAATAAGACTAAAGTTGCTGTTTAAGTTGTATTATGTATGTACCCTGAAGAAATTGGCAAGTTCGACAATGAAACGCTTGCTAATTTGTTCAATAAAACAGTTCAGCCCCACTTTTGTTTTCTTCTATAATAATAAGAAGAACCCACCCACATGGTCGTCGTCGACCAGCTCAAGTACAATATTAGTTCAGGTTCATTTGGTGCGTAAAACGAAATGCATCCACAAAAAATTACTCATCTTCTATATATATCATACCTTGCCAGGAAAAGAGTTAGAAAATGCTGCAAAGTCCTTGTCACATGGGTTCATTATTCTACTGGACATACGTTCAGAAGTTTTGCTGTTCATTTATTGTTTCTTTAATGTGCAATTATTGAAATGGCTATTTTTGATGGTTTCCACCAATTTTGGCCCCCAAAACACGAATTAGGCTCGGTTTTTTTTAAACAGATTATTTTAGATCATTGATAGTACCATTTAATTGTCTTGATTCACCTGTTGATACTTCTTCTAGTGTTATTATACAAATGTATGGTAATTTCAGACAATTTCCCATGTTTCTGACTAATAAAAAATGAATTTCGGGAATTTAACCTTCGTTACATCCTCAATTCTTCACTCTTCCGTCAAAATCAACCTAATATTCGGTCTTCTCAGCCTAAAAAACATGGAAAACGGTACATCACAAGCTCATGTTCACTAAAACCTCAAAAATCCCCGAAAACCCCTATTTTTACACTCATTTTTCCACTCTGAATTTTCAACCTCAATTTTCCACTCTCTGGTCAAAAATCAACTTCATATTCGGTATCCTCGTCTCAAAAACATGGAAAAACAATACCTCAAAAGCTCACGTTAACATATTACTAAAACACAAAAAGTACCTAATTTTATTCCCATTTTCACTCATAACACCCCTGGGTATATTCCGATCAGGCTGCAAAGTTTCGGAACACAACTAAAGCCCAAATGGAGCATGTGTGCGAAAGAACGAATTTTCTAGACCGAAAATGAAGCCAGTATACTGATACGGCGGACGGACATTGCATTTTTGGAATCTACGCACCTTGAAACGTAAAAGAAAAAATTTTGAGGGGGTGTTATAAAACATTTTTGCTGAGCGATTACATAGGTTTATTATTCACGGAATAATAAACCAAAAACAGTAAAAATACATAATCTTGTATCTAAGAGGTACCTAATTTAAAAAGTTCCGGTCACGCAGTACGTCCGTACGACATACGGAGCCGAAGGACTCCCCCCAATGGCAACTCCTTTCCTCCACATTATAACCATAAAATTCTAAATTAAACAGTTCATTGCCCTCCGAAGGGTTGTGTTGTTATAATAATAGGTAATGTTTACTGAATAACCACTACAACCTATTTTGACGATTTCTGTGTCTGTTCGAACATGCTTTGATGATTCCGAATGGTTAACCTGAAGCATTGTAACAGTCCAGGTAAGCTGAAGGTAGAAGCATCGAGTGCGCATGTGCAGGATCAACTGTCCTCAGAAAAATCCAGGACTGTTAGAACTAGTCCCGAACGGTCCTGGACTGCATGTCCAAACAAACCTCAAGCCCAACCGTCAAAGAAACCTATTTTGTCGATTTCAAAAATTTAGTGCCAATTCAAGTATTTATTTATTGCAATTTTGAAGTGGAAAAAAACTCAATGTTTGTTGTATTTTTTTCTGCAAAAATATTGTTACACATAAAATACCTACTATTCTGTTTAGGGTCACTACCGTATATATTGAAGGAGATATTTCAGCAATTTATGGTGATATAAGCGAATTATCACAAGATATCGATAGAAATACAGATGCATGGCAATTAGGCACACTGTGGAGATCCTACTCGTAGAGTTAGGTACTCTACCAGAATTCACTCATATCGCTAGGTTCCTGAGTACCTACCAACATAATTGTATGCCTACGATCCAATGGACATTTTTCTATAGCAGTGCTACTATTCGGTAGGTAAGTTAGGTAAGTACATAGTGCGTCACAACTCTCGGAATGGACGAACAATATTACTGTACTTTTACAGCGTTTGAAAAGAAACAGAGCGACATCCCCATCATAGACATGGCTAAAAGGATACTGCTGAAATCGCCATCTCACGTGCGGCTGCAGGACCACGAATTGAAGCAGCTCAATGAGAATCAATCGGAGAAAAGAGGGTCGACAGAGTCTTCGTCTTACGCCAAGTCAGCGACGTCAACGAGCTTTTTCAAGAGAAACTTGAGCAAGTTCGGAGGTCCCCTCACGAGGCAGGTGAGAACACAGACAGGGATTTGAATTTTGGTTCATTATTTTGAATAATAAAGCTTTAGAATCGACCATGAAAATAAAAATTTTGGTATAATAAAAAATTTGGTATATGGGTCCCGTTTGGAGTTGGTCCTCGAAGCTCCGCTTTACTGTCACTCAACTCTAAGGGGTTAAAAATAGGGGGTTGAAATGTCCAGAGTATCCCTATCTCGGAAAATTGTATTTTGAGGTGTGGGTTTTACCGCATTTTTAAATAGTTTAATTTTTCTGAATTTTTGAGACTATCTGGAGCATTCTACGACGTTCCCATAAAATTTGCTGTACAATTTGCCGTAAACAGCAGGGTTAATGTAGGCATCAAGCTGCGTTGAGAGCACACATCACTGGTGTCTCAGCTTGCTGGGGTCTGTAGCACACTGGTTTATCGGAAGGAGTGATATGCCACAGTTCCGGAGATCGAATCCCTACCAGCACCGAATATTTTTTCACTCCACATCAACAATTTCCCTTCAGAACTTCATTCTTTTGTGTTTCTTTTTGCCATTTTAGTAGCTACTCTTTGTCATCGACAGAATTATTTTAGCAACATTTAACACGTGAATTAAGTAGGTACCTAGTAACAAGTACGGGGTTAGGTAATAAGCTATGGAGTGTTGTCTGCGATCTACATAACACGTATAGAATAGTACATAACTATACAGAAGGGTGTTCTGTACAAAATAATAAACCGTTGTGTGGGGATTTGTGGCGTTTTTCACGCTCCTTCACGTGAAACGTTTCTTGCAAGACCCTTGAGAGTCCCCCTCCTAGACCAGCGATATCACCGGTTAAGAAGGGATACCGATTAGGCTTCCACCAAACGACCCCGTCTCCACCGGTAGAAAAAACGACTCGAGAACAGCCACACTGTCACAAGTTTATACCTACCTCATACTTATTACTTCCATGTTCCTATTAGGAATGGAAGTATGTATGGCTTTATCGTCAAAAACAGGTGTTCTCTTTATTTATGCCTGTCTAGTGCGTGAGTTCAAGGTGTTCCAACTGATGAATTCTCACACCAAAAATATTCTCGCCCCCACCAACTCAGAAACTTATTCGAGCCAGTTATTTCGGCTGGAACATACCTACTGTATTTTACTACAATTACAAAATATATGAGTAAGGCCGTGATTTCGTCCTCTGTTCATTGATGATGGCCACAAAATTTCACGTTTCTTCCACATTTCATGTCATTTGAAGATGATAGGTTATCTCAATGTTTAGTTTGGTACATATTTACTCATATGATTAACGTTCTCAACCACTCAGTATTAATATTGTTGTTCACCAACAATATTCATACTTACTCAGTCTGTGCGTTTCTTCGCACATCGCGTAAATTGAAGAAAATATCCAGGGTAGTGAAATGTATGACTATCGGAATGAGGAGTACATATACCCATGTCTTCAGTTTATAGACTACCCAATTTTTTAAATGAAAGTACGTTCCATTCTAAGAATTTTGAGACCAACCGCACTCTCCTATGATAAATATTTCTTTTTCTATGAGTGAGCTTTTAAAGTTTCGGTAACAAGTCACAGCACTGCACCCCTCCCACCAGGGCGAGACCCCCTTGCCAAGAGTGACGTTAACTCACAGAAAAAATCTAATCCATGGTAGGAGTGTGCAGTTGGTCTCAAAAATACAAACAGAAGTCAGGAGGTTCTTTGGACAGATAGTCCTGGACCGTTCTATTCAAGCCACGCCCCTTTTTGTGGGTTGGGACAGTGTCAGAAGTGGTCCTGGATCGAGAGTTGGCTGTTCGGACAGACAGACCAGAACCGCTAGGGACTAGTTCAAACAGTCAGGATTTGCTTGAGGATTGCTGTTGATCCTGCACATGCAAACTCGGTGCTTCTACCTTCGGCTTATGTAGATGGTTACAATGCTTCGGGTTATCGGTTCAGAATCATCAGCACACGTTCGGACAGAAACAGTTCTGGACTCAATCCGGGATGGTTCTGTCCCCTCATTTTCAGAACGCAGTTCCATCCTGGACTGCCAGTTCGAACAAAGAAATGGGTATTATTCATTCCAAAATAAGGCTGGGATGGAGTAGGTGGACGGAGCAGGGTGTTAAAGGCGAGCGGGTGGTGAAACCTGCCCAATTGTATTTAAATAGACCTAAGTATATAAGTACGAGCTGATTCGATTAAAAGATTTCATCACTTCCTACGTCACAGGAGCAATGAGGCCCAGGCGAGAGGGGTGCAATGACGAAGGAATGCTGGAATCGTTGAACAGTCACAGAAAAATAACTATTCGTCATTTAAAAATAATAAAAACCGCTTCTGTCATCCATGCGCATACTCCATTGTAGCAAATGCGTACCTAAGACGTCTGATTTGAGTGAAACTTAAGGAATATGCCTATAGCGATAATTAGATTGAAATATGAAGTCAACATAATTGTAAATATTGGGCCACGATGAGGGGGGATTAGAGGAGGTGGGGAGCTGCCGAATTGCAGGAGTAAAGTAAAACAACTAAAATTCCTAACTATATGACCTGATTCAAATGAAATGCAAAGAATATTGCTAAGAAGTTAGTCTTGTACAGCTCGAGTGGGTAGGTTTTATTGTGTGTATTTGTCAAATGGTCGGAATGCCTCTATTACTGTTTGAATGAAACTACGAGAATATTATTATGTTCCGTGAATATTGCAGTTAGGTAACATTCAATTCTGGACCATTGGCATTTACATTATAACAAATAATATATGATACTGGTAAAGTTTGGTGGTGTATTGTAGTAGTTACCTACCAATAACTCATTATACGCTCATTATACTATTTTTGATTTGTTTACTCCAAATAAATGGGTAAATGTATACATCCCAGCTCAAATAAAAGGAAGTTTAGGATATTATAGATATTTATTATGATATTCCCTCCCAAAAACCTTTTACTTGATAGCCAACAAATATATCAACAGGTTTCAGAGCTAGAACTCAACCTCGTTGGAGAAGCTGTGAGTGAACACTCGATGGATGGGGATAACGACCTTTCAAACGGGGCCAAATGGTCGTCGGACTGTGCGTTTCCAGGGTTGGAGT
Source organism: Leptopterna dolabrata (assembly GCA_954871275.1). NCBI lineage: Eukaryota > Metazoa > Arthropoda > Insecta > Hemiptera > Miridae > Leptopterna > Leptopterna dolabrata. The sequence goes on along the minus strand of OX940976.1, from coordinate 67,896,582 downwards.
TTGGTCAACAATGCCACTCGGTAGCTGCGGCCATTTTTAGCAAAGGAATTCAGTGAGTACAGAGCAACCCCTGTGTCAAACAAACATTTGGCTCTTGAAAAAATGTCATTAAACAAGAGGGGAAAAACACGTTTCGTAAAAATGTTTTGTTTCATCACACTGACTACTACGCCTAATACCAACTAACCAGTAGAGAAAAACTGGGGTGGTTCCTGAAATTCTAAGTTGTAACCATCAATGACTGAACTTCTTCTATTACCTGCAGGATGTATATAAGTCTGTCAGGATGTATATAAATATCTAGTTTCCGCTCCAATATTGGGGAAACACTTTGAGTATGTTCTCCCCCATGCTTACAGAGCACTTAACACTGAATCAGAATAGGTAGGTACCTGCTTACTTTATATAAACATACATCGGTAGTAGTGGGGCCTTCCTACAATTTCATGATTAGTAGTGTACCTACTCCTCAAAAAATTAACCTACAGACTTTAGCTTTGTTCACACTGGCCCTTTCTGACGGTTAGCTGACTCGTAGAAAACCGTAAGAAACCATTTATGATCCAATACCATCTTGATAAGCGTTTGGATTTGATAATGGTTGGGAATCGAGAAGGCAGTGCATGGTCAGTGTCTCGTCCGCCCTATCTTCTGTGTGCCTGAATGACGATCAGAAAACTGGCGTTGGATAGACAGGAAAACACTGCGAACGGCCAAACGCCTTTCTGAAGGTCTGATAGTCACTGCGAACAAAACTTTTTATGACTGATTTTCGGTTACAAGAAAAGTTGCTGACAAGAAAAGTAGGTAGGTACGTACCTATTAAACAGGATTTTGGAAATTTTCTTTGTTTTTAGTGTTTTGCGAAATGTTTAAAGGAACGTTTAGAAAACTTGTAAGGAACTAATTGCAATTATTATAATATGCAAATAGGTACTTTTTATTTTTAGGGAGCTATGCATCTCGAGCTCATCATCTTCAGAAGATATATTTGAATCGACCAAGTACTCGAGAGAAATCATTGAAGAGAAACTCCGAGGACGCGGTGAGTAGGTGCCCACGTAAATGCTATCATCCGATTATTCCTGTTCTAGATCTGTTCTAGATCCTGTTCTAGATCCTGTTCTGATCCTATTAATAAATTATTTTTCCATATGTAGAGTTTGTTACTTAATAGTAGGTACCTATCACGTCATTGATATTTTATAGCATTTGAAAAGAAAGAGGAAGACGACAAAACAAGAGAAGTGAAATTAGAAAATCGAAAGAGGAAAGTCAAATCCAAAACCAAATCCCAATGTAAATGTCGCAATGCGAAGGACCACCATGGGAAATGTTCAAAAAAATTACTGTCAAAAACTGATAGGAAGTTTATAGTGCCTGGCCTCAGCAGAGAACCACACGTCATTGAGAATGAATCGTTATTGCATAAAGAATCTAGTGTTACTATTTCTACTCGAGATGAATTTGTGACTGAGTCAGTATCCACGATGACTCAAACCATCAATGCAAAATCTAACGAAAGTCTGGGAAAAACCTCGGACAATTCTTCCAGTTCGGAAAAGATAGTAAAGCGGCCTTGCAATGTGGACACCTGTCGTGTGTTGAACCAATGGACGCAGCCTAAGGACCCCACGGATAGCCCGAAGCCATCAAGACCGACTGATGATTCCGATCACCGAAGAGAAGAAGAAAAATTGACGAAGGAACGAGAGGAATTGAGTGAAAGGATACTAAGCAGTGTGCGGCTGAAAAGCGGAGCATCAACCACAACCGAATCCTCTGCATTCAACATGATACGAGCTACTGCCGAGTACTGCGGCCCAGGGACGTGTGAGCTGTCTAAAAATCAATTCCAGCACCAGAAAAGCGAAACGCCTGTGCTCATGAAACCTTCTAAAAGTGAACATTCCTGGCATAGTTCCAAGAGGAGCAGGAGAGAAATTTGCAGTCCCAAAACATGCAAAGCGCCCAGAGGTCGATCCAAAAAGCGATCTGCCTCGAAACCCAAGAAAGGAAGGTTCAAAGACAGAATCGGGAGCAGGCGCTGGAAACGGAAACAACGACATTTTATTTGTAACTGTCAAAACGTTTACGCTGGTGCCAACGATTCTGACACTGACGATCTCTGGTCTGACAAGGGGATGAAAAGGTGTCGCAATCGTAGGTACAACATAACACTTGAGAACGTGAAAAAGCGAGTTGGTAAGAAATGTGGTGGTTTTGTAGCTGAAGGACATACCTGTAATTGCTACAGTTGTTATATCAAAGAAAAACCATGGAAACGGTTTTTAAAAATGCCGAACACTGTCCTGGAAGTACCATATATTTTGACGACGGAGACTTTGAAGGAAAGGGCGCTGAACACAAATTTACTGTCGAAAAAATTAAGAAACAAATACAATTGGTCTGAAGAGAATTTAAAAAATTACTGCACACGCCATGAAGTTTGCAAGAAACCCAACTTGCGAAGGTCACTGTTGCAGGAAAATCCTTTCACCTGGGAATGGAAATGGTGTCACAAGAATAAGATGGATAGGAAAGTCAGAAAAGATATTTCGATTCCTAAGGAAGAGAAGGCAGGAAGGTTTGGTTATTATGTGAATATCAACGAAGAGAGGCTGACTAGAGGTGAGCACTTTACAAACATACAGAAGATCATAGAGAAAGTCGTGTACTGCAAGTGGAACCAGGACGTGGCTGAGATGAAGCTGAAACACTTCCTGGAGAACATGCCGAAGCAGCAGAGTTGCTACTCTGAAGGGAAGACATTCGATCCTGACAGAAGAACCTGCTACAACCCTAAGGTGATTAAGTTGTACGTATATACAAAGATAGGCACTGAAAGTATGAGTGATGTGCTTGAACTGTCAGTTGACCCATACCATGCTACTTCTGAGGTAAGTATCTAATCAAGTAAATTAAAATGATCAAGGCCATTATTTCTCATAATATACACCTGGTAAATATTTCAAGCACATTTGCTGAATGAAATTCCATCAGATTTTGATGAATCTTTTAACAAACTTTGTAGGGACCAACACCTAGCCACTAAATTTCACCTCATTTTATGATCATTTTTCATAAGAGTTATGCGTGTGTGAGGATAATATATGTGGACTCCGTAGGTTCGTTTGGATAGAACAGTCATGGACCATTCTATCCAAAGGTTTGTTCGGACAGATGCCTGCCAGGGTTGAACTGAGTTCTGAAAATGAGAGGGTAGAACTGTCTAGGATTGAGTCCAGACCTATGTCTGTCCGAACGTGCGCTGATGATTCTGAACGGATAACCAGAAGCACTGCAGCCTTCCACATAAGCTGAAGGTAGAAGCATCGACTGCACATGTGCAGGATCACCAGTCCTAAAAAACTCCAGGAATGTTAGAACTAGTCTCGAACGGGCCTGGAATGTCTGTCCGAACAGCCATCTCTCGATCCAGAATCAGTTCTGGCGATGTCCAAACACACAAAAAGGAGTGCGGCTTGAGGACTGTTTAGACAGACAGTCCTGGGCCATTCAGGACCATTCTATCCAAGCCACATCCCTTTTCGTGAGTTCGGACAGACACTCCAGGACCGTTTGGGACTAGTTCTAACAGCCGGACTAGTTCTAACAGTCCTGGATTTTTCTGAGGACTGTTGATCCTGCACATGGGCACTCGATGCTTCTACCTTCAGCTTATGTGGTCGGTTACAATGCTTCAGATTAACATTTTGTAATCATCAAAGCACATTCGACCAGACACAGTTCTGGACTTAATCCTGGACTCTTCTATCCCCTCATTTTTAGAACGCAGTTCAACCCTGGAATGGTCCAGGACCCTGGACAGGAATCGAATTTGTTTGGCGAGGTATAAAATACAATAAGGATTTTTTGATTTTGGGAACAGTGTTGTTTTCATCCTGAAAAGGGCAATGGTATCAGATCCTGGAATGAGTACATCGAATAGGTAATCGAAAGCCAAATGAAGAGTAACATTTCTGATCACGATATGGCCAACCTGCACAGTTCTACACTAAATAGCGAGGGTTTACTTAATTAAACCTATCTTTACAAAAATATCCTACTACGGCATTTCAAAAAATCATATATACCATGATAGGTTGGACTTTAAAAATGTACCTACCACTTGAAAATGTCTGCATCTTCTCTTACCAATCAGCTCATCGAAAGGTTGGGGGACATGGTGAAGTTCAGTCACGACCCGGATAGACGAATCCACGAATTCTCGTTCCCGCCTAAACTGCTGAAGTACGAGGAGCCTCAGCTGGTCGGAGGAATTGGGACAGATCTGCCGGAGATCAGAGTATGTAGACTGATTTCGATCGATCACTTCAGAATTACCTACCTATGATTGCTCAGACAAACTAAGGGTAAATAGAGGGTGGTAGGTAGATAGTTGAATGCTGGAAGGGAACAGGTCCACATTTTTGCGAAAATCAATTCAGCGGAGATCGTGCAGGTGGGTTCCAAATGGTTTGTTACGAACTCCAAAGTGATTCTAGTGATATTTTCGGAATTGCCACATTACCAGTTTTGTAATGAATGGATTTTTAATTAAACTGTTGAGGGCCATTTGATTGTATGTTTCGACAGAGCTCCCTTGAAATGTGTTGCGTTTGAATGAACTGAATATCTACACACACGCTAGGTAGGTAATAGATACCTCATTTTCAAAATACAACGCTTCTTGGACACCTCTTTCTCCATTTTCCCGAGTTAGATAGGTACCCAGTTGAGGAGTGTTTCTTTATGGGTAGATTGATACAGGACACCTAGTACTGAGAATGCATCAGCGAATTACATGCAAGTTACGACGTGAGGTAGCCATTACTGCCCACCGACTTGGCAGGTTTTTATTCAAAATGCAAAAAGGGCGCGCCCATAAAACTGTCTGCCTGTAGGTAACAAGTGCTGAAACGATACTAGAAGCGATTTACAATTGTGTTTCTGACATCAGGGGCTGTTTCTGTTTGAAGTACCTACCCAAGCCAAGTAGGTACGCAATCGAAAAGTATTTTGACGAAGTATTTTTGTTCAGCCGGTTTATGAAACTGCGAAATTCCCAACGATATATCGCGACTTGTTCAAAGACAAGAAACGAGATGTGAGGAAACTTATGGACACTCTACTACCTCCGCTCCAGTGGACCGACAAGGCTGGCCTATGGGAGATGAAGGTAACGGCCACACTGTTTTTTGCTATTTTTACAAATAAACTAGTAGGTAAGCTCATTATTGGAAATCTCCTTGGGGCACCTACTATATTTAAAAATGCTGATCTCTACGTACAGAGCCCAAACGGCTGAGTCGATTCAGAAAAGCGGTTGTTTGGAAATGATCAGCAAGTGTATATCAGATCCCCTCCAACCCCCCTCCTCCTCAGACCTTCGTATATTGAACCGTCATTAACCCGATGCCGGGACAATCGAGTAAGTTTAAGTAGGTAATTACCTATCTAAGTAGGTAATCAAGCAATCCGATGAACGTTACAACTTATCGAGACAAATGTGTGTGGAAAAACGGAAGGTGGGGGTGGGTATGCACTAGACGTAGGTAACTGAATCCAACCGATCCAACACAACCTTATTCAAAAATTGGATCTCTCATCTATAACGAAACTACTACGAAATGTTAAGTTTCCAAACCCAAAATTAACCGTTTTGTGTGCCCTGTTTGTGATTCTGCGGTGACGTTCCAGCACAACACTACACAGTAAAAATTTTGAATAAAACTACGCACATTCACAGCAAATTCTGATGGTCCATCAAGATACCTGAAAATGTAAACTCGTCCGAGCCTACGGAAATCACCCTTTTTGTGTACTGTACTTCGCCGTTTATTTTTGAACCTGGTAGTGGAATTTGTAGCGAGCAAAGCAAGAGTGGGTACTGCTATTCAGCAGAAGCAGAAAATTCTTATCTGAGTTTTTGGCCAAAATGTTTAACCCCCCCAACCACTATTTTAAAGTCTCAGTGGCCTATCTGTACGAGAAATGCCTCAAAACGAGCTTGCGAATTATGGGATAATGAACTTTAAGGTGGACTTACTAAGCCAAAACTCGTAAATGTATTTTTCAGAGAATAACAAGTCGTATCTGACAGCAGATACGATTCTTTATGGCTAAATATTTTGCAAATACATGTTAATAAAATGCATATTTTTACGGGTTTAAAATTTCGTTAAATAATAATAATAATAATAATAATAATATATCAAGCTTTAGACAAGTTCGTCCGAAAGTGCTCACTCGGATAACTCCAAATAGCCCACGTTTGTATCCGAAATATGAGAGTAAATCTCGTATGCAGTTTTTCGGTATCTTCCGACCAAAAAACTCATTTTTTTTAAATTCTACCAATCGATGCAACGAGAAATTTCCTTGAAAATAAGTAATCAAGTTCAAGAAGATTCTGAAAACTAGTGCTTATTGGCAAATTTTAATTCGAAACCTAAAGGTCCATTACTCCCGAAGTCAGATTTCGTCAGATACCACTTTTCTGCTTCTGACGGCAGTATTTTTCCAAGGACAGCAAAGAGCATCCATATTATACAAAAATACGCAACCCTGTTATATTAAATGTATGTCATTATTATGCAAAGAAACATGGAGGAGTTATGAATCCTATTTCTATGTAAAAATATAAATAAATAAACTACTGAAACTATTGAGCATAGTCTTATCCAATCCAACCCCTCCTTCAAGACCAAGCTGTCGTATGTTCCATTGCCAAACACTGCGCATGTCCCTATTTCGTTGGTTTACTCGGTAGGTACCTGTGTTCCAAATCAGAGATTTTGGAATCGACCAAGAGAAAATTTAGATTCAGAACTTGAGGTTTTATATTTGTTCAAGGCAGGTACCTATTTACTTGGATTCAAATTTGTAATTTAAAACAAAAAAACAAGAAAAAACTCCAAACATACAGCATGACTCGAATGAGGGAAATTTCGAAGAAACGTATAAAATACCCAGCGATTCCCAAGTCTCATTTACAAAAACAGTTGGACAGCTAAAAATTAAAATACCTATTAAAGGGGGGGGGGGGGGGTCCGCTTTCAAAATTAAGCAGGTACAGTCTAAGAAATCATTGATGAAAGTATAAAAATGTAATGGAATTTTTGTGTGCAAAAATATTAGGTACTCATAAATTTTGGTTTTATAGGTATTGTTGAACATAAAACATAGACCCATTGCAACCCACCCATAAACTTTCTTTTCGTGGTAAACTCGCTAACAACTGACTAATTGTCTCGTCAATCAAACGATTAAGTTTTGGTGAGTGAAACAGTCCTCTAAATAAAACACATTTTACCTGCTAACTAGTTATCTTTTTGTGAAATTAAAAAATCGTTGAGTCACATCTTTTGTAGGTACATATACGATTTTCATGTTACGAAAACTCACAAGAATTTGACCACTTTCTGGTAGGGATTCGTTTCTACTCCTAATATGTTTGTCTACATGCGGCAACAAGTTCCAGTTTATAACTGACCCAGGGTGTAAATCTACACACATCAGCAGATGACCCTCAAATACGAACTCAAGTTTGTTGTGTTCCAATCCTTTGTACTTGCTTTCTTATCTATTTGTATCTTGCAGGTGTCAACTGACCCTGATAATGAGGAAACGAACAGGAATTTAATAAATTACTTAAATTACAACGAGACACTCTGCCACGCTATAAATAAGAATTTCTGTGCTGGACGCTACCGCCTGTATTTTGAAGTTTTTGGCAAGTATTACCAGTATACAAGTTGGTGGTAATATTGGTACCCACTACAATCTATAGATCATATTGTAAGTATTTCGATGTCGTCGATTTGGAATGATGCTAGGTACTGTTGTAACTTGAACAAACGTTATGCTTCATGAATAGCAAACGGGTAATTAATGATACAATTCTTGAATCCACCACATATTTATGAAACTGTAATTGTCCGGCCGGCTCCAGTACTCGATTTAGGGCTATCATGGGATTGATTACACTAAAATAGACAGTGGAAAGAGATTATCTATTTTGAAAATCTCCCGCGAGAGATAGTCTCCCCTGGGAGACAGTCTCTTCCAATATCTCCCCGGTTCATCTATTTTACTGAATAGCTCCAGAGACTTTGAGAAAGAGATATGGATCCTAATACACGAAAATTCCATAGTATCCATGAAGTGCGAGATGTTTGTGCCCCCGGGAGCTCAATTCCTTAATAATGAACGAATTAGTAATACCTATTCAATGGGTACCTACCTACCTCAATCCATACTTGGATGTTTTTACTCATGAATCGGATAAAAGTTTAAATGAAATTGAAAAAAAAGTCTCAATTATCAACAGAAAAAGTCAAATTAGGGGGCTTAATGCTTGATTATATCTACACCTAATGAACGGCCACTTTTAGGTAGGTAGGTACCTACCTCAACCCGTACTTGGACGTTTTTACTCATGAATCAATGATTATGTATATATTTTTAATTAAAATTGACTTACCTTTATGAAATGAAAGAATACACGATCAAAAGTACCGATGTGGTTGTGGATGAAGGAGGATATTACACGGATGAAGGAGGATATTACACGATCACTGTGAAACAAACGAGAAATAGACTCTCTCTTTCGAGGAAGACACCTAATTAGGTGTCTCTCTGAAAGAGATCGAGAATGCCAAGATGGCCGCCAACTCTCTCTTTGAAAAGTTACTGAATAACCCTGTCATGGATACTATAAAAATCTATTTGGCCCAAAGAGAGAGTCGGACCTGAAAGAGATGTCTCTTTGGCTTAGTGAATAGGCCCCCAGTGGCCTACACAGAAAGGGTATTGTGGTGGAGGCATAGGTGAGGGGCGAGATAGGAAGTGGTAGCGGACCTACTAAGACGTCAGGAGGATGTGTGCCAAGTGGTTACCACCATTGGTAGTTTACTACCCGGTTAACACCACTCTGGGATCTTTTAGAGTAAGGAGAGAGGAGGAGTGAGGTGAAAGAGATAAGTCAGCGACTTAAGGAGAGCGTAGAATGAGGTTACAGGCGTAGTCGGTGGGTATTTATAGTGCCCACTCCACTCTACTCTAGTCCGGAGGACTAGTGGGGAGCGAGCGGGTCTATGCGCCTGAGCTCACGTAGGCCACCCCACCCGTTGAGTTTATTACTTGAACAATCTTACAACGTATGATGGTCTGGGAGGATCACGACAGAAGAAAAATTATAAACCATTGTGTGATAATTTATGGGTTTTTTACTGATCAAAGTAGACAACTTGATGATAAACTGGAATGTTAAAAGATGAGAAATGAATCTACTACTCTTGAAAAAATTAGGTAACAAAAAACAGTTGAAGTACTCGTATAGGTGGATACCTAGACCAAATTTTAAAAACATCTATATCTACACAAGAACGGTGTTTGAGGCTTGTAAAAGCTCAACACCACTTCCATTAACAGGTTCCTGGATGTAAAGGTGATATTTATTATGATAAGCTTCATACATCATAAACTCCATATTTTTGGGCAATTCATACTTCGTATTTAAACCAACTACCTACTTGGATAACTAGTTGAAACTCAGAACATAAAATTAATAAGAAGTTTACTTGTGGAATGAAATGCCATTTCCTTGCACATTACAACCAGAGGAAATGAACAAAGGGCAAAATGTTTCAGGAAGTCGGGGCAGTCTGTGTGGCAGGTTGACTATTAAGGGTGGGGGACCGCCCGAGTCCTATCCCAAGGTGTCTAGCGAGCGTTCCAGTTGTATAATTCGATGGTTTTAACCAGACCTTTATTCAGCCTACTGTTTTGAACATAGATAACTACTTATCGGGGTGATGTCGAAACAATAATAGTTCAATGTTGCAGCTGAAGTAATAAGACAAGAACTAATCAACAATCCCGAAAGAGCTTTCTTGTTGGGGAGGATTAGGGAAGAATTCTTGTTAACGATGCTTCTCTACGATGGTGGTTTGGAAATGACCCTCGTCTCAACAACTCATCTTTGGAAGGACGTAAGGATCTATTGGTTTTCCTAATCAGCCTGCTGTTATACCGGGCTTTCTGGCTTCTAGGGGAGAGGTGTCCCATTGCTTTCCATTTTGAGTTGAGTAGGGACAACCTGAAACCGAAAGGGGGGGGGGTCTGCCAACGAGAGGGAAATGGCTTCCTCGTGACTGAAACGGTTCATTACTATAGTTACATACCACAAAGGGGTAAGGGGATGAGAAGCTCATAGTCTGATCTAGATCGAGTTCTTTTGACAGTGATATTCATCAAAATCAGTTGACTTGAACTAGAGTTGAGCATAAGCAAGAATTTCACGCTTTTGCATGTAGGAAGGTACTTAAAAACAAACTGTACGACCAATTTTGGTGAAATTAATATGGAACTTTAGGAACTCAACCCAAAACATCTTCATTATTGTCCCCCAATCATCAGGATATACAAAGTTTTATTGGAAAAATGGCAGCCCATTTGTCTTGACTTGATTTCATTTGATTGGGGAAAAGTATGCACACTAAGGGCCCAGGAAAACTTAGATTGTGCGTGAGTTAGGGGAGAATGTTGAATCAGTTCGCGCGATAATAGGTTTGTTCGCTGTGGGTTACTCAGGTGATTTGCAATCCGGTTTGAGAACCGCCCGGTGAGCTTGTTCTACCGACACCAACTTGGAAACCACTTGAACGTTCCGAGCACGCATGAATCCGAAGCTAGAGAAATCAAAATGATTTGAGACACCGATTTGATGATACGCTGATGGAAAATGGAGGCATCTCGTCAGAAAACGGTAAGCCCTCTGAGCCATCTGGCGACCTGAAAACCTTCCGTAACCGGTCAGAAGAAAACTGCAAACAGAACAGTCGGAGAAAAGTCGAGAAACCCTCTACAAACACCCAAGTGACTTTCAAGTGGTTTGCAATAAGGGTTTTTTGTCAGCGAACAAATCTACTGAAAACGAGTGGGAAATTCAGGATGACCCTATCAATTAAACGATTAAATTTCAATATAGTTAAGGAGTTTCGAAGGAAGATTATGCGCCCACAAAATTTAAATTAACATTTTGTTTAAATCTATTTTCAACCACCTTGGGCCAACACCCGTGATCGACTTAATTTATAACTCCATCTTCAGATAGAGGCTGACATGACTGACATCATTGAAAAAGAAACTCTGGAGAGGGAAATAAACGACATAGATGGTCAAATCAAAAGTATCACGATGGCTATCTACGACCTGGAGAAACACGTGGAAGAGCAGAACCAAACCAGGGATTACCAGCACAAGGACCAAGAGAAGCTGTACAAGAACACGAATCAACAGTTGGCAGTAGGTCATTCATTGTTGAACGTTCCCCCCGTTTTTGTATGTTCATTCTAACAAGCTATGATCTATACTAACCTCCTACCTGAGGTAAAAGGCTGCACCGCGATTTCAGAGGGAAAAGGAGTAGTCGGTGCATGGTATTCCTGCCAGGGTAAAGGCCGGTTTTAATGCCTCCAATTATGCTAAGGAACCTCACAAAACCGCACACCACTGGGCAAAGAAAAAGAGTGAACGTTTTTTCTTAAAAATTTACCATTGTTTTTTAAAAATTGTGATGATCCAGCAGGAGCTAAAAGTAGAAATAAATACACGAGACTACTTGAGTCGGTTTGTGTGGTCAAATGACAATTTATTGGCAGTTCACAGCTTCTTTTATACCCCTTGATACATCCCCAGAGAGGGGTAGGGGAACCCCGCCCTGGGAAGCCGTTAGACGCGGCTTATAATGCAAGCGACGCTATTTACATAGTGTTAGGGAGCAGCCGATCACCACACTGCTCCCCCCAGAATTGAAGTTAAATACTGCAATTATGTAAATGACGACGAATCTTGTTGATGAGGCGTTGGTGTTGGTGAAAGAGGCTGCGTGTGAGCTGTGTAGTTGCCGTGTAGGTGGGTGGCTTGAGGAGTTCGTGGTGTCTCGCCGTCGTGTGTTAGCGGCGGCTGCGGTGTGGGATGCGTGAACGTGCTCGGATGCGGTCCAGCTGGAAGCGTCGAGGGCGGTGTCTCGGAGAGCGCTGGAACGGGCGGCTGGAAGAGGTGATCTTCCGAGGCGGCTTGAATGGCGAGGCAGGAGGTGCCGGAGCAGGTGACGTTGGCCGCACCTGGAGTAACGGCTGTGCCTGGGTCCCTGGGTGTGATAGGCCGTGTAGATGATGGAAGACCGGGCGCTGTAGAGCTGTAGGTAAGTACGGCCGGGGTGCTGAGTCGGGCCAGGATGTGCCAGTGTTACAGCTCTCTCGAGGACATGTTTCGTTGCTTCGAAGGCGGCTTCGGAGTCGTGAGAGCAGTGGAGTAGGCGTTTATTATGTCGCTTACGGGCGGCCGTTCGATCGGGCAGATGTGTAACGCCGCTGGGTGATACGATGTGGCCGAGGAATTCGAAGGAGGTGCGGGCTAGTTGACACTTCGACTTGTTGACTTGGAGGCCGTATTTTGTTAGAGTATCGAGTAGTAATTTTACGTGTGTAAAATGTTCCTCGATATCTCTCGAAGCTACTGGAAGGTCTTTGTAGACGGTGGTCCTATTGAGAGGCTGCGTTGAAGGCCACGGTTGTCGGTGGTGCTGGATCACCTGCAACTCCTCGTTGACGGTAGCCACACGAGGAGGAGGGAGACGGGTATGAGGCGGTTCCGGTGTCTTCGTAGCTCTGGTCTTCATTTTCTTCTTTGTTGTTCCTGAAGGTGTAGATCCGAGGAATGAATGCTCCGTTGATGGTCGCTCTCGTTAAGTAAGCAGCGGGAAAAACGAGATTTTCTCTGGTTGGTCGTGGATCTGACGAGTGGTGGGCGTAGGCGGTTCACTGTCGATCGCAGGAGGCGAGAAGCCGGGGCGAGAGGTGTATTAACTTCGCCTGTGTTGCGTTCGCAGAAGGCCGGGGCGAATGTGCGTGTCTCACGCCGAGTTGTCGCCGTAGGCTGAAGATCGCAGAGGGCGAGAAGCCGGGGCGAGAGGTGTATTAACATCGCCGGTGTTGCGTTCGCAGAAGGCCGGGGCGAATGTGCGTGTCTCACGTCGAGTTGTCGCCGTAGGCTGAAGATCGCAGAAGGCGAGAAGCTGGGGGCGAGAGGTGTATTAACATCGCCGGTGTTGCGTTCGCAGAAGGCCGGGGCGAATGTGCGTGTCTCACGTCGAGTTGTCGCCGTAGGCTGAAGATCGCAGAGGGCGAGAAGCCGGGGCGAGAGGTGTATTAACATCGCTGGTGTTGTGTTCGCAGAAGGCCGGGGCGAAGGTGCGTGTTGAGCCGTCGCAGGAAGCGAGAAGGCGGGGCGCTGATCGCTGAAGGCGGGAAACTGGCGAAGGTGCGTGTTGAGCCGTCGCCAGAGGCGAGAAGGCGGGACGCTGTTCGCAGAAGGCGGGAAGCCGGCGAAGGTGCGTGTTCGTCGTCGGGCGCCGCCGCCTCGCCGGCGATCGTAGTAGGCGAGAAGCCGATGCGAAGGTGAAGGTGCGTGTTCTATGTCGGGGTGACCAGTGTGATGATCCAGCGGGAGCTAAAAGTAGGAATAAATACACGAGACTACTTGAGTCGGTTTGTGAGGTCAAATGACAATTTATTGGCAGTTCACAGCTTCTTTTATACCCCTTGATACATCCCCAGAGAGGGGTAGGGGAACCCCGCTCTGGGAAGCCGTTAGACGCGGCTTATAATGCAAGCGACGCTATTTACATAGTGTTAGGGAGCAGCCGATCACCACAAAAATGTTTACCTTTTTAGTGCCCTTTCAACACGGCAGCAGCTGTGAGGGAAAAGGGAAAAGGTCGTTCAACAATAGTTTACCGAAAACTTTCAATAAATCGCCTCCACTTGGCTGGCAACCTGTTATTGGTCAAGTGCAACTAATATGTTCATGAATTTCCTTAGCCAATTTTTCCATTAATTTGTACCTACTACACAAGTGGTCACAATTAAACCTGGCTCAAATTATTTGCAGGCATATAATTGCTGTCACCTTTTCATTTAAAAATTCTCCTGACAGGTTTAATATTGTTCATCGTAGTGCAGATTTTTGCCCCAGTTCACGCTACTAGATGGATCACGAGCTACCGATGACGTGCCAGATATGCCTGCTGTACACTGGTGGCATTTTCTGTCTTGTTACAGGCTCAGTTTGAAAACATCAAAGCTGGTCTCCTCTACGATTTGGATTGACTGGACAGTACTAGTAATCATCGACTACGAGTAGGACCGAAACATCGAGGTGATGGCGACATTCTTGAATGGAGCCTATTCCTGAAGATTAGGTATCCAAATAAAGCCAGCAAAATATATTTCACTGTGCATTTTTGTAAATAAGAGTTGAATTGAACTGGATTGAAGTTGTCTCCGTGGATGAATAGTGGAATACTTAAATCTATAAACGTAAAAGAAAAATTGAAAAAGAAATTAAGAAAAGAACCTTTCAACTCAAACTTAAGAAAGCGGATGAAAAACTATGGTGTATTACTAGAAACATTGAAAACTAGAGCAAGCGGATTGTTATGGGAGTAAATTTAAAAAACCACAAGGAAAACCGAAGGAAACTTGGCAGGTATTAAATAAAATTTTCTGAAAGACTACAAAGAATAACGATCATAACTAGATAAAAATTGAAACAACGAGCGAATGAAGCTGATGCATTAAAAATAGTTACAGAAAATTTCCACTCTTACTTTTCGCAAGTAGGTGAAATTTTAGCAAACAAAATACCCAAAAAAATTGAGAAACCAAAATCTGAGGTTCAAAACTAGGCTGAAAAGCAACGCAGCTTTCAAATTCCGTACGAGAGCAGAGGAGGAACTATCCAAGTTGATTAATGGAAAGAATTGTGCATCTGCCCCGGGAACCGACAGGATTCCTTTGAATATCATTAAGAAACATTACAGATATTTGAAAGACAGTCTTATTCGTGTAATAAATTTAAGTTTCGTAAATAGCACTTTTCGTAAATGTTCAAATTTGCAAAAGTTATAACGTTGTTTAAGGGACCCGTTAGAACTGGGAAACTATCGACCTACATACATCACTTTTGAGTGTGGTGTCTAAGCTGCTTGAAAAATGGGACAAAAGTCAGCCCTGTGGTCATTTGGAAACACATAAAATTTTCTCTGAGAAACCATTCGGATTTAGGAAAGGAGTAGGAGGGGACGAGGCGTTATATTCTCTAACCAAATATATTTATAGTCTCTTGGATAAGGATAAGAAAGGAATTTTAATACTGTTAGATCTAGCAAGAGCTTTCGACTCCATACATCGATCTATACTACTTGATTCACTACTGGAGTGTGGCATCATAGGGACTGAACTAGACTCGTTCAAGAGCTATCTGTGGGAAAGGAGATAACTTGTATGTGTAGAAGGGGTAAATAGCGAAGAAAAGGAAGTTAAGTATGGGGTAACCTAAGGCAGTATGCTAGGGCCCGTACTGTTCCTTATATTCATCAACAATATGACACATTTGGCAACGAATGGCAAACTATTCCAATTTGCTGACGATACCGGTGGCTGTGTGGGAGGAGGTATATCGAAATGCAGCCGTCGATATCAACATTTTGAACGAATGGCTTTGTATGAACACCCTGAGCCTAAACGTAGCCAAAAATAAATATATTGTCTCCTCCAGGCCCCTCTCCAAGTCGACAATCATACCCTGCGCAATTAGATTCCATACGGGAGGTTGTACGGACATGCAACAGTATTCTTGCCTGTCGACTGACAAGAGTTTCTACTGCTCGGTATTTGGATGTCATATTAGACGAGAACATGAGTTTGAGGCCGCAGATATCGTCAGTTACGTCTAAACTTAGAAAGTTTGTCCACATATCTGCCAGAATTAGGAGCTATATGGACCCCAACTCTTTATAGGTGGTTTACAAGTCCCTAGAGCAGAGCATTTTGAGTTTCGGTATCCTAGTATGGGGTGGTACCTACCCTACGATACTGAAACCTTCATCAGTGGTACAAAAATCTATTTTGAACACGACAGAAAAATAACCTAAAAGGTTTTCCACATTGGAGCTGTTGGAGGAGGTCCCGGTTTTTTTCCATACCACAACTTTATATCAAAACAGCACTGATATACTTACAAAAGCACACGCAAGAATTTAAATATGAGAGAAGAAATCCCCATTCTGTTCGCCATACCACCCAAACGATGATTCCCATTCCAAGCAGTCGGCTAAAGAGCACTCATCTGTACTTCAGAATGCCAAATTTAATTAGAAACCTCCCCGACAGCTTGGAAAAAAACCCGAATATCTAGAATAGAGACCATAATAAGGAGTTGGTTTTCACTTGGCTCATATCAACAGGTAAGCAAATCACAAAAATATTGTTTATTTGGCCAAATAGCTCGAAATTTCATTTTTTTTTCTTCTTATTTCTGCGTGAATGATGTACACATTCCTCTCTACATTAACTAAATTAAGAGACGTTCTTTCATACATAGGTATACGGTGTGTCTCACTTATGATCCGAAAACCTTCAACCACGTGTTCTACAACTAATTTCCAACAAAGTGTCCTATAAAGTTTTTTTTGTACACCTCTAAAAACCTGAATTTTTTCACTGTTAAGATTTTTTTCGTGTTCACTGAAAAGGCCATAACTCCCTTAATATGAAGAGAAAACCAAATCTGAGTACACCGTTGGAAGAGCGTTAAATTTCCCGACTTTTCAGCTTCTAACAATAATTTTTTGAAGGGAACTTGAGGGTGAAAAATGAGCCCGAAAATTTCATTTCGTCAAACCTTGAAAACTGCCTGTTTTTCAAACGCTCATTAGTCCCCCATCATTCTGGTGATAAGTTATAGCCTGTAAGCCTAAAAAATGCGCAAAGCCTCAGCTTTCCAACGGTATAGTCAGTTTTTATTTTTTAGAGGGAACGCTTTTGAGAAAATTGAGTTTGTGTGCGAAAAAACGTGTTTTCAGGCACATTTGAGGGGGGTTTTTCTTGGGGGGAAAAGTAATGCATGACTAACCGGATTTGGAGGCGGATTTACGTAATTTTTTACGCTGAATCTAAGGTGACATACCCAGACCTTCCTAGCAACGTCGCTCGTCTGCAACAGAAACAAACCTCACTCTGTTTAACACACGTTTTTTCGCATAGAATCCCATCGACAGACGAGCGACGTTGCTAGGAAGGTCTGGGTATGTCACCATAGATTCAGCGTAAAAAATTGCGTAAATCCGCCTCCAAATCCTGTTAGTCATGCAGAAGGTACTTTTTGTTTATTATTCTGTGAATAATACACCTATGTATTCGCCCAGCAAAAATTTTTATAACACCCCCTCAAAATTTTTTCTTTTCCGTTTCAAGGTGCGTAGATTCCAAAAATGTGATGTCCGTCCGCCGTATCACACATACTAGCTTCATTTTCAGTCTAAAAAATTCGTTCTTCCGCATTCATGCTCCATTTGGGCCCTAGTTGTGTCCCGAAATTTTGCAGCCCGATCGGAATATACCCAGGGGTGTTATGAGTGAAAATGTGAAGAAAAGTAGGTACTTTCGTGTTTTAGTAACATGTTAGTAACATGAGCTTTTGAGGTATCGTTTTCCATGTTTTGGGGGACGAGAAGACCGAAAATGAAGCCAATTTCTACCAAAGAGTGGAAAATCGAGGTTCTACCAAATGTTCAGCTCCCAAAATTGATTTTTTAATGAGTCAAAAACCTGGAAAATCGTCTGAAACCACCATCAATTTGTATAATTACACTAGAAAAAGTGTCAAAACGTGGGCAAGACGATTAAGTGGATCAAGATGATCAAAGAAAATTTGAAAAAAAAACGAGCGTTCCTAATTCGTGTTTTGGGGGCCAAAATTGGTGGAAACCATCAGAAATGGCTATTTCAATTATTTCACACGAAAGAAACAATAAATGAATTGCCAACATTTCTGTCGGTATGTCCAACAGAATAATAAACTCATTTGACAAGGACTTTGCAGCGTTTTTTTCCCAAGAAAAAACCCTCAAGTGTGCCTGAAAACACACGTTTTTTCGCATACAAACTCAATTTTCTCAAAAAAGTTCCCTTTAAAAAATGAAAACTGACTATACCGTTGGAAAGTTGAGGCTTTTGCGCATTTTTTAGGCTTACAGGCTATAACTTATCACCAGAATTATGGGGGACTAATGAGCGTTTGAAAAACAGGCAGTTTTCAAGACCTGACGAAATTAACTTTTCGGGCTCATTTTGCACCCTCAAGTTCCCTTCAAAAAATTATTGTTAGAGGCTGAAAAGACGGAAAATCTAACGCTCTTTCCAAAGGTTTACTCAGATTCGGCTGTACTCTTCATATTAAGGGAGCTATGACCTTTTCAGTGACCAAAGGTCGAAAACAAGAAAAAATCTTGACAGTGAAAAAATTCAGGTTTTTAGTGGTTTACAAAAAAAAAACTTTATAGGACACTTTTTGTTGGAAATTAGTTGTAGAACACATGGGTGAAGTTTTTCGGATCATAAGTGAGACACCCTGTATATAATACGTATTTTATCTATTTGTTTAAATTATGAAGTGTATAAAATTTCTGACAAGCACCTTAAAAATATTACTCGCCTGCTGCAATAAAAGAAATAGTAACGCTGGTAAGAAATAATAATTACTGGTAGATAATATTCGAATTGGTCCCCTATCCAGCACGGACTTGTCCATGGTATGGTGGATTCCACGTACTTAAGTGAAGGCTGCTTTAATTTCAGTACCATTTATCATCAGAAATTGCACCGATGTTTGTTTACTTTTTTGTTGTGGAAATACATTTCATTTCAATTAAACGGATATTGAGACTCAGATATGAACATGTCATTTAAGCAAAATGCAGGTAATAGAACAATGGACTCACTACTCAAGAATTGTCAGCAGTCTCCTCACAATCCTCTTCCGAGACAGCAGACGTATCTCTAGACCATACTGGCGGTAATGTGGCAAACGTTAAGTATCCAGTGTGCCCGGGCATTGCGGTGTTATAGTTTGTGCACATTAAATTACATTTATCTTCCACTGAATCTAAACCGACACTGGCGACAGGGAAGGTCCTGGAGTTGACGAATATCTCGCGTTGGAGGCATTCGATTGTGGTGACCTCGAAGAATCCTGCGCTTCTCAGAGCAGTGCACGTCCTTTGGACTTGTTCTATGCACGGGGAGAAGGAGCAGAAGCGTCCGCCCTGGGGTTTGAAAGCTGCTTTGGCGTGGGGAACAACCATCCAGGGGTGAGGCAGGTCCAGAAACACGGCATCCGCATTTCCTTCGACATCAGAACCAAAACCTTCATTGCATACGTCTCTTCGACTCACCTAAAAAACGTTAAAACAAGTTTTGTAAGCAAGGTTTCACCAACAGCGATATACATCCAATGGGTTCTAAGACGAGAATAAATAAGAAGAAATTATAAATGAAAAATCAGCCCTGTATGTCTTTACAGGACCCTGTAGGTCCTGTAGGTCTTTAAACCTCAACCGAATCTTTGGAGAACATTTTGTTGGGGTTGTTTCTACTTATCCCCTGAGTTCAAATGAATATGTGTTGGGGAAACTATGCAAACTTTCCCATATTTTTCAAATGGATAGTCCTTAAAACACATACAGGGTGCGGCAGTCAAACCTGCATTTCTGAAAAGGGCGCAGGTGCCTAGAAAGTGGGTGGGGCGAGTTGTGACGCTACCGTTGTTCCTTCTCGCAAAGCCTTTCAGTTGCCATACAACAGTAGTCTAAACAACAACGTTCGTTTGCTGTGAAAGCATTTGACCAAAGCGTTAGTTATGCAGCCAATCCACGATGTTTCCGGACTCATTTTCACGTTCATCATTAAATCCATCAATAACCTCTCCATTCAGCCATGGTAACAGTTCGGTGCGCGATGTCTTCAATAAGGACCATAGGCCCTTTTTTGTTTTGCTTGTTTTTGTTTTGAAAATGAAAGTGAGCAAGCAGCGAGCAGGGCCCTACTCGGAAATGTTACGGTAATTCTTCATTCCTCAGGTTCTTCAACATGACGTGTATGAAGAAACCTTATTCCAATACGATGGGGCCACAAGCCACACAGCACGTGTGAGCATGGATGTTCTCAAGGAAGTTTTTCCTAATCGGGTGATACCGCTGAAAGGAGCGATTCCTTCGCCACCCCGTTCATCCCACTTCGTTTCAAGAACGTCCTCGTACCCGTGGAGAACTGAAGTCAATGTCCTGCTGAAGTGTCTGATGTAATGGCCAACTTCCGAAATCACCTGCAATAATGCCTTGATCGAGATGGATTTTTAAACATTGAAACAGTATTGTTCAATGCTTTTTAACGCAGAATAATATAGTAACCATAACATTTTGAAACATTCGTCCGTTTATTTCTTCTGCTATTCGTCTGTTCTTCTAAAAATGCAGTTATGACAGCCACACCCAGTATTTGCGGTTGATAAGTTGACAACAAATATGCAACAACCCTCGAGAGACACCATTGTTTTTCAAGCTGAAATTTTTGCAATCATTGTAAGCACAAGGGAAGGATAGACGAGACGCATCAATGGCACTAAAATGCACAACCTCTCGGACTAGGCAGCTTTGAAAGCTATCCATATCTTCAAAGAAAACTCAAATAAGTCAGTCCGCCATTTTATAGAGCTCAGATCGAGCCTTGCACTGAAACTATCTTCAAAATTGGAACTCATTTTGCCAAAATCACTCAACGCAGTTGTTGGAAATTCCCCACTTACTTTTCTGCATAACTAGGTACGTTGAACATAAGTACCTATGTGCATATAATGATAATTATTCTATTACATCAGTTGATACGAACAAGTAGAAGTTCGCAGGTTATTCTTGAGTTAGGTACTCGCTTCCCAGAAACCGCAGGATAACCTTACATTTTTACACATTTTTACATTTTACATTATTTTTTAATGATAAGTTCATAACAAAGTGCGAACTAGTCTACATCAAATGAAGAATAAGGAAGATATTCTAGCTATTACGATCAGCATCTTCAAAACGAAGCCAGCGAACACGCAGCTTTAAACCCCCTGTGTGGATGGAAACAGCCCATTCCCACATCTCAGCAACATTTTAGCATGGAACATGCTTTAGCCTTGGGCCCATGACACACGTGCGAGTTTTAGACGCTTGACGCCGGGAGGGTTCTGAGAAATCTCGCGGCGGCATGTTTCCCTCTCCATGACACACGACAGCGTCAAAGTACCCACCTATCACCGGCGGTCAGTCATTGTCTGACTATCGAACAGGATGGTTCGCTTCTGTAAGAGTGTGCTAGAAGCGCAAAGATTAAAAAAAAATGAAGTTTTAGTTTATTTCGCGTATAAAATTATTAAATATAAGAAAGAGAGGAAATTTTGGGTGCATCCGTTCAATTGTGAACGACTTTTGAAAGGTGCTTTCACTTCAATGATGATGGACTTGAGGAGTGATGAAACCAAGTTCTTCAACTATTTTCGAATGAGTACTTCTTCATTTGATGAACTGTTGGGCAAGATCAGTGACGAGATCAAATTATAATATTACACACGAGAAAATCCCCGCTGGCGAGGAGTGTGTTACCATCAATGGTCGGTTGAGTACTGCTATAACACCAAGCGTCTTTTGCCCGTCGCGAGCTCCCGGCGGGTAGCAGATACCAAGCGTCATACCTTCCCCCCTTTTGTTGACGCGGCGGGTAAAACTCGCTACTTTCACTTCGCGCGTCACGTGTGTTTCAACCCTATAATAAGTAAGTACCGCTTTGACGCTGCGAGAAACAATCGCGGCGTCAAGCGTCTAAAACTCGCACGTGTGTCATGGGCCTTGGACTAACTATCCGAAAAATGTCACGCGGGATGGGTGACGCGGAAGTGTCACGAAATTTTAACGATGATTTTCACGTACAACCGAGTAGTTGCTAGGGAAATGAAACTTCTTTCATTTTCATCGGACAAAAATCGTTTTCCATTCGTTGGAAAGCTCTTGATTTATCACGAATTTATTTCGTATTTGTTCTTGGTATTTATTTCGTACTTTCATACTATAACTATATACATTGATGTTATAAATTGATAGTAAACAATGACGCTTGTTTGGTTGTCACTTGGTTGTATCCTGGTGACGAAGTGAAATCATAACAGTGCGGCTACAGAAGCATAAAAAGCGCGGCTAAAGCATGTTCCATGTTTCTTGAATTTTAGCCGTAGGCTCTAAGCAGTAAGCATCCGGGGGTCCAGGGGGCTTGCCCCCTGGCGAGGCGCGCAGCGCCGAGTTTCACTGTCTATCCATTTCAATTGAACAAACGAACCCAGCGTGAAAAACTCCACAAGAAACATTTCCTGCTGACGAAATTTCCTGCCAGGATCAGCAAGAAAACCCAGCTGGGGCCTTGAAGCCACGCGCCTTTAACCAAATTCACCTAAATTATCCCCACCAACAACACAAGTGATAAAGTGATGAAGCCAGATCGGAATCGGGTCCCTTTTTCCAACAGTTATCAGAGACGAAGTTCCATCCCGCCGTGCCATGAGCACTCACAGTACCAAGTGCCATACCAGGACGATCGTCGTCGAGGGCGCCTGCAGAGAAGTGACGGACCTCTGCACTCTAGATATCCATCACCCGAAGGAAGTAGCCAGCCTCCCGGGAAATTTGCCGCCTCCATGCTACCGACTCGCCGTACACAAGGTAAAGCCGAACTTTCATACCATTACGCCTCTTACCGGGTATGGATCGCGACGCGTGTGAAGGAACAGTGTACTGGAGAGCATAGGGACCAATACAGACTAATCATAGAATAGTAATAGGTGTGATAATAATAATATATAATAATGATAACAGTTTTAACAATAATAAACCATTCTATGTGGATTACAATTTCAATGAACCCTTTCTCTCCTAGCGACATGTCAAAGGCGGCATAATACTAGTAACTGCTCGAACTCTCCTGAATTCATGAGCTTCAGGAAAAAAGGCTAGTTGCGCTAGTAGACATACTAGCACATATCAAGCAGCTTACACCCCCATTATTCAGATGGATCTTATTTTCCCTCCCAATAGTAGGTATCCTTTACAGCACATTTGAAATGATTTAGGCCCCTATCCAACAGAGAATGTTGTGTCAGAAATTCTATAGAACTAAAAACCAACAAATAAACCTTCGCACAACTGCGATTATGCTCACCTGTACCACTGGGGAGAGTCCGTGATCGTCAAATTCTTCCTTGGCCATTTGCACTCTCTGCTCATGGAAATCGAATGTGCTGACTCTGCCATTAGGTTGAACGCGGCGAGCCAAAGCATGAGTCAGAGAGCCGCTGCCAGTCCCAGACTCGACAACAAAACTTCCTGGGTGAATCTCAAGCTAAAATGGATACAGCTCTCATTTTCAGGAAATTCCAGTCAACAGTAAAACATCAGCGACATCTGACATTAGTGACCAACTTGAATGCAGTGAGCTTACTTAGGTATCTCTCGTTACCTGGAAGACGATGTTACTGATGTCGGGAGTGTACACGATTTGGGTCCTGTGCGGGAGAGTTAATGTCCAGAGTTCAGGATTTGGCTGGAATAATAAAATTACCGAATGAAACAACCGAGTTTGTGAGGGAACATGGAAAGTTTGTACAACAGGAATGTTTTTCACCCAAAGAGGCTTCGGATACCTGGGCCCCGCCCATTGGGGTGCAATGACGTCAATATTACGGCTTCGGATACCTGGGTCCCGCCCAATGAGGTGCAATGACTTCAATATTACGGCTTCGGATGCCTGGGTCCCGCCCATTGGGGTGCAATGACGTCAATATTACTGGGATATTTGAAAAATCATAGAAAAAAAAAAACTAGGTAGGACTTATCGTAGGACTGTGCGGTTGGTGTCAAAATTCTCAGGATGGACTCTACTTTCATTAAAAAAATAATAAATGCGTGCCAGATATGGGCATATTTATATTCGTAAATGCGAATGTGAATATATTCACACAGCGTATTTTATATGAATAGGAATATGAATATATTCGTATTTACACGCGTAAATATATTCGATATGAATATAAGTTTTAATTGGTTCTTAGGAAAGTGCTGCCCCGCCAAACTATTTCAGTTTTGTTTGCACAGCTATGTGGTTCGTGCGTGTATTTTATGGACAGAAATACAGTACTCCCTCTGTAATCCGGCATCTCAGCTCTCCGGCACTCCCAGTAATCCGGCGTTTTGTATTCGAGTATGAGCTCAACACTTGATCTGACTTTGGACTGGTGTCTGAGTAAACAAAGCAATGACTCACGCCTCACTCACTCAAGTTTTAAGAAGTTTACAGGAACAAGTAATCAAAGTGTCTCTTAACAGTAAAAAGCAAAAGACAATATTGATGAGCATTTTCAGCCGTCTACTTCCAACGAATAACCTGAGTTATGCGATGTATTTTTCTACCTTTTTACATTGCACAGTACAATTGATGTAATTAAAACTGATTTTTCGGTGATAACTGTGTTTTTCTCGATATTTTCCAGTAATCCGGAAGTGCTATGGTCCGATATCTGCCGGATTACAGAGGGAGTACTGTATGTCTATTGCACAGTAAAAGTTACTATTATTATTATTATTATTATTCGTAGTCACACAAATTCCATGTGAATACGAATATATTCATATACACACGAACTTCGTGTGAATATGGTAAATATACGATGGTATTCACTCGAATTTCATGTTAATATGCTAGGAATATATTCATATTCACACGAATCTCGTGAGATATATGGTAGCAATCACCTGAATTTCATGTGGATATGATAGGAATATGTTGATATTCACACAAATTTCGTGTAAATATGGTCGAAATATAACTGTATTCATTCGAATTTCAAGTGAATTTGATAGGAATATGTTCACATTTAAAACAAATTTCGTGTGAATATGGTAGATATATGATGGTATTCACTCGAATTTCATGTTATTATGTTAGAAATAAATTCATATTCACACGAATCTCGTGATATATGGCGGTATTCACTTGAATTTCATGAGAAAATAATAGGAATATGGTTCATATTCACACAAATTTCGTGTACATATAGTCGAAATGTAATGGCATTCCCTCGAATTTCATGTGAATATGGTAGGAATATGTTTATATTCATACGAATTTCGTGTAAATATGGTAGAAATATAATAGTATTCCCTCGAATTTCATGTACGTACGGTAGGAATATGTTCATATTCACGCGATTTCGTGTTAATATGGCCGAAATATACTGGAATTCCCTCGAATTTCATGTGAATTTGATGGAAATACGTTACCAATTCACATGAAATTCGAATAAATACCATTACATTTCGACTACGTTATCACGATATTCGCGTGAATATGAAAATATTCCTAACAAGTTAACATGAAATTCGAGTGAATACCATCGTATACCTATCATATTCACATGAAATTCGTGTGAATATGAATATATTCGAGTTCACATGGAATTTGTGTAAATACGAATATATTCATATTCACACGTGAACATATGTATATATTCGTATTTACACGAGTAAATACGAATATATTCGTTCCCATTCATAGAAAATACGACGTGTGAATGCGAAATATGAATATGAATTATGTCCATCTCTGATGCCTGCGCTTACCCCATTTAGCACCAGCACCAAGCGTTTCCCTTTACCTGCTCACACGCTTGCAAAATGACTATATTTTGATTTGCCTATCGGCTTCCTCCCAATTAATTGAAAATTCCTAATTTGGTTTGGAAATGTCTGAATTTGGTTTGGAAAAATCCTGATATGGTTTGAAAATTCCCAATCTGATTTGAAGAACCTATTTATTCATATTATAATATTCGAAAGGGCTGGGAGAGGTGGTACCTGCAGAACAAACGCCCATCCTTTCGAGAGTCCAACTTTGCTTCCAAATTTGACACCGATTAGTGAAGCTACTTTGAGAGCTCCGTAGGTCGTTTGAAAGACATTATCAATAACATCACCATGCTTGTTCTTGACGTTCGGCACAACTCTGATAGCATGCATAGCTGTTGCACTAAGGTATAAGATCACAGTGTCTCCTTCTCCAATTGTGTCTCGGTCTATTGAGAAGCTCATATTTCATCAGTTAATTGGCCTGAAACAACAGTTGACACCAAAGTTTGAAAACTAAGAATACATTTTGAGAACCAAGAAAGTTTGAAAACCAAGAACAAAGTTTGAACCAAAAATAAGAAAACCAAGGAAGGATTCACAATTCTTAAAAGTGAATATTGTTTAGGAACTTGTGCAAAAAGCTATCAAGTGATCCCTAGTATAACAAGTAGTACCTAGTAATACCTAATCGTTTATTGAGGAAAATCCTCGTAGTGGACAATAGTTGTACCACCCTATTCCTTTTCATTTATTATTTCTAGATTCATTCTAATTTTCTGAAGCGTTCCTCATATTTGGATTAGTTATATCATTAATACAAGTTACGCTTGAAAAACTTG
This sequence comes from Leptopterna dolabrata, assembly GCA_954871275.1. Taxonomy (NCBI): domain Eukaryota; kingdom Metazoa; phylum Arthropoda; class Insecta; order Hemiptera; family Miridae; genus Leptopterna; species Leptopterna dolabrata. Next base: position 67,870,125 of record OX940976.1, on the reverse strand, counting down.
ATTTTATTGTAACAATCGCCCTTTCGCAGTGACTGAGCTGACTTGTGATGTGACACTCGCCCTCATTTTTCTGCCGTTGAGTGGCAAAAAGTAGTGAAGGGTAGATGATCTCCTTTGAAATCGAGTGATAACGAACCAAACACAATATTCAAATAACGCTCAACAACCTGTTGTTTTGATCAACATAAACTAATTCATATGGAGGGGTGATTCCGGACGGCAATCTGGTATGGATTTTTGCCGCAGAGGCGTTTACATGGCAATGGAATCATAACCGGAAATCTAACCAGCAAAATCAACCAGGAATGTCGAATTCCAACATGGCTGAACAACCAAACAGGAGAGGTGTGCGCAGATACGGCAACAGATCCGACAGCGGAAAATATCTGGAGATTTCGATATTGTATCCATGACATTGCGCTGCAATAATCCATATTGCGTTGGCCAATAGCATTGCAGAACGACTTGCCATCCAGAATTGCACCTCCATGTGAACCCAGCTGAAGCCTCCTCCGTCTTTTGTCACTTGTTCAGGATGTTGTGGCTTAGTTTTTGTTCATGGAGGCCACTTTTGGTTTATTATTCTGTGAATAATACACCTATGTATTCGCTCAGCAAAAAATTTTTATAACTCCCCTTCAAAATTTGTTCTTTTACGTTTCCAGGCACGCAGATTCCAAAAATGCAATGTCCGTCTGCCGTCCGTCATATCATGCATATCTACTCCAATTTCGGTATAAAAAATTCGTTCTTTCGCACACAGGCTACATTTGGGCCCTAGTTGTATCCCGAAACTTTGCAGCCCGTTCGGAATATACTTAGGGGTGTTGTGAGTGAAAATGGGTATAAAAACAGACGTACTTTTTGTGTTTTAGTAAGATGAGCTTTTGAGGTATCGTTTTCCACGTTTTTTAGGGCGAGAAGACCGAATATGAAGTTGAATTTGACCAAATAGTGAAGAATTGAGGTTGTAACGAAGGTTAAGCTCCCAAAATTCAATATTTATGGGACAAAAACCTGGGAAATTGTCTGAAATCACCATACATTTGTATAATAACCGAAGTAGTATTAGCAGGTGAATCAAGACAATTAAATGGCACTATCAATAATCAAAGATAATCTGTAAAAAAAAAGAGCCTAGGTCGTGTTTTTGGGAGCCGAAGTTGGTGGAAACAATAAATGAACAGCAAAATTTCTGCAGGTATGCCCGATATACTAATAAATCCATATGACAACAGCGTTTTTGGTTGAATGAACACGCTTTTCGGACTAAGTCATAGGGCCTGAACTCCTGATTTCAGTTAGGCACATTCGCCCCTTTCCCGGTCTGCTTGCTACATTCGCCCCAATCTTTCTATATTTTCCCCTGCCTGATCGGTTAGATTTTCCGGGTCTTCTTACATTCGACTAGAGGAGAAAAATATGCTAACAATGACGTGCCCTTACTCCAAACGACCAAAACTGACGTATTCGTCCTTCTGCCTGCGAGGGTATAATATAACTGATAAAATATGAGTAAAAAAATATGAATTCCACAATTGGTAACTGGCATAAAACTGAAACTGGCAACAATTTACGGTAGCATACATGAAAGAAAAAATTTGGTCATAAAACTGTCAGTTTTCCGCAGAGATCTATCGCGAAGCTCCACATTTCCTATTTCAGCTGTTTGAGTAAAGAAAACGTTGGTTGAGGGCAGACCCCACAGCAAGTAGACAGGTAGCTAGTAGGTATACCTGCTTACCTACGTTACCTATCTTCTGTCCTCAACATCATCATAAATCATAAATATTACTTATAATATTGGATTACGGAATAGATATCTTTCTTGGTGCTAGCTAGCTCTACCACTGTATTGGAATTTACCACTCATCAAATTTGGCAGATGTCCTAAAATCGTCCTGCTACGAAAAACAAACTAAGTAGGTATTAGATAGGTACCTACTTACCTGATTATAGCACAGTGCAACCGCTGTAAACAGAAACCCCTATGAATAGGGGACAACTGACAGGCACGAAAGTCTGGAAGAAGTGGCCTGTTTCAAGTACCAAAACTAACAAACCGCATCAAAGAACTATAGGATTCAACAGGTATCGTATGCAGGATTTTGTTGAATAGCAGAATATAAGCGAAGGAGTACGTACAACGAATACGGTACCACGCTGTTTGTTTTGTAATGTTTACTGCACGGCAGTGTGTGTGTGTTTCTCAGTATTCTTGTCTCCGGTTTTTGTGCACAGCAGACAGCAGACCACCTCGTTACTTAAAATGATAACAATGATAAACCTTCCTTCCTCTCAGCCTGGCCCTCCACTGGAAGCGTATTCAAGCGACCAAGCGACAAGGCGATTACAGGCGACTTCCGCGAGGCGACTGGGACGCGACTGAGCTCCTCCATTGGAGGTGACTAAGTCGTGCGAAGTCTGTGGTGGTGTATAGTGGACTGCATTTATTTTTGGAGAAGTCTACACAATGGACGACATAAATAGTTATTATTTGCTGGATAATGCTCTCGTAAATTTCCTTCGGATGAGAAGGAAACGACGAATGTTCTGGATGAACCCAATATTGACAAGGAGGCAAAGTTTGGGTGAATTCAACCACCTCCACGACGAGCTGAAAGGAGATTCGGAGAAGTTTCGAAATTATTATAGGATGGACCTACAAACGTACGATTACATCTTGAATGCTATACAAGCTTCTATCACCAAATCGTCCAACTTCAGGGACACGATCTCACCAGCAGAACGCCTCAGTGTGACTCTCAGGTAGTAAAGTATTACAACCAGATAACTATTACGTTATTACTTGTAATTGTTGTTGCTAATCATAATAAGGGAATGTAATGAAAGTACAGAAACACAAAATTAAAAAAAATACGTTTTTGATTGTGAGTGTTAATTTTAACAAGGTATTGTAACTGAGGCACAAAAGCGAAAAGTTCAACGTAACTCCTCCTCTGGAAAATTAACGTAATAGTCCCGTAGATGTTGAGGTTCGTCGTTGATCTCATCAGGGTCATTTGGGGAGGGTGCGCCGAGAAAACATGGGAGGGGGAAGCCAGGTCGCTCGAAGACAGGCGACCGATCCCATCCGGATGGGATCAGTCGCTCGTCGCCTCAAAACGCGCGAGTCGCGTCGCTCATGTAGCTTGCAGTGGAGGACCTCTAATACGTTTTAAGCTTATGAAATTAGTCGCTTGTATACGGACGAAAACGCTTAGTCGCTCGAAAACGCTTCCAGTGGAGGACTGGCCTCATTCTGTTTTCTAGTTAACCGTCTCAACCGGGCCACCAGTAGACACAGACTATTGGATAAAGGTGAATCGGCTGTTGACGTCTCGTGGAAATGCAATGAGATAATATTATAGCTAATCATAATTATGCTCAGAGATAATTATGATTAGTTTAGTGCCTACTACTCAAATATCTGAATACTCATTCCACTATGCATTCATTGATATTCACAGTTTGATCAGTTCGACTAACTACCTACTTTGCCGGTTGATTTACGTGTTACCACCGGCAGTGTGAGATAAGGTATTAGTACAAAATACCTAGGTGAGATTTATTTCATACATTGCCTGGCCCTTTTATTTCATACATCGCCTAGGCATTGTATACAATGCCTTATTTCACATTTTGCCAATAAATTTCCTGTCCTTTTTTCCTTGTTCCTTTGTCTTTAAAAAAACACTTTTACTGTAATTTGTCAGGAAAGCCACATAGTGATTTTCATCCTTTGTTACTGTTGTGTACATATACTTACAAGGAAGGGTCTAGTACCCTATTATGTATAAAATCGACAATAAATAAATTAAATTAAATTAAATTTGCGTTCATGAAGACTGTACTGCTGGTGACTCAAGTGCTGACTAAAGGAGACAATAGTCAAGAATTTATTTTAATGCAGAGCGTGGAAGAAGAACGAGACCTTTTTTTATCACTCAAATTGGAGGGATACTTCTCACAGAGTCAACCTCTTGAGTCAACGTAGGTATCTAGATCTAGGTATACCCAGTGCCAGCCAAATTTCACACTGGTTTACGAAATTCGCGCATTGGGAAATATTCAAATGATTCGAATTATAGAAGTCGATTCTGCACAGTGAGCCATCGTCATGGAACATCGCACTATTGCATTTATTATATCCCTTCGCACTGTCAATATAGAGGAACAGATGCATAAATGAATGCAGTCAGATAAATTCTTACGGATTAAAACATTCAGAACAGCAATTAAAGAAATGCCCATGTGCCTGATTTGAAAAGTCAGACTGGGCCTACCCAGTCAGTCACATGGACCACAAAAATCTCCGTGTAAGTTAGGCTTGCACATGCGCTAATGTTTCTTTGAACTTTTTAATCGTGGCCAAGTACCTATACAGAGGGTACTAGGAGCTGGTTTGTGCACTTTCCACAAAGTGGTTCATTGAGTGCAGTAGACCAAAATGTCTTTCCTGATGCATACCATGGAAGAAAGAACTCCTTTTCTTCCATGGGTGCATACTATAGTCCGCGTCATGAAAATGGGGGCCCAGCTGTATGCTAACCCGCATTACATAGCAATGCTGGCCGAGCATTCGCAATATTGCAGGCGCGGTCCAAATCCATCACCAACATTCGTCGTAATTTGAATGAAATCGGACGAGTCGTTTGAAAAATATTGGCGTTTGTAGGATTCCACGTTTGCGCATGCGCTGTGGCTACCATTAATCCGAAATGAAATTCATAGGTGACCCACTTCGTGCCTTCCTTCACTTGGTTGGTTAGGCAATGCGTTGCGGGTCTATCTGCACTTGGTAGCCAAGCTCGCATGTTCGGGACGCAGACGAAACCTACCTACCGACAAAACAGGATAATCCAGAATAAATCCCGAATAATTGGAATTGGTTGTTCCCTATGACGAATAATTGAACCGAAGTTTTACCGTTTGAAAAACGCAGCTTTATGAAATTTTCAACTTCTTTGCGAGCCCCTTATGCTTCATTACAAGAGGTCCTTGTAATGACGTAGTTTGGCCACGAAATACCGAGGTACCCTTCCCAACTACATGGTCAATCTTAATTGAAGCAGTATTCTACCAAGAAACAGTTTATAGTTCACTAGCACAAGCAATGCCCGTCACAGTACAAAAATATAGGACTAATGTTCCTTTTAGTATCTGTACATATAGGTAGGTATGGTATATAGGACCTAGGTATGTGAAACATAATAAATTATTTTGCTCGAAATATCCTGAGTCACCTTCTTGCGCAGAGCTCAGAGTACCGTATCTAGTATCTACGAACAACTTTATAACTTGGTTTCGCATTAAACCATGGGTAGTTTGAATGAAGCGTACCATATCCAGATAACTCGGCTGCATGAAATTAATATGCCGATAAACTTGATTCACGCTCATGTTGATGACGTTTTTCTGGTTCAAACTTGAAGCTGTTATTATAAATAAATAAAACCAAAGCTCCGGGTGGTCTCATCTCAAACTATCAAAATCTGTTCAGATTCGCAAAGAAAAGGTGAGCAAAGTAAAATAATACGGGTGTGATTTATCGGCCCGGCAAAATAGAGGTTACTCCCTACATAAAAGGCGGGCATAACAGCTTTAATTCAAACACACGTCCAAAAAATACTTCGCACATCAAAAAAGGGAATCGCACGGCTAATTTGGGAGTCGCACGGCTAATTTGGGAGACGCCCGTCTAATAAGGTGATTCAACGTTCAAATTTGTTATTGCCTTTCCAGAAATTGATTATAACGGCAGAAGAAGGATTCTCACAGTAGAAATGTCCAACTCCACATCAAATCACGCACTACAAATTAGTGTATCTCAAAGGCTATTCTGAAGATAAACCCACAGCACTTGTATACTTTCATTCCGTAAGTTGATAAAGCAGTACCATAGGTGGTGTTCATTCAATTGGAGTTGAAAGGACAGAGGGTTGAATGAAGGGTCGACAAACAGGTACTGAAGAGAATAAACCACCATTTTAAGAAAGCATAATTATTTTGAAAATGTAGGTGTCAATAATATTATTACCTTCAAGTTACAAGGATAAAAGTTTACGAAATTGTGTCTAATTACTTAGAAGTAGGGGGCGCTAGTGGAATAAAAATGAACCCTGGCAACACTGAGGTAACGCGCGCTCCTTCAACTTGAAATAGCTGTGCAAAACCCCTTTTTTGCTGTGCCAACCCCTTTTCTGATGTGTGATTGAATAATACGCTGGTATTGATCACCTATTTAGCCGTGATTGGAGTCAATATTGACGTTTACTTTATGCTGGGAGTTTTACTTTTTCTGAAGTGAAGATAATCTTTTTAGATGGAGATTCGCAGAAGGGAAAATACCTTTTTTTGCCGTGCAGTTAAATATATCCCAAATAATACTGTAATTGATTACCCACCTACACTCCTTCAGTCACCTAGGTACACACCAAATATCATGAAATTTGGTGAAGAACGGACGGATATGTTTAAATTATATTTTCGTATTATACTTAATATACGTTACTGAAACGGAAAATTTCAAGTTTTGAGGTGGAGTTGAAGGGAAACAAATTTCTTGCTCGATTCCAAAGTATCATCTATTGAAAATAATTAATTGTGGCCGCACAGCTATCTACTACGTGTTACGTAATACGTACCATGAGACATATTTTTCAAATACGTATAATCAGGAGAAAGAGAGAGAGAGAGATAAGAGAATTTATTCATAATTTATACAGAGTATGATAATGGTAAAAAGGTTCAAATGAATAATATTACCCAACTGTAGGCTAGGCCTGAGGTGTTGGGTAAGAGTCGCTATTTAGCTTAAAATGTGCTCGGTACCTACCTATTATAGTAAACAAAAATTTAAGATGAATATAATCCAGAAAAAATATATGAAAAACTAAAGATATACGCTTCTAAAGTAAATGAAAGAAAAGTAAAATGTTTTTAGCAAGGAGCTGCTTGCCAGTAAAAATACGTAGGTTCCTCAAAAGGTCAGAGGATGGGGACCTACGGGTTTTTCTGGCCATAACCTTAATATTAGCCTTCTGGAGAAAAAATATCCTGTTAAGGTGGGAGTCGACTGCACCCTCACACACGAGTAAGCCTAAAGTGCAGAACAGACTGAACTAGAGCATAATAAATTGTTTTCAATGTTTTTAGATCCAAGACATTGCGAACATAAATTTATAAAAAATACGGGTAAATTTGCTGAGCCTATTTACGATAGAATGGATATGCTTCTCCTATGAGAGCCTGTCATCAATGATCACCCCCAAATATCTACAGGGTGTAACATGAGTGATGCGAAACTTCTCTCCCACGTGTTCTACATCTAATTTACCACCAAAAGTGACATAACTTTTTTTTACTCCGCGTAATACACCACCTTTTTCACTTTTAAGATTTTTTTCGAGTTTCCGACCTCGCCTCACTAAAGCAGCTATAATTTCCTTAATTATAAAAGTAAATTCAAATTAGAGATACCGCTGGAAAGAGCGTTAAATTTCCTGTCTCTCTAATGCCTAACAAAAAAATTTTAGGAGGATTTGAGGAGTAAATGGAGTTTGAAAAGTGAATTTGGTCAAAATCTTAAAATCGTCTGTTTTTCAAACGCTTGGTGATCCTATTAATTCTTGTAGCAGAATGGTGAAGGTAAGCTAAAAAAATGCGCCAAAACGTCAGCTTTCCAAGGGCCTAATCAAAACGTTTTTTGGAATTGATTTCAAGAGAGAAAATGAGGTTTGAATACGAAAAAACGTGTTGTTTCCGGCTAAATGTGGGTTTTTCATGAAAAATGTAACTTTTGTGAAGTAGTGAGTCAACTATGGGGTAATTTTCAAATCGAATGGTGACACCCTCACATCATCTCCCGGTATGTATTTCGTCGTTATTTTCATTCTGGACCAAGGGTGTTGGCATTACAAAGGATGGAACTATGGAAGTTAAGCGGGACTCTGTTCAATCCTTTATTTCCTCAAAATGCCCTCCGTTTTTGCGAATACAGAGACCGGTTCGTTTGTGAAGGGTCCATAGGTGGCAGCGATAAAGATAAGAACTCATCCCAATCATTCCTAGAGGTACCTACACAAACAACAGTCGTCTCACGGATCTTTCAATCCTCTTCGCTTGACTTCCATAGTTCCATTCTTTCAGGCGCGTAGCGTCAGGGGTACCGGGGGTACCGGCGCTACCCTACACGAAAAATGGAAACAAATTACATTCCGTAGGTAGGTAGCAATTTGAATTGTCCACTCATAACTCCATCCTCCATGACTCTCCCTCCATGAACTATCCCCCAACCTCCATGTCTGCCAGTCATGGACGAAAAACAGCCAAGTATCGATTAGTCGATTAGAATCATATGGTTTTCGGCAGGTTTCGAATATTTGAAATCTCAAGGTCGCTGGGGTACTGCTACCAGTCTGCGGAGGCCCAGAATCCGATGTGTGTGTGTCTCTACATCGTCTGTGTGAGTGTGTTTGCGTGTGTGAGTGAGTGTCTTACACATCTTCAGGAGACTGTGTTAGTAAGTTGGGCTAGCGCAAATATCCAGCGTATCCAATCTTGGTGAGGAGGGATACTGGCGTATGGATCGATTGTAGCTATCAATTAAAAGCTCGAGAAAAAAAACTTTGACAACTTGTCACTGTCATCCATTTTGCTTTTCGGAAATTATTCTTACGACGCCCTGTTTTCTCATAATTTTATTACTTGTAGTTTTCACAATAATTGTTCCTAATTTCAGGTTTAGTTGTTTGAATTCGAATCTTTCCTAGTGTCCTAGTCTCCTCCTAAAATGGATAGTTGTTGCGTTTTGTTCCGTGGTTCGGCGTTCGTTTAGTTCTCGTAGTTTTAGCGAAAAGAACGACATCATCAGAGCCGGCCGGTCAATCTCAGCGTTGCCTGATTTCAAGAGAGTTGTGAAGGAACGTAACCGTGAGTACACTCGGCATTTCACTGTTGAAACATACAATAGGTACCAATGGTTATCAGGCTGTAGTTCGAAAAACCTTTTATTTTGTTTGCAAGGGAATGTTATGAATTATTTCTAATGAATTTGGAAGATCAATAATATCATAAAATTCCTTTGACAAACAGCTTGCTAAGAACTGCTTCACATTTACATTTTTAGAGTGTGTGAGGAAGTGTGAATGTTGGTGGGGGGGGGGGGGGGGGGAATTCATTGCGGTACCCCCGTCACCAGAGGCACGCTTCGCTCCTGCATTCTTTGTAATGCCAACAACCTTGGTCCAGAATGAAAATAACGACGAAATACTTACTGGGAGATGATGAGAAGGTGTCACCATTCGATTTGGAAATTATCCCAAAGTTGACTCACTTCTTCACAATAGGTATACATTTTTCATGAAAAACCCACATTTAGCCGGAAACAACACGTTTTTTCGTATTCAAACCTCATTTTCTCTCTTGAAATCAATTCTAAAAAAAGTTTTGATTAGCCCCTTGGAAAGCTGACGTTTTGGCGCATTTTTAGCGAATTTTCGAAGAAAAGGAAGCTATTGTTCTCGGTCCAAAATTTTTAAAACTCGAATTTCCGAAAGATTTTTATACCAAAATCCGTTTCAGACCATCCTGAATTCACTGCCGAAAGACACCAAAAATTATATGTATATATATATATATATTAAAATTCCGTGGTGTACCGACCGTTGATTTAGATATGCGTGGTATGCAATGTTGCAGGTGGTTATCGAGGTTCGGTCATTAAAACGAGATTTATCCCAACGTTTCGATGGTTTATTCCATCATCTTCAGGGGGTTCTACAATCATACAAATATGGTTGTCTTAGTTTATGCATAAAGTAGTAATTGGGGAGTTAGTACAGTGTAAATATAAAATGAGCTAAAGTGATAATAGGGAGTTTAAATACAGAATTATTAACTATACATTTTCAAGTGTTTTTAAAAAGGAAAAATTGTTGTTATTAACTATAGATTTACAAGCTTAGAAGTATACAGTGTACTTACAGTGAGTTCTGAAGAAATTTTCACCCATATTCCTCACTGAATATCAGACTAACATACTGCTAGGTAGAGAGAGGTTTGAAAACTTGGGTGAACTGATCTTGTGACTGAGGAGTTGGCGTTGAGAAAAATGAAAACTATGTGTAGGGGTGGTGGGGATAGATTTTGGTCAGAAGAGGGGAGTATTGCGGGTTATTTACCTGGGCGAGAAAATGGAGTATTGGGGGTTTCCCTGGTTAGGTGGCGGCTCCCTGCCAAAGGGAGGGTTGTTAGGGGTGTCAGTGGTATGGGATCGAAGGGTTGTTTTTCGACCTGTAATAGTTTGGGATTTTCGGGCGGTTTTTGATGTGAGGGCTGCTTTAGTTCTGAGGGCGGCTTTGGATCTAAGGGCAGCATTCGACACAAAGGCGGTATGAGACCTAAGGGTGGCATTTGTATTGGGGGCGGTTTGGGATCTAAGAGAGGTAGTTTTACTTGGGGCGGTTTGTAACCTATTGGGGGCAATGTTTATCTTGGGGGTGGTTCGAGAACTAGTGGGGGCATTATTTATACATGGGGATGGTTGGGGGCTATTTGGGGTATTATTTATGCTGGGGACGATTTTTGAACTACCTAGGGAATTGCTTGTATTAGGGGTGGGTCGAGATGTAAAGGGGAGTTTTCCTCTATGAATTAAGTTCCCGTAACATTTACTAAGTCCCTGGACGTCTGATCGTTTGTTGACTGCTGAATTTTGGTATCTTTCAATATAAATCATTTCTTTGAATTCACTTTTGAATTTGTGCCCCTCTTTGTCAAGGATTTTTACATTTTCAAAATCAAATTCATGTTCAGGGCCTAAACGTGCGTGTGTCGTCAGTAAGGTTGGATCAGGTTTTTCGGGCTCCCTTTTCATTACATCAATGCAATGTTTGTGGCTATACATGCGTACTTTGAGATGGGAGTGGGTGTGCCCAATATAAGTTTTGCCACATTTACAGGGAACTGAATATACGACGTGGGACTTCATTTCTTTTGGAACAGGGTCTTTGACTTTAGTGAATAGGGTGCTGATGGGCTTGAATTTCTTATAAGCAAATTTTGTGTTTGGTGTGTTGTATGTAAGGGCTTTATTTATATTTTCAGATAGTGAATTGACATATGGTAGAGAGTAATATTTGACCTGGGATGATCTATTGGTGTCTGTTTTGGATTGAGGTTTTTTATGTTTTAGTAATAAGCAAATGAGTTTATGGGGATATCCGTTTAGTATGAGGAGGTCGACGACTTTGTTTTCAATTTCTTTATGGAATTGGGGAGAGGTTAGTTTCCTAGCACGTTCTATTAGATTTAGAGCAAAGTTAGTTTTCTGGTGGTAGGGGCCATAGTTGTAGTAATTAATATATCTGCCTTTGTTTTGAGGTTTTGTCCACCACCTTGTTGTCACTGTACCATTTGGATTTCTGATGACTAGTAGGTCTAAAAAAGGAATTGTGTTGTTCTTACTCTCTAATTCGTATGTAAATTGGAGTCTTGGATGAAATCTATTAAACTTTGCAATAATGATATGTAGTGTACCTGTTGGAATAGCGAGCAAGTGATCGTCAACATATTTATAAAGGAACAGGATTTGAAACGGCAAGGTTGGAATTATTTTATCTAAGAGGTATGAAAGACACAAGTCTGCGAGGACTGGTGCTATTGGTGAGCCCATACAGCAGCCGTAATTTTGGGAGTAAATGGTGTTGTTGAATTGGAAATAGCCTTCTTTTGTACACAGATCTAGGAGTTTGACGAAATGGGTTTTGGGTATCTTAGTGTGCAGTTTAATTTTGTCCCATTTTTCGTTAATTATGGTGGATATTAAGGGGAGTGGAAGGTTGGTGAATAGGGAGGATGCGTCCAAGCTTATGATCTCGTGGTGGTCTGGTATTTTGACTTGTGAGATTTTTTGTTTGAAGTCAAATGAGTCTTTTATATTGTATTTGCAGTCGGCTATGTTTTTAAGAATTTGGGCTAGATATCTGGATGTTTGATAGGTGGGGGCAGTCACATATGAGACTATGGGCCTAACGGGGTTTCCTGGTTTGTGGGTCTTGACTATTGCATAGAGCTTGGCAATCGTGCTTGTTTTTGTATATAGCTTTTGGTACGTATAATGATCTATGTAGTGTTTACTATTCAGTATTGTTAGTATTTCATTCATTGCTGATTCTATTCTTTTGTTGGGGTTCTTTTTTATAACTGTGTATGTTTCAGGGTCATTTAATAACTTCTCTACTTTGTCGGTGTATTCTTTCTTGTCTATTGCCACTGTTTGGTTTGATTTGTCTGTTTTTGTAATGACGATGTCTTTGTGGGATCTCAAAAATGACTTAGTCTTATTGTATAGCTTTGATAGGAGGGGCATCTTAAATTTGGAGTTGCTTTTGTGAAGGTGATTTGAGATCATATTCACGCATTTTCCCCTGACTCTGTCTTGTTCTTCGTCCTCTACATTCCCACCACCCCTACACATAGTTTTCATTTTTCTCAACGCCAACTCCTCAGTCACAAGATCAGTTCACCCAAGTTTTCAAACCTCTCTCTACCTAGCAGTATGTTAGTCTGATATTCAGTGAGGAATATGGGTGAAAATTTCTTCAGAACTCACTGTAAGTACACTGTATACTTCTAAGCTTGTAAATCTATAGTTAATAACAACAATTTTTCCTTTTTAAAAACACTTGAAAATGTATAGTTAATAATTCTGTATTTAAACTTCCTATTATCACTTTAGCTCATTTTATATTTACACTGTACTAACTCCCCAATTACTACTTTATGCATAAACTAAGACAACCATATTTGTATGATTGTAGAACCCCCTGAAGATGATGGAATAAACCATCGAAACGTTGGGATAAATCTCGTTTTAATGACCGAACCTCGATAACCACCTGCAACATTGCATACCACGCATATATATATATATATATATATTTATATATTTATATATTTATATATATATTTATATGTTTATATATTTATATATATATTTATATGTTTATATATTTATATATATATTTATATGTTTATATATTTATATATATATTTATATGTTTATATATTTATATATATATTTATATGTTTATATATTTATATATGTATGTGTCATTCCAGACGATAACTCTAGAAAGAATTGAGATAAAAAGTTCAAATTTGCACGAAAAATCTGTCTTGGCAATCGACAGGCTAAGTTCGTAGATGGGCAGAATCGGGTCACTCTAAGGGGGAGTTTTGGGGAGTTTTATGGGGGAAAAATTACCCATAAATTCCCAAAATGAAAAAGTCTGACAAGTGACACCTCATTTTAAAGGTTTTTGTACGCTGAACACGATGGTGAAATCAGAATTGCGATATCTCATTCCGTTCTCAAACTAGAGCACTTTGAAGATGAAGGAACGTGGTTATTTCTTGAGATGTTCTTCCTGGTTCGTCTGCTCTAATCTGATAACGGAATGGGATATCGCAATTCTGACTTCACCATCGTGTTCAGCGTTGGAAAATCTACAAACCGAGGTGTTACTCGGCAAAAAATGGAACAAAAAATTTGTTACGTAGGTATGCCCATATTTGATGCATACCGAATTAACCGAATAGCGTCATACTTGAATACCTATAATTACCCAATAAGTTTAAGATTGCCCATATTTGAATGGGATATCCCAAAGATCACATTTTATATAAAATCAGTTATTTCTTCGAAAATTCGCTCTTATAGCCATGCTGCATGACTGTGGTTTTTTAGCTTACCTTTACCATTCTGCTACAAGAAATAATAGGATCACCAAACGTTTGAAAAAACAGACGATTTTAAGATTTTGACAAAATTCACTCTTCAAACTCCATTTTCACTCCTCAAATCCTCCTAAAAAAAATTTGTTAGGCATTAGAGAGACAGGAAATTTAACGCTCTTTCCAACGGTATCTTCAAATTTGAATTTACTCTTTAAATTAAGGAAATTATAGCTGCTTTAGTGAGACGAGGTCGGAAACTCGAAAAAAATCTTAAAAGTGAAAAAAGTGGGGTTTTAAGCGAAGTAAAAAAAAAAATGTTATAGGACACTTTTGGTCGGAAATTAGATGTAGAACACGTGGGAGAGAGGTTTTGCATCACTCATGTTACACCCTGTATATTCCCCAACTCTCTCGAGGGGGGAACACAAGCAAACCCCAGCGTGGAGGAAAGGGTGAGAATGTATTGTTATGTTCCACGGCCATGGGCATTCCGAAATAGCACTACTAGAAATTACCACGTATTTAGTTTTTTTAATATTTAAATTAAGGAAGTTGAATGCGGATCATTTCCTGTTGCTGAGACGCTTTGGCTGAGCGGAACGTATTTATTTATTTATTTATTTGGCACAACACATAACAATCATATGAAAAAGAAAATAAAAATTACAAAGCATCTGCCCAAAATAATAATCTGACATCCTCAATACATTCATAACGTGCCCACGGAAAGCTAAGTTCTCGATGAACTTGTGTTTTTCCGTGGAGTCAAAAAACACAACAACAAAACAATCAACTACTCTTGTCGGCGATGAAAGTGTGCATAATGTAGTCCATCTCTCAGTTCAGTATATCTAATAATGTACACATTGAAACTAACGATGTGAGTTCGTTAATGCCAATACATCCTCAAAATCACTTAAACTAATATTATTTTCATAGAAAAACTTTAAGGCGGCTCCACACATGCGGTACTTGCCAAGTAGGTACCGAGTAACTCGGTGACTCGTCAAGTTACTTGGCGAGTGACGAGCTCCTTGCTCCACACATTCGTGGATCGTCCCGCGCAAGACTCGCCTCGGGAAAGAGGCGAGTCACTCGCAGTTGCTCGCGAGCCAAGGTAAATGAAGGACGACGAATTAATTGCAGCGGCTGCTTTTTTTGTGATGAGTGCGGTCTACCTCCAGATAAAGAGGAAGCCAAAAAAGAAATTAAAATAATAGGTATAGCCCAGGCATATTAGTGCTAAAAAGGGGTCTAGCTTCCAAAAATTGCTCGAGAGCTGGAAATCGTTTTAACCCCTTCTGGGGGTGCTGAATGGTGGGTATCTGAGTTTGCGACGGTTTCTAGGTTGTGCTTCAGATTTGGGAGCCTAAAAACCACGAAATTTTCGCACTTTTTTCATTATTTCGCTCACAACTCGAAAACTACGCATCCTACAGAAACTATTTCGCACACCTTTTTCAAAGAACATTACATTTCGCGTCGAATGGCTTTTAGAACATTGGAATCGGTTCAGCCATTCAGCCACAATCGCCCGTCAAAGATGGGCCATTTTTACCAACTTGGCTTAAAAGTTGACAACCCTCAACTTCTAACGCCTGTAGGTCGAAAAGGACTGTGCCGATCGATAAATGTCATGGGACTAAACGTGTAGGAAATTTAATTGTGAATCAGATGCGTTTTGAAATTTGAAATCAGCTTACTCCAGTGCTGAGATATGAATTTTAAACCGAAAGAGTTCGTAGCGCCAAATTTCCGCTAAGGCAGTCCCAACGCAGGAAACTTCGTCTGAACTCAAAACTTCTCACTTTTTTGCATTTTTTCAAGCAAAAGTGTGTTCTGATTGAATTTCAATATCATTAAATTTCATAATTGAGGACAAACGTTAATCAGTTCATGTATTCAGAACACTGTATTCTCAAAGTTTCTGATTTTTTAGGAGTACCTACCTACCTACTTAGTTGATCACTACGCGTCATAATCAAGTTTGTTACTGTTCTATAAAAAGAAAGTGTACCTATGTAATTAGTAGAGAATTGGTTGCAAGATACAGCCAAAGATTTTGTTAGGTAGTAAGGTCCTCTCATTTTTCGCATTCCAAAGGGGAGTAGGCGCCTGGCCACTTGGCTCTTTTGTCCTTCGACGCTCCCTTCTTCTCCCTCCTGCCCAGAACTGCGTCCCTTCCCTCTTCATCGGTCATCCCTTACAATAACGGAGGCTCAGTTTATCGTCCCTTTTCGAGCGAGTATGTGCGTTTCTCAACGTCGAATTCATTTCAATGGTTTTCTTTTATGACAAACGCGAGTTCACGTTGTGTAATGAGAATGAG
Organism: Leptopterna dolabrata; assembly: GCA_954871275.1. Classification (NCBI taxonomy): domain Eukaryota; kingdom Metazoa; phylum Arthropoda; class Insecta; order Hemiptera; family Miridae; genus Leptopterna; species Leptopterna dolabrata. The sequence continues at coordinate 67,854,053 of OX940976.1, read as the reverse complement.
TGATTTGAAGATAGCAGGCAAAACATGGCAAGTGTGAATTGTTTTATATGCGGAAATGTTGTAAAAGAGGGCGCGAATAGTGGGATATTAAAAGAGAAGTCACTTAAAACGTTCATTGAGGCCAGTAAGAGGAGAAAGGATGGACATCATACGTGGTTGCAAACACAGAAAGCTGTTATCGTTCACTAGAAGTGTCGTAAAGGGGTCTACACGAAGGAGTCTAACATTGCAAAGGCTGAAAAAGAAGCAGGAAAAGGAAGCTTGGAAACTCCAACTGCGGTGGAGAGATCAAGGCATGGAGGGAATGTGTTCTTTGTGGGGGAGGACGTAGATTTATTGGTTTTGCTGACTGACCAAATATTATTGAACAGCGAAGATCAGACACAGTTGATTGACAACATATTCCTAATGAAACGCGGGAAGGGCAGTCAGGAAACCGTGATCTACAGTCCAAACAAGAGCAAGCTATCCTTGGATGCAAAACGAAACATCTTGTTTCTCCATGCCTTCAGTGGCTGCGACACGTCATCTTCTTTCTTCCAACAAGGCAAGGTCAAATTCTTCAACACTCTTGCCAAAAATCCTGACCTCCAAAGTGTTGTCTCGATTTTCCTCAACCAAGAAGCCACTCCTGACCAGATTGCTGATGCTGGAGTAAAATTCACAGCAGCAGTTTACACAGGCAACAGTGGACAGTCTCTCAATCTCAACCAACTCAGATTCCAACTCTTCCAAAGGGCCCTCTCAAAAAACACCTTCAACTTGGCGTCGTTGCCCCCCACTGAACTGGCCGCTCACCAACATGCATTCAGGGCGTTTTTGCAGGTGCAGATATGGAGGGACCGAGAGATGAATGCTGAGCAATGGGGATGGAAATCTGACCAAGATGGTTTGATGCCTGTACAAACCACTCAGCCTCCAGCACCCGAAGCATTAGTAAATTCAGTTTCCTGCGCCTGCAAAACAGGGTGCAAAAATGCGTGTTCCTGCAGAAAATTTGGGCTCAAGTGCTCAGCCATCTGCGCCCACTGCAAGGGGCATGCATGCCTTAATTCAGTCAGTGAGCAGCATGACATAAACATCGACTCCGCGGAACCCCAGAGTGCTTCCGAAGACGAAGATGATCTGGAGACAGAAGATGGATCAGAAGTAGATGAGGAAGAGGAGCAGGAAGAACTAGAGTTCCCTGATCCCTCCCAAGAAGAAGAGTTCCATGAACAACCCGGACCCTCTACAAGAAGGACACACCGCTAGACATCTTATATGGTAAATTATTGCTATTGAGAATTAATTATTTTTGTAGTATAGCAAGTCCTGATAATCAGTATAATCAAACTATTGTTCTGCCTACAGGAGACGAGGTACTGGCCAAAAGAAGAAGACGGCTGCCAAAATCCCCCCATAATTATATGACCCATTTAAAACTCCCTTTTCAATTATAAATTCTAAACACTCTTTTTTATTTGTTATAAATACTTTGATGCAATGAACAACACTGTCTCATTTTGTCTTCCCTGTTCTATTTTTCTGTGATCGTCTGGTAACTCATTATTGGTTGATGGTTACCTCTTAATCACAGCTTGATATAACGATTTCCTAAGTTTAAATTGTTATATGAGTTGACTAAATGTACTTTTGCTTGAAAAAATGCAAAAAAGTGAGAAGTTTTGAGTTCAGACGAAGTTTCCTGCGTTGGGACTGCCTTAGCGGAAATTTGGCGCTACGAACTCTTTCGGTTTAAAATTCATATCTCAGCACTGGAGTAAGCTGATTTCGATTTTTCAAAACGCATCTGATTCACAATTAAATTTCCTACACGTTTAGTCCCATGACATTTTTCGATCGGCACAGTCCTTTTCGACCTACAGGCGTTAGAAGTTGAGGGTTGTCAACTTTTAAGCCAAGTTGGTAAAAATGGCCCATCTTTGACGGGCGATTGTGGCTGAATGGCTGAACCGATTCCAATGTTCTAAAAGCCATTCGACGCGAAATGTAATGTTCTTTGAAAAAGGTATGCGTAATATTTTCTGTAGGATGCGTAGTTTTCGAGTTGTGAGCGAAATAATGAAAAAAGTGCGAAAATTTCGTGGTTTTTAGGCTCCCAAATCTGAAGCACAACCTAGAAACCGTCGCAAACTCAGATACCCGCCATTCAGCACCCCCAGAAGGGGTTAAAACGATTTCCAGCTCTCGAGCAATTTTTGGAAGGTAGCGCACTAATATGCCTGGGCTAGTACCAATTAAAAAAAAAATTGATGTTTCGATGTATCGAAACATCGATATTTTTTCTCCGATGTTTTTTAGACATCGATGTTTCTTGAGGAAAAAACATCGATGTTTTCTTCATCGATACCCATCCCTAAAGAGAACTATGTGGATCACTACTAGACAGTGAAGGGACAGAGGGTGATGTGATTCACAGAAAAATACCTCAACCATCGGCCCCTTGCGACCCGCATGTGTGGAGCGGGGCAGTTACTCGCTACTTGGCGCGTACTTGTCTCCTTTGAAGCGGGGAAAAAACCGACACTGGACGGAGCCTCCCCAAGTACAGTTACTCGTGACTCGGCGAGTACCGAGTAACCCATCCACACTACTAGGAAATCGGCAAGTATCGACTCGGTACTTGGCGAGTATACCGCATGTGTGGAGCGGCCTTTAGAGCAACAACATAAGCTCATCTCTTGTACCATTCAATATTTATCTTAGGCAGTCTTATATTTGACCTCTCCACAGTTCTCGTGACATATATGTTCCTGTACAGGCTTTTTCCACATCCACTCCCGTTTTATATACATAATACAGGCCTCTCGTACAAATAAATCATAATTCAGCAAGGAAGAAACAAGGCCGTAATATACCATTTTTAGATAATAATAGCTCAGAAAGCCACCCAAAGATTTAAAAACAAAACAGTTTGCGCAGCTATTTGGCTAATGAAGTTATGTGCAGTTCAAAGGTCAACTTGGAATCGAAGACTACACCAAGGTATTTACAAGTCTGAGAAAATGGAATCGGTGGGCACCCAAGTTTAATTACTTCATCCAATGAGAATTCCCTTCGTGAGCTCCCTGTAAATCTAATAATTGAAGTTTTCCCTACGTTGAGGGACAAATAATATTATCCAAGTTCGAACTATATTCAAAACCCGGCATCCCAATTTTACTAAAACATTATAGCTTTTAGAATAACAAATGATTGCTGTGTCGTCTGCAAACCCAAATACTTTACCCTCAAGGTTTAAATTCATCAATTCATTTATGTATACAATGAAAAGTATTGGCCCGAGGACAGTTCCCTGGGGGACACCACAATTTATTTTAACAGCAGAACTGAGGTTGTTTCCAATTCGAGTTATCTGTGAACGGTCAGTCAAGTACGACTTCATAAGTTCATAAGGACTAACCGACGAACTAAATCACTCGCGAAGAAATCGTGGAAACCCACTAATACACGAAAAACGCAAAAAACACTGTTATACCGGTTTCGGTGATCAAACCATCGTCAGTAACACACAATAACTGAAGGCACATTGGAGAGGTGACCTTATAAATAGTCAAAAAGTGAAATGTGGTCGATTGTGATTGGTTCTGAAGAAGAATGGAGAAGGGAAAAAAGGAAGGGGAGTCGAATCTGATTGGTTGTGAAGAAGAATGGTGAAGGGAACAAAGGAAGACAATTTATAAGGTCACCTCTCCAATGTGCCTTCAGTTATTGTGTGTTACTGACGATGGTTTGATCACCGAAACCGGTATAACAATGTTTTTTTTGCGTTTTTCGTGTATTAGTGGAAATAGACCATTTTCCAATAACTCCGTTTTCCTCCCTTTATACCACATTGCTGCAATCTATGTATGCATCTATGTATTATGGAAGCGGTAGGCGGTAGGCTTCTGATCGTTGTCTGATGGAGAGATGGATCTGTTAGAACAGTGGTTCTCAACCTTTTTAAACCTGCCGCCCCCTTTAGGAGTTGAATATTTTTCAACGCCCACCTAATGTAAAAATCCTCAAGTTTGGGTGTGGAAAATGGGGGGGGGGGGGGGGGGAATAGTAAAATTCGAATTTAAGGAATAATGTAATTGAATAGACGATTCAAACAGAACGTAATTTACAAAAATAATAGTACTTGTTATGAATGTAATACAAACAGCTGTGTGTGGGATTTTTGTGGTTCAGAGCCAGTTTCTTAAAATGAGGTTCAATGTTAGTGAAATGAAGGCGCCAATTTCATTTACTAGATGTCGAGTCAATTTCTTTTAGCATGGGGCCCACCGGCCGAAAAACGTCACGACTTGAAAAAGCGGCCCAAAAAACGTTACTAGTGACTCATCAACTGTTTCGAATTTCTCTCGCGACGTTCTTCCTTTTCATCGTCGTTGCTCCGTTGGTACCAGACATTCCCTGGAAATTTCGAAGAGGTATAAAAATAGGTGTTAAAATGGAGGTTCCGACACAACTTTCTACCAGTACGGTTGAGATTTTCTGTAATTTCCCGGGAAACGCATGGGTAAATACACTGCCAAGGTGATGGCACAGGAGCTTCCTCGTCACAATCAGAGTGACCCATTATAAAATAGAACAGACTCGGAAGCAAAATAACATAACATTACATTACATTACATAACATTACATAACGTTAAATATACATATTACATAACATTACATTACATAACATAACATTACATAACATTACATGAAATATACATATTATACATATTATACATAACATGACTTCCATAATACATTACGTCCATTATACATAACTAGCCTGACCGCTCGCTTCGCTCGCTATCCGAGATTCGCTGTACGCAGTATCGTGGAACCAACAAACGACGGAAAAATCCCATAGCCTACCGGGTATTTGTGCCCAATTTTATCAAAATCCGTCAAGCCATTCAGGAGTTGACCATGGTCGACCATATTTCCGCTATGGTCAGGGAATTAAAAATGCGCCTACGTTCAACTTGGGAGGCTACCGGATATTGGTGCCAAATTTGGTCGATATCCGTTGAGCAATTCGGGATTCGACCATGGAGGGGCCCATGGATGCGCTATGGTCGACCGCGGGAGTAGTCCGAAGGGTCGATCGTAGATAGAATTTCACGTAGATTACGAATACGCGATAAAAACTAGGGGTTACCATTTCAATTAACGAAGTTGACCATGGTCGACCATAGTTCCGCTATGGTGAGGGAATTAAAAATGCGACGTTGCACAACTTGGGAGCCTACTGGATATTCGTGCCAAATTTGGTCGATATCCGTCAAGCCATTCAGGAGTTGACCATGGTCGACCATAGTTCCGCTATGGTCAGGGAATTAAAAATGCGACGTCGCACAACTTGGGAGCCTACTGGATCTCCGTGCCAAATTTGGTCGATATCCGTTGAGCAATTCGGGATTCGACCATGGAGGGGCCCATGGATGCGCTATGGTCGACCGCGGGGGTAGTCCGAAGGGTCGACCGTAGATAGAATTTCACGTAGATTACGAATACGCGATAAAAAATAGGGGTTACCATTTCAATTAACGAAGTTGACCATGGTCGACCATAGTTCCGCTATGGTCAGGGAATTAAAAATGCGACGTTGCACAACTTGGGAGCCTACTGGATATTCGTGCCAAATTTGGTCGATATCCGTCAAGCCATTCAGGAGTTGACCATGGTCGACCATAGTTCCGCTATGGTCAGGGAATTGAAAATGCGACGTTGCACAACTTGGGAGCCTACTGGATATTCGTGCCAAATTTGGTCGATATCCGTCGAGCCGTTTGGCCGTGCATAGAAGGACAGACAGACAGACAGAGCGCATGCGCAGGGCGAACCGCTGGCTCTATCATGTTGAAATTTATATGGGACCTCAATGGGCCCTACCCGCTTAATCCCTGAGAATTACATTGAAATTGGGTGAAATCTTTGGTTACTACGGCTGTAACAAGGAAATTGAATCTATTTCACGCCAGCGCATGCGCAGAGCGCACCGAGGGTCCGATCATGCTGAAATTCATACTGGAACTCACTAGGCCTTGTCCAAACAACCCTTGAAAATTTGAGCGAAATTGAATCAAAATTGTGAAAGTTATGCGTGTTTGTTGAATTTAACGTTAGCGCATGCGCAGGGCGTACTGCTGGATCAATCATGTTGACATTTGTATGGGACCTCAAGGGGCCTTATCCGCACCATCCCTCAAAATTTGAGCTGAATCAATTCAAAATCGTGGATTTATGGCTGTAACAAGGAAATGCGGACAGACTCACAGACTCACAGACCGACAGACACGGAACCAAATTTGTTCAGTAGGCTTTGAAACGCAAAATGCAAGTGGAAATTTTGATTTCTGAAGACAAAAATTTTTTGGCTCACGAAAGTGAACACAAGGCTTCCGCTGCTTCGCAGACTCGGAAGCAAAATGGATTCTAACATCAGAACCTCCATTTAGGACCCCCTAGAACACGATACAAAAATCTCCATCAAAATCGGTCCAGTCGTTTAGAGGTTGGGTACAACTGACCTTTTACCTTTCCTCAGAATCGTCGCATTATCGGTATTATGAGCATGAGCGCGTACACACCGCGTTAACAGTTTCATTCGAACGAACTAAACCACTGGGAGCCAATTAACAGTTTTTTTGACGACAGTCCGCACTTCAGCATAGAGGTAACTGACATTAGCCCGAAGCCAAAATTTCGTGAGCCTACCATCATCCTGGAAACTGGCTTTCTACGCCTCACTAGTTTAAAGTTCAATCAATATTTCCTGAATCTCAACCTCTGTTATCTCAATGTGTACAGAGGATTCATGACCCATTGAGGACAAAATATCCTCAAAACGTTCGGAAAAGGTCGTATGAAAAGACTCCAGGTGTTCACAGTAAACTGTTTCATCAAAGCGATTTCAATATTCTATGCAGGATACTATTCACTATTCTTATCCGACAGGATAGAAACTGGCAAATCACAACAGATTTCATTTTTATGAAATCGAATTCACCACCCTGAAGTTGCGAATTGATTCCATTGAATTTGGCGAATTTATCGGTCAAAGCAACATCGATTAAAAATTGTAGCTAGGTATCAGCCTCTCAGATGTACCTATATACATCTCAAGCACAGAATCCAAAACATTCCTGAACCTGTTGAAGTGTTCAGGCAGGCACCTTTGGAGAGTCAATATACATATAAACACGCTCACCGCCCGCGCCCCCCTACCGCCCAAAACAAGTTCGCCGCCCCTCAGTATCCCTCCACCGCCCCCCGGGGGCGTTATCGCCCCCGTTGAGAACCACTGTGTTAGAAGGACTTGAAAGCAACGTATGTACGTGTCGTGTTACGCAGTACCTGCATACTGCCCAGAATAAATCAGCCGCCTCGTATTTCTCATATGAAAATGCCGTGGAAAACGTGATTATTGACCAAGTTGCACAACGCTTAAAACTGATGATGAAAATCGCACCCAAAACGCCCACTTTCCCCCTTTATAAGAAAATATGAACAAAAAACTACCACCATTGTGCGGTTTGTTGAAAAAGCAAATGACGACGGAAAACCGTGTGGAGCGCTGGAGCGTTAAACTCTTCCACGGATATCCGAGATCAGGGGAACGAACAACAGAATGAGGTATCTCCCGACTTACCTACCACCAGCGGTAAAAAGAATGTCTACTCAAGCTAATCTTATTGCAAACTCACAGAGGAGAAAGCAGATTTTCCTAACCCCCTCTTAGCTACCAACTTGCTAACCCCACTCGTGAGCCTGGAGAGCAGCCTGTGGTTTTTAATTTTTTCATTTATAACAAGAGAGGACGGGGATTGAGACAGTTCCTTTCAGTCTCCCGTGGTTTGAAAGTCAAAATGCTGCTTCAAAATGTGAGTACCTATGTAGATGTACCCAGTTGTTGGAACGAGAGTACACCTTTTCCATGTTCAGTAAACGGGGGAAAAAAATTAAACTAGCTTTTAAGATTGGTAGGTACGTTTGCAACTTTTTTCACTCCACATCAACAATTTCACTTCAGAACTTCATTATTTGCGTTTCTTTTCGCCATTTTGGGTACTGTTTGTCATCAAAAGAATTATTTTAGCAACATTTAATTCGTGATTTAGGTAGGTACCTAGTAACGAGTACGGGGTTAGGTGCTGCTAATCCACATAATATGTATAGCGTAGTACATATTATATTATATAGACAGGTTATCTATACGGAGAGCTGTGATCTGTAACAGAAGGGTATTCTGTACAAAATAATAAACCGTTGTGCAGGGATATGCAGCGTTTTTTTCCGGCTGCAACGCGCCGGGTAACCGGCTGGTCAACTATCTTTCTCCGACGCCTCAATTCTGCTGACAAGACATCTAGAGAGAGGTTACTTGCGTGATTTCATGATTTCGATTTTTTGTCGAACCGGTCTGTCGCTTCTCTAGAACACCTTGTCGAAACGGCCTGCATCTCTTTGTCGAAACGTACCCTTTTGTTTATTTTCAATAATGAACAATTTGGAATCGAGCATGGGGAAAAAAAATAAGCTAACCACCCTCCCCTCAAAATTTGATGGTTTACCTACGTTTCAAGGTATTTAGAATCCGAAAATGCAATAAAAATATTTCTGTCTGCACGCCGTACGCCGTACTGGCCACTTTTCTTAGTTACCATGAAACAAAATTGATGAAATTCGGGTTATAGGTTCCGTTCGGGGTCTAGTTGGCCCTCGAAGCTCGGCGTTAATGTCAGTCATCTCTAAGGGCTTCAACATGAACGTTGTCATTTTCAAAACGCCGTATCTCGAAAACTTTCGATAGAAGGGTATGGTTTTTTTTTACCTCATTAAATTTGTCTTGAGCTAAACAATTATTTGAGGCCACCCGGAGCATTGCACGTCCAGCCGTTCGTGTGCACGATCGTGAATCAAACGGTATAAATCCGGCCCGGATATCATCGCTAGGGAGCACCTGATTATAATCAAGGATGGCTGTATGAAGTCGAGTTGGTTGTTCTGCGATATTATTTCATTTGATAAGTGATGGACTATTGGATTTTGTTGGTAGGTACTTGTGAAACTTGAACAAGCGTTGAAGTATTACTGATGGGCAAGTTATTACACACCGGTTCATTATAGGTATTGACCACAGAAAACAGTGGTCTACGCAGAAGGGGCATCTATTTCACTCCACATCAACAATTTTCCTTTAGAACTTCATTATTTGCGTTTCTTTTCGCCGTTTTAGTTACTGTTTGTCATCGGCTGTATTATTTTAGCAACATTTAACTCGTGATTTAGGTAGGTACCCAGTAGCGAGTACGGAGTTAGGTACTAACCTACGGAGGGTCTGCGATTCACATAATATGTATAGAGTAGTACATAATAATTATATTATATAGACGGGTTATCTATACAGAGAGCTGTGATCTGTAACGGAAGGGTATTCTATACAAAATAATAAACCGTTGTGCAGGGATTTGCCGCATTTTTCATGTCCATTTTGTCGAAACGGCATGCGCTGTGTGGTTATATCGAGTGAAATACTACTATTATCCTACTTAAAGGAAAATTGAAATTATATCTATACATTTTCCGTCTTGAATTTGATGGATTTGATAAGTTAGGGATTTCATTTTCATTCATAACTACTCACTAGGCTAAGGTATTGACTCACATAGCGAATCCTCCATTCACAGTGTCAGGTATTGGGTGTCCTGGTGTTCCTCTCTGTTGCCTCGTGCGGACGCCCGAGGTACATCGCCATCCCCGTTGACGACGTCAGATGGTTGGAAACGGCACCGGCGGACGTACAAGAGGCTGCCGACCCCTCCGATCGTCCTTTGTACAGGTAGGTGCATGCAACTGTTGGCCACATCTGATATTTAAATATGATTAACGTTCTTGACCAGTCAGTATTAGTATTGTAGGTAGGATTCTTGAGGGTTGGTCACTTGATCAAATATCCACTATGCCGACGTTTCGATTTATTTATAAATCCTCTTCAGGGCTTAGTTGATAAGTCTTGGCAGTAGCAGGAACACACAGTCAGAAAAGGTGTTTATATTGCTATAGTTGAAAAACTTTTCAACTATAGCAATATAAACACCTTTTCTGACTGTGTGTTCCTGCTACTGCCAAGACTTATCAACTAAGCCCTGAAGAGGATTTATAAATAAATTGAAACGTCGGCATAGTGGATATCTGATTAAGTGTCCAACCCTCAAGAATGCTACCAACAACATCTGAGATTAACAAAGATTCATCTTGACGAGTGTGAAGATGCCATGCTCATGTATCCAAGAATCAATCGGAGTTGGTTCCCGCCTGCCTTTTGCTTCCACACTACCGAAGGCAAGGAAGCCTTGGATTCGTGATTGAGCAAAAAAAATTTGTCCTCCAAAATGAAAATTTCCACTATTATTTTGCGTTTCAGACATCGAGGAAAATTTTTGGTTCCGTCTATATGTCTGCCTGTCTGTGATAATTCCTTGTAACGCCCATAACTACCCAAAATAATTGTCGAAATCGGCTGAAATTTGGAGGGTAGGTCCCATACAGAAATCATTGAAAAAGTACTGTAACTTTCTTCTGCGCATGCGCAAAAGTGAAATACTTGAAACGCCCATAACCACCTTAAATGCCGTTGAAATGACGTCAGATTTGGAGGGTCGATTAGGAATAATACTTTGATAGTTCCATATGGATTTCACTGGAGTCGTACCGTAACTTTCGTCTGCGCATGCGCGTACCTGAAATGTTGACAGTTTCCTTGTAACGCTTCTAACTAAGCGAAAAATAGTCGTGGAGAGCTGAAATTTTGAGGGAGTTGGATCACAGATGGTTCCGTATCAAAACGAGCCTACAGGCCTATTTGTACGGTTATTGCGCAAAGTAAAAATTTCCCTTTCATAAAGACTCCCAGTACTCCTGTTTATAAATTATAAAATTGGTGTGGGGAGGGGCCCGATGAGAATTTATCCCCGGGGCCCTTCCCAGCTCTGGGCGGCCCTGCGAGCGTACCCTATACGTCCTATTCTATACGTTCATGTGATTCACGTGAGGAAGCGATACTGCCTACTCGAATTGGCAGACGTTTCCCCTATCTGATTTCGGCTGCGCGACCGAAAATAAATCACGTAAAGTAATATCCAGTAAGTAGCTCTTATCCCCGACAAAAACAACCCTGTTGTAAAAATGTGCCCGCCAAGAAAACCTCCTCAGCCGCAAAAAGGAATGATATCCATTTTGCCGCCAAAGTAGCACCTCGCTCTTGGATGAAACCTGTTCCTTCCCCTCGAAACCTTCAAATTTCTTTCAACGTTGTTTGGCGGGTCTTTTCGTCTTGGGGGCAAAAACCTGCCCGCCAAACAGCGTTGAAATAAATGTCAAGGTTTGGGGGGAATGAGCGTACCTACTACCCTAGATCCATTATGTGTGTCTGGTTGAGCGTGGGAAAAATAAATTTGTGCACCTTAATAATATAATATAATGCCGATCAAAGGGTGCAAAATTTTTACCTAACACTTTCTGGATGGAATCTATCAAAACTTGATACTTGAATGGTGAAATTTTCGTTCATCGAATTTCATCATTCAAGTTTTATCTAACAGAAACTGTTAGGTAAAAATTTTAACCATTGACTCCTGAGTTCTGTAATTTGATTATCATCCCTTCGTTTAAACCTATTATCGAAACATACATTCCATAGAAAACGAATATTTTATTATTATTTACAAGATACGAACTGATAACTTTAATTAGGTAAGTTCCTACCTACATACAAATATCCGTATCAAGCGGTGCAGAATATTTGGTACAGATTTAGTATGCTTATGCTACCTACCTTCGTTGATTTAGTATGCTACCTACGTCGAAGCCAATATCTACCCGATTTCTGCGGTGGTTTAGTATGCTATCTCACAGTATATCTCACTCTACCCCTCAACAAAAGCTTAAAAGAAAAAATTCTTATCCATAATTTCGATTTGCTTGGTAACTGTTCTCACTGTCGTCTTCATCGTCAACATCCGTTGGTTGTGGAGCAGGTCGACGAAAACACCCGGCCTCGGTTACATTTTCTCTTATAATTTGTCGACTTCCAAGACTCCACCGCCCATTTTCCTCCGTTTTTCGAACATCTCACAACACTCGTCCCTGCATAAATTGTCAACAACCCTGGGTACACTTTTTCCAGTCCACTTGCAAACGTCTCTTATACTCGGTAAATTACTCCAGTGCCACTCTAGTTCCACTACTTCGTATAAAGCTGAATCACTCATATTCTGAGCAGCGATCGATCTGGAATCTACCTTGGGACCTTGGACCTACATTGGGAGAGTACAAGTACACAGAAACTAACAGTAGTCACAGTTCACAGTGCAGTTATGCTTACTTACTGCGTAGATACCATAGGTACTGAAACACAGGAACACCAGGCCAGATATATCGACTTGGTGGCGGTAGGCATCAGTTTTGTCGGAAATAGCATACTAAACCGGTATAGTAGTATTGTTGTAGTCAGGGTACAATAATAGCAAGTATCGTATAAGTGTTGAATCGCTGTATCATCACTGGTAGATGATGTAGGCACCTACCTACCGCATTGATAATGCTATGGGCACACGACTGATCCTCCTTCGAGGTGATTTTCCAAACCCAATGTGAGACCGATTTCATGATCTGCCACCTAAAAGAAATGGCTCTCGGACGACGGACATTCACAACACTGAAGAATAATAATGCGACATCTTACCAGCATCGAAATGTAGTTCAAATGAAGTTTGAGCCCCATTTGATAAATCAGCGAGCGCTAAAACACCACGACGCCCACGACCTCTAGCGATTTAATAAATGTTTCTTCCCGCCTACAGTTAGAATTATTTTAGGGCTATCAATCTATGTTTTGTACGTTCATAATGTCCATCACCTAGAAGTCAAAACCATCCTAAAATCAGTCTAGGTAAGCTTGTTATAGGATAGGTATTGCATAGGAAATTCGAATGAACTAATAGTGAACGGCCTAAGAATTTAGACACGTAAATTTAAAGTAGCTATCCATAAACCTATAGTTGACAGTCGGTGGGAACTCAACTTCTACTCCTATGTCGATTCTATGGGAACCTAGTCGACGTATGATGTACGTCACAGTAGATATAACTAGAGTTCGGATTTTGCATATTCGGCATATCAGGTTTTTTCAATAGAAAGTTTCATACTTATCCGAATTAAGGTATTTGGAGATGTTATGGACATTTAAAATTGAATTTAAAATTGCATATTCGTGCATATTTTGCTGTTTTTTGCATATTATATGCATCTGCACATGTTACAGAGTTTTGCATATAAATGGCATATTTCTAAGAAATATCTGCGTACCTACACTGAAATTTCCGATCTCCGGTCATGTGAAAGGTCTTATACGTGCCTTTGAATGACTGCCCTTTCGATCTCTCCGGGATATCTCACTCCTGGAGAAATTGCCAAGTTAAAATTCCTTCCTGTTGTCAGCTGTTGCGACGTTGAAAGATCCCTTTCCGCGCTGAAAATGACTCTGTCAGACCGACGGAGGATTTTCACAGTCGATAACCTCGAAAAAGTGGGGAAATTAATCTATACCTACACCTACACATTGAAATTTTAATCATTGTAAATTTTATTTAATATTGTACAGTTTTATTTGTGTCATTTTATAAAATGTAGGTGAATGATTAAGAGTTTGGGGTTACATTGCTCATTCCCGAATTAGACTTCTCAATAAAAACTTGACAAACCGAAAAAATTGGACCAAAATTTCAACTTGCATATTATTTTGAATTTTTTGCAAGTTTTTGAATATTTTGCTAACTTTTGTTGCATATTTCAGCTATTTTTTTTGCATATCGATCCGAACTCTAGATATAACACCAGCTAACATCAGGCTATATCAACATGAATCTAAATTTGTCTGGTTTGAATGATTGGAGTTTATTACTTACCTGTGCTGTTGCACATAACCATAAATATACAGTTGCACGTATGTGGGTATACCTACCTACATGCAGTAGGTAATACATAAATACGATTTTATGTAACTGTATATCAGGTTGATGTTCATGTGATGAGTAGGTTGATACCTCCTATTATTAATAAATTTGGCCTCAAAAATTACCTATTGCCAAGTTGTGACAGTGAAATTGATGAACGGCGACAGAGTTGAAGAACTCGCTGCAAGTTCTTCCACATCAGGTTTTAGCTCGCACTATTTTCTGTCTAGATAACCCTTCTGTGTGCTGTATATTCAACCCTTGTGCCCCTATGGAGAGCGAGGTTCGTCACACAGTTTGACTCTACAAAACCTCAACTTTATTAGGTACTGAAAAGAAATATGTACTCCCAAATAAACTACAATAAACCCAAATAACAAAGTAGTACGTACCTTTGGTAGAGAAATATCCGAGAATAAGGGCGATGAAGAACCAAATCACTAACACCATCATTGATTAGCACAGACCAAAATACACTGCCAAGGTGATGGCACAGGAGCTTCCTCGTCACAATCAGAGTGACCCATTATAAAATAGAACAGACTCGGAAGCAAAATAACATAACATTACATTACATTACATAACATTACATAACATTACATTACATTACATAACGTGAAATATACATATTACATAACATTACATTACATAACATTGCATAACATTACATGAAATATACATATTACATAACATGACGTCCATAATACATTACGTCCATTATACATAATTGCGAAAGTTATGCGTGTTTGAAGAATTTCACGTTAGCGCATGCGCAGGGCGTACCGCTGGCTCTATCATGTTGAAATTTATATGGGACCTCAATGGGCCCTACCCGCTTAATCCCTGAGAATTACATTGAAATTGGGTGAAACCTTTGGTTACTACGGCTGTAACAAGGAAATTGAATCTATTTCACGCCAGCGCATGCGCAGGGCGTACCGCTGGCTCTATCATGTTGAAATTTATATGGGACCTCAATGGGCCCTACCCGCTTAATCCCTGAGAATTACATTGAAATTGGGTGAAACCTTTGGTTACTACGGCTGTAACAAGGAAATTGAATCTATTTCACGCCAGCGCATGCGCAGAGCGCACCGAGGGTCCGATCATGCTTAAATTCATACTGGAACTCACTAGGCCTTGTCCAAACAACCCTTGAAAATTTGAGCGAAATTGAATCAAAATTGTGAAAGTTATGCGCGTTTGTTGAATTTAACGTTAGCGCATGCGCAGGGCGTACCGCTGGATCAATCATGTTGAAATTTGTATGGGACCTCAAGGGGCCTTATCCGCACCATCCCTCAAAATTTGAGCTGAATCAATTCAAAATCGTGGAAGTTATGGCTGTAACAAGGAAATGCGGACAGACTCACAGACTCACAGACCGACAGACACGGAACCAAATTTGTTCAGTAGGCTTTGAAACGCAAAATGCAAGTGGAAATTTTGATTTCTGAAGACAAAAATTTTTTGGCTCACGAAAGTGAACACAAGGCTTCCGCTGCTTCGCAGACGCGGAAGCAAAATGCACTCGCGTTAGTTATCGATTGCCCATATCACTTCACGCGGTTAAATCGGCGGATCATACCGAAGTGATTCGAGAAGAAAACAACCACAAAGAACACATCCAGGAATTATTCTTCCATCTTCTAGAAGGAAAACTACCACTGACCTACCAACTCGCGTGCTCGAGGAGGACTGAGCTGTGAGAGAAAGTGAAAGGGGGGGTTGGAGGGGTGATCTTGGTAGGTAGGTACGAATTTGATTATTTTAAATTTCATTTGTCCTGACTACTCGTTGTCTTTTTCTTTTCTTACCTGTTCCAAACAATCAAGGAAATGAAAAGGTCATCAATCTACGTGGATTTGGGTGTGCCACCACCACCAAAGCCTCACTTCTCCTGATCAGGTAGGTACCTACCGATTCCAATCAAATAGGTAATTTCCAAGCACTTGGAACGAGAAAAACAACAACTAGGTCAACTGCTGATGGTTTCTGGAGATTCAGGATAGCATTTATTTATTTATGGCCAATTCCGATCAAATTGGTAACTTCCAAAGGGAACTGGTGTGCCACCAGATCTTCGACCCTCCTTATTTAGGTAGGCACTTGGAACGATGAAAACGTCAACTACTGGTGGTGGAAACGTACACGTTACTAATATATAACTGAAGTTGTGACTGCGACCACAAGCCTCAATTCTTGTGATTTAGTTAGGCAGGTAATTGAATGTTTCTAACTACCTACAATAGCCCCACTGTAATCCGGAACTTCGCCAGTCCGGCTCCTCCAGTGTGGTCCGGCGTTTTCTCTGTCTCCGCCAGTGATTTGTCATGGTAGGTATTGAAACGAATAATAATTATTCATGAACAATTATTAAGAAGTTTCATTCCAAGCCAAAGAAAATTGACGCTTTTTGAGAGCTGTTTTCTTATAGGAATATATCAATAAATTAAGTGCAGAAATGAAGGCATCTCTTTCATAATATTTATTGTAACTTGAAAAATATTTTTTCTCTCTCATAAATAGGTCCATGTTCACAATTCGTTTAATAAACATAGATTTTACTGTTAAAATGCCTTTTTATTTTATTTTTTATTTTTTATTTTTAACTGAACCTCTTGCGCTTTCATTTCCGGCAGCCCTCTGGTCTGTGATCATCGTATTTGATCGGGATCGGTCATAAATACTATCCTGAATTTCAAAAGATCACCAGTACTAAACCTAGTTGTTGTTTTCATAGTTCCAAGTACTTGGCTCTTCATTACCCTCATTAACTCGGATCGTCCTGTACTAAATGTAGGTACGCACTACCTACTTTATTATATGGGGTTTATCTTAAGTAATATTTCTTTATATGTAATTAGAGTCGAGAGTAATGAATGCCGATTTAAATAGATTGCAATTTATAACATCGAACCGGACACCGGGTTTTCTAGGCGGCACTGTCGTAGAAGAATGTGCATAGTTTCGTTCTCCTGATTTCTTCAACTCTGTCGCCTTTCTTCCATTTCACTGTTACGACTTGGCAATAGGTAATTTTGTAGACAAAAAATATAAGTAATAATAATATTAACCTACTCATCACATGAATATCAACCTGCTATTATATAAGTACATAAAATCGTATTTAATGCAATAACTACTGCTTGTAGTAGGTATAGCCATATACGTACAACTCTTATATATTCATGTCACACTGCACAGGTACGTAAACCCTAACCGTTCAAACCAGAAAAGTCATGTTGATATATAAAAATCATGCTGTCAGTTGGTTTTATACTTAGGCCATTCATCTATATATTTATATAAAAATTAATGTATCTTTATTTCTTTCTTTATATATACCTACCTTATGCGTTGCTAAATATACCGTTCATCAGATTGCGATGAAATTTTGGTGAGTTTTGTGAGTTGTGCACACGCCCACGAAGGTTTCTGCGTTTTTAAAAATGTTTTTGATTTATTATTTTCAATAATGAACCACTGCAATCGAGCACGAAATAAATAGAAAATTCTAACCCTCCCTCAAAATTTGATGGTTTACGTTTCAAGGTATGCAGAATCCGAAAATGCAATAAAAATATTTCTGCCTGTCCGCCGTACTGGCCACTTTTCTTAGTTACCATGAAACAAAATTGATGAAATTCGGGTTATAGGTTCCGTTTGGGGTCTAGTTGGTCCTCGAAGCTCGGCGTTACTGTCAGTCATCTCTAAGGGCTTCAAAATGAACGTTGTCATTTTCAGAACGCCGTAGCTCGATAACTTTCGATAGAAGGGTATGGTTTTTTTTACCTCATTAAATTTGTCTTGAGCTAAAAAAATGAGACCACCCGAAGCATTGCACATCCAGCCGTTCGTGTGCACCAAAAAGCTTCGTCAACACGATCGTGAATCAAACGGTATAAATGCGGCCCGGATATCATCGCTAGGGAGCACCTGATTATAATCAAGGATGGCTGTATGAAGTCGAGTTGGTTGTTCGGCGATATTATTCCATTTGATAAGTGATGGACTATTGGATTTTGTTGGTAGGTACTTGTGAAACTTGAACAAACGTTGAAGTATTATTGATGGGTCAATTATTAAACAATGGCAAATTATTACACAACGGTAAATTATTACACAACGGTTCATCATACTTGACCACGAGGGTAGGTATTGACCACAGAAAACAGTGATCTACACAGAAGGGGCATCTATTTCACTCCACATCAACAATTTTCCTTCAGAACTTCATTATTTGCGTTTCTTTTTGCCATTTTAGTTACGGTTTGTCATCGACAGAATTATTTTAGCAACATTTAACTCGTGATTTAGGTAGGTACCCTGTAACGAGTACGGGGTTAGGTACTGACCTACGGAGGGTCTGCGATCTACATAATATGTATAGAGTAGTACATATTATATTATACAGACGGGTTATCTATACAGAGAGCTGTGATCTGTAACAGAAGGGTATTCTGTACAAAATAATAAACCGTTGTGTGGTGTTAATTGTGAAAATTTACCCCCGCAAAGGTTCCTTATTTTTTTCCCCCCATTCAAATAACAAAGGAAATTATTCCACTATGTAGGCCCCAGTTAGAAGAGTTCTATATAGACGGGTTTTAACAGAAGCCAAAACGCTGCAAAGTCCTTCTCACATGGGTTTATTATTCTACTGGACATACCTACAGAAATGCTGGCAATACATTCGTTATTTCTTTCATGTGCAATAACTGAAATAGGTATCTATTTTATGGTTTACACCAATTTTGGCTCGCAAAAACACGAATTAGGCTCCTGTGTTGACAAATTATCTTTGATCACTGATAGTACCATCTAATTGTCTTGATTTACCTGTTGATACTCATTCTTGTGTTATTATACAAGTTTATGATGATTTCAGACAATTTCTCAGGTTTTTGACTCATATAAAATGAATTTTTGGAGCTGAAACTTCGTCAGCACCTGAATTTTCCATTCTTTAGTCAAAATCGACTTCATATTCGGTCTCCTCGTCTTAAAAAACATGAAAAACGATATCTTATAACCTCGTGTTACTAAAACACCAAAATGCCCCATTGTTACCCCTATTTTCACCCATAACACCCCTGGGTATATTCCGATCCGGCTGCCAAGTTTCGGGACATAACTAGGGCCCAAATGGAGCATGTGTGCGAAAACACGAGTTTTTTAGATCGAAATCAAAGTAGATATATGCATGATACGGCGGACGGAAATTGCATTTTGGTTTATTATTCTGTGAATAATACACCTATGTATTCGCTCAGCAAAAAATTATTATAACACCTCCTCAAAATTTTTTCTTTTACGTTTCAAGGTACGTAGATTCCAAAACTGCAATGTCCATCCGCCGTACGCCGTATGAGGCGTATCTACTCTAATAATTTAGGTCTAAAAAATTAGTTCTTTCGCACACATGCTCCATTTGGGCCTTAGTTGTGTCCCGAAACTTTGCAGCCGATCGGAATATACGCCAGGGGTGTTATGGGTGAAAAATGGGTATAAAATAGGTATTTTTTGTGTTTGAGTAACATGAGCTTTTGAGGAACCGTTTTCCATGTTTTTTAGGACGAGAAGACCGAATCTGAAGTCGATTTTGACCAAAGAGTCGAAAATTGAGGTTTAACGAAGTTTCAATCTTAAATTTAAGTTAAATTTTGGTCTAAAATCGTCGTTCTTCCGCACACAGTTTGGGTCCCCATTTGGGAACACATTTGACTCCTAGTTGTGCTCCAAAGCTCGGCAGCCCGATCGGAATACGCCCAGGTGTAAAATAGGGGTTTTCGATGTTTTTTTGAGGTTCTAGTCTACACGAGCTTGTGGTGTGTCGCTTTCAATGTTTTTAGGCCGAGAAGACCGAATATGAAGATGATTTTGACATACTAATGAAGAATTGAAGTTGTAACATAGATTAAACTCCCGAAATTCATTTTTTATGAGTCTGGGAAATTGTCTGAAATCACCATAAATATGTATAATAACACTAGAAGTTGTATCAACAGGTGAATCAAGACAATTAAATGGGCATCTAAAAAATAAATATTTCAATTATTGCGCATGAAAGAAACAATAAGTGAACAGCCAACATTTCTGTAGGTATGTCCAATAGAATAATAAACCCATGTGACAAGGACTTTGCAGAGTTTTTGGGATCTACGCACCTTGAAACGTAAAAGAAAAATTTTTGAGAGGGTTTTATAAAATTTTTTGCTGAAAGAATACATAGGTCCATTATTCACAGAATAATAAACCAACACCAACATAGAAGAAAACTCCAGAAAATAAAAATAAACTTTTCTTTGATACAAATAATTAGTAGAACTAACAAGTTTACAATATATGGCGCGAGAGTATTTAAAAAAAAGCAAATTAGTGTATTTCATCTTAGTTTAGACATAACAACAAGTGACATAACAAGCGGCGTTGATTGTGAAAACCAATTGCCCTATTAGAAATCCTGAAAATAGTCGTCAAAAAAGTAGCTGACTGGGACTGGTGAGATATAAGGTACCTAATCGTTATTTATTAATCGTTAGTTATTGTATGGGTTGCTCAAATCAATATCATGATATCTTCTCCGTGGATGGCTGGCATTTTACTTTGGCAGAGATTTTCATAGCAGGTAGGTACTACCAGTTCACCGTTTTTTGGGCGACGTAAGTGTTCATCGCTGGAAAGACTAAGGTTTCTACTTTATACGCTATACTTACCACTTAACCCTATCTGCCTATTTATAATATCTATACATATAATAAAACAGTGTCTGTTTGTTTGTTTGTTTGTCTCGGCATCAATTGAGAACGGCTGAACGTAGAAAGTTGCGGCTGGTACCATTTGACGCAGAATTTATCTGGGAAGGTTTATGAAAAATCCGCATTTGAATCTGTCCATCCGTTGAAACGCTATGAATGAAATACTACTAAAAAACGTGTTATAATCACTTCTATGAGGACGTTTATACCTATATGCTTATAATAACTTTGAACGGTTGGACGTAAATCCGATTGTAATTAGATTCTGGATTCAGCTCGACGAGTACATTCAAGTGGTACTTCAATCAGGATGTTAGTGGGAGGGGGGTACAGGTTATGAGAGGGGGGGGGGGTCTATAGAAATTTCAAAACTACTTGACCAATTGGAGTGCAACTTTGGGAATCTGTTGTGTGAACATTGAGGAATGTTTCTAACCAGGTAGGGAGGGTTCATAGGATACGGGGGGGTTAAAGGCAGTTAGGGTTGGCATTGGGGAAGGTTTCTGATCAGTTTAGGAGGGGGGGATACAGGCATATTAAAATACATGACCGTTGGCTCCATTTATTTAAATCGCAGCAACACGCGTCGGTTCAAATAGTATAATATATCATAAAACAGTGTCAGTCTGTTTGTTTGTCTTGGCATCGATAAATGAGAACGGCTGAACGTAGAAGGTGGTATCTGTTATGAGTGGGGCCTGCCTAAAGGGGGTGTCTGTTCTACCGTTGCGAAGCGCGGGTACACAGCTAGTATGAAAATGAATATTTGTTTGTTTGCTCCGTATGCGTTCCTATATCATTCATCCGATTGCGATGAAACGTTGGTGAGTTGTGCGCACGCCGAACGAAGGTTTCTGAATTATTAGTAGACAAATTTATTTCAATGTCCGCCATTCAAGACCTAAAGAAGGGCCTAAATATGTCGTACTCTGATATTTTACTCTGCTTAAATCTGGGCTCCGTGCCCAAACCTTTTGAGCAGACGACCAATCGTACGGCGTACACTGCCCGCTGTATCATGCATATTACTTTAGTTTGGGTCTAACAAATTCGCTCTTTCGCGCACAGGCTCCATTTGAGCCCTAGTTGTGTCCCAAAACCTTGCAGCCCGATCGAAATACACCCAGGGGTGTCATGGGTGAAAATTTATGTAAAAATACGGTTTTTTGGTCTGTTAGTCAAATGAGCTTTTGGGGTATCTTTTTCCATGTTTTTTAGGGCGAGAAGACCGAATATGAAGACGATTTTGACCAAGGATTGAAGAATTGAGGTTTTAACGAAGGTTCAGCTCCCAAAATTCATTTTTTATGAATCAAAAACCTGGGGAGTGGTCTGAAATCACCATCAATTTGTATATTAACAAATTGATCAACAACAAATCAACAAATTGATTGACAATCAATGATCAAAGATAATTTGAAAAAAAGCGTGATTCGTGTTTTTGGGGACCAAAATCAGAGGAAACCATCAGAAATAGCTATTTCAATTATTGCACATGAAAGAAACAATAAATGAACAGCCAATATTTCTGTAGGTATGTCCAATAGAATAATAAACCCATGTGACAAGGACTTTGCAGCGTTTTGTAACTTAATATATCATTTGAATAAAACGAGATTGATGGGTTCAACAGGATACCTCGCGGTAGCTACAATTCGCCTTCCACCTCGAAGGCTTCCTATGTCGACACCGCGCAGTCGTCAAGTGCCTACGACGATGTTCCCATCCAGAATGACAGCGAAAGTGAAGAAGCTGCCCGGTAAGTTTGTGGGGTTACTGTATAAAGCTATTGGCAAGCATGTAAGTGAATCTCAAAATTTGAATCACATCAAACTCTGTTATCTACTTGACTGTTCAGTGTATGAAACTTGTGGGGGGGGGTAGGAACTTGCTTTAGTTCCACCATATAATAATCTGTTTACCCGGTGAATAATTTGATTATATTTATGTGAATTACATTCATCTCACGGTCGGATGGCCACAGTGGGACAAAAAGGGGAGATTTCTGGTATAAACCTCCGTTCCATTCATATAGAGGATTTAGCTCGGTTAATCTGATTTTTCATAAAATGATGCTCCAAAATTTAACAAAAAACTCAAAAATCCGAATTTTCTGGCCCAATACCAACATACCTAGTTACACATACAAACTTTTGATTTTTGAGCTTGGCAGAGGGCTCCTTTGAGGGCTCCTGTCATAAATCTTCTACCTAATTCATTTCGTCATTCGCTTCCCTGGATAGGGTGGAGAGGCAGTCTGGTGAAGGACACCACCAATACGTTGACTACGGAGCCCACACCGGGCACCATGGTGCGTTCGGTTGGTACGCCGACTTCCCAGTTCGTAAACACTCGCGATAATCGAGACAAGACGCTACAAGAAAACTCTTCACTCGAACTCGCCTCCATACGGAGTAATCTCAGCCAACACTTGAGAGAAGAACGGATCAAGACCCACATCCCGGTATCGACCACCCACTTGGTTCAGTTTCTTGTTGTCTTTCAAAGTCATCCCAGTTAAAAATATTTGGTGAATTATATATTATATTGAATATTGAACTAGAAAATGATTGACAAAGATGAGTTGTTTAATAATATAATATATAAACTGAAAAAGTTTCAGTTGTTCTTGGACCGTCCTATTTTGTAGAATATCACAAGTAGTATTGGCAAGAATGTCCAACACAACCCCCCCCCCCCCCTCCCCCCCACGCCACAAGACCACTGAAACATACCCCATATTTCACCAGAACAAATAGAAAATCCCTTGTAAGCAATTCTGGAATGATCAAAAAGAAATGCTGACTACAGGACAGTTTATAATAGATTCTGTATTGTAATTGTCTCAAGCTGAATAATGAGATCAATTACAGGTTTATTAATTTAAACTTTAAACTTTCTTTATTAACACAATGGTAAGTAATAGTAAGTAAAACCTAGAAGTTAAGATAAGAGATATGATGGGTATGAACCCACAAAATTCGGCAGACAAGAGAATAGAAAAGAAAAGAAATGAGCAGGAGAAGAGGAGGAAGAAGAAGAAGAAGAAGAAGAAGGTTACTTCTTGTTCTTGAAGAAATGGAGCGCAGCCTCACCAAAGGAATACACCGAGCGTAGGCCACAGATGGACGCAGGAAGGGAATTCCACATTCTGGCCCCTAGGACCTTCATAGAGAAGCAGAATCTGTTAGTTGTGAAATACTGATTTAAAGTTAAAGATCGAATGCTTAAGCCTTTCTGGAAGAAGGTGGAGAGATATGTGGGAACAGTATATTTTTCCTTGTGAATTAACTTGAAGATACATTTTAGGTATTGTACTCTGAGATGAATCAGTAGCCCACAACCAAGGATCCGATCAGAGAACCCCGAAACATGCCCTCTAGGCCTAAGATTAACGCATATCGCGTACAACAATTAAGGGCAAGCTCTAATTTTCGTTTATTAGCAGCATTTATTGAGTTAATAAAGAGGAGAGAACCATAATTGAAAACAGGAATTACCAAGGTAAACCTTCAATTCTTGAGGGAGTATAAATAGAGAGGCGTTTTAGGGAGGAAAGTGCACCATAAACCTTTCGACATGTGGCACCCAAAATAATTGGGTAGGTAGGTACTCAAAATAATTGGGAAAATCGTTAACCCCACCTCAATGTTTTGGATGTTTCGCTCCCTCCTCCACTTTCTCCAAATAATGTGAAGATTACCTAGTTATTGTACTAAACCATTGTCGCCCAATCATATGAAAACTGACGGTAAATTAGGAAAATAATGAAAAAAGCTGAGGTAGGTGGTAATGAGGAAGGAAGGGTAGGCCAAGCAACAGCTGAACAGTGAAGGAATATTTTGAAGGAAAGCTGGGATGTCCACCATGTGGGTTACAGCGATGCCATTCGTCCGGTGAATGTGGCAACTCCGCCTCCCCCCTGCCCTACCGACCAAGAACGTTGAAAATTACCTCCTTCCCCGGCAAAAAGCCGCCGGAACTGATAATGCCATGGATACTATACTAGACTACAGAACGAGTGAAGCGACAGGGGAGAGACTCGGCACATTGCCCTCAGAGAGCGCCTTCAGGCGGCGCCCCCGTTCTTGAGCCTTTTTTCAAAATACGTAACATTTATCTTCACGTTTTCTTTCTTATTTTCCATAACAAAATTTTGATTCTTGAATTATCAACTATATTATCTCTCCGAAAACGGCGTAAGACACAAACATTCAAGAAAAAGTTTTTTAAACTACATTTTTGAATTTGAATTTTCGGAAATTTCAGGGAACTTTTACTGTTATACCCTAACTCCATTCACGGATTAATATAATGCATGTTAAGACCGTCCCCAGAACTGTAAGTTAACCACAGCCAGAGGAAACGTGAAGAAACTGACAAAAAACTGGGTCTGCGCCCCCGGTTTGTCCTGCGCTTGGTTTGTCCAGGTCATGCCGGAATCGAAAATTATACCTAAGTTCTTGACTGCATTACTGTAAGACAATGGGCAATTGTTGAGGGAAATCGAGCAAAGGGAGCTGGGTTATCATTGCCGATAAAACTGCAACTTAGGGACCATAGGAATAGTAGCAGCTAACCATGTATGAACGTGAAATCCCTTAGGTTAGGTATCTGGGGGACAACCATTTGCGACCCCCGAAGGTTCAAAATATTTTGGGCGGGGCCAAAGGCAGGTCCGTGTGACTCCCGGAGGCCTTCTGGCTCGACGAAAATTGAATTATTGCTCCGCGTCCAGTTCGACTCCCTCAGAAACTCGCTGCCGTCAGTAGTGTTCCGAAACTGTTCAAACAAAACATATGCTAAGATCGTATCAGTGGGAAACAGTGAAACCCGTCAGCCCAAGCAAAGAAGAATCCGAGCACAGCAGTGGATCGAGAAATATATAATATTATGTATGTATTTATAGGCAACAAAACTAGGAATATCCACTCTTTAAGTTTGTAAAAAGCTCTCCACCAACGAACTAAATCACTCGCGAAGCGTGGAAACCCATTTCAAAGAAAAACGGAGTTATTGAAAAGAGGTCTTTCCACTAATACACGAAAAAAAAAACCGCGAAAAATACACTGTTATACCGGTTTCGGTGATCAAACCATCGTCAGTAACAAACAATAACTCTTTAATCAATAACAAACAAACACAAACAACAAAGTCAATTACAAACTTTAACATGCTGTTTGTTACTGACGATGGTTTGATCACCGAAACCAGTATAACAGTGTATTTTTCGCGTTGTTTCGTGTATTAGTGGAAATATACAACTTTTCAGTAACTCCGTTTTTCTCTCCACTAAAGTAAGCCCTCACAATGATGACGAGGAGAGTGGTGAGATTTTTTAGTCAATTTTATTTCACTGACGAAATCTACCTGAATTTTGATATTGTGGACAAGATGTTTCTAATATCGGCATAAATCACAAATTTTTAACCACACCTCCGTCGTCGTGGAGACAGTCCCAAGTCTGTGAAGTGGGAAGGAAAATTTGTGAGAAACTGACGAGAAATACTTGTCCACGTGGCTTGGAGTCACACAGGCACGAATTATCATTTTCGTCGCCGCCGGGAGTCAAGCGGACATCCGGGCTTTCCGGCAGTCGCAAGCACATTTCATTTTGGTTTACTACTTTCACTAAGAAACCTTTTGAATCGACCATGAAAAAATAAATAAATAAATTTAACCATCAGATCCCCTCCCCTCAAAATTTCATGTTTTTACGTTTCAAGGGACGTTGAATACGAATATCGAATAAAGAAATGTCCGTCCGTCCGCCGTCTGTCTTTGGCGGCTTTTTCCTTCGTTCCCATGAACCAAAATGCACGAACTTCAGGCTCTAGTTGGTCCTCGAAGCTCGGCGTTAGTGTCACTCAGATCTAATGGTTGACAAATGGGGGTTGAAATAGTCAGAGTACCCCTATCTCGGAAATTGGTATTTTGAGGTGTGGGGTTTCTCGCATTTTTAAATAGTTGGATTTTTTGCTGAATTTTTGAGACCATTCAAAGCTGCCATAAAATTTGAATTTGTCCTAAAGAACAGCGTGTATGCACGCGTCACACTGGATTGAGAGCGGACATTACTTGCATCACTTGTGTGGCGCCGCGCTGTAGCTCAGAAGGGTAAGAGACGGAATCTCATGCTGAAGGTCGCAGGTACGAACCCCAGCTGGGGCCAAAAAGTATTTTCACTCCACATCAACAATAATTTACCTTCAGAACTACACCCCTGAACTTTGCCATTTTACGTACTGCTTTTTATGATACTGTAATTCCCGGGCCGGCTCCAGTAGGCAGTGGGGGATCTATGGGGGGGGGGGGGGGTGGGGGGGCTTTCGGGCTGAAGCCCCCCCCCCCCCCAAAACTTCTAAAAAATTTTTGTAAGGAATGACCTAATTCCACTACTAAGTCTTCAATTGTATGATATCCGTTAACGTTTTAATACTGTATAATGTCTTAGTTACATTTACATTGTTTGCACTAGCGAGAACGCGCACACAGTGACTCAGCGGTTTCCCCCACTCATTTCATTAGTATTAGTATTTCATTAGTAAATTAGTAAGCAAAACATCCCGAAAACCTTTCATGTGAAACACACGTTTCTACTCCATAAAACAACGTTAAACTACTGTTTTGATCGCTACATTATATGAAAGTCCTTTCACAAAATTTCCCCCGTTCAGCCCTCCCCAAAATAAAATCCTAGATCCGCCACTGCCAGTAGGTACTCGATTTAGGGCTTTCCTGGGGGGAGCTCAACGGTAGGTATTGACCACAGAAAACAGTGATCTACGCAGAAGGGGCACCTATACAGGTAAATGATAAACCGTTGTGTAATAATTTCCAGCGTTTTTCGTCTTCTAGGGAGAACCGGACTGGCTCGAACCCGGTGGGAGTCATACGGTAAGCCCCCAGGTATCTGTCTCATTAACACAAATGGTTATCAACCTAATTATATGTTTGTTAATTGATCGTCAATTTACTGGTTATTGGATTGCACTATGAATGTGCTTCTTCATCAAGCTCATTGAATTATCATCAGAGGCAATGCCGAAAAGGTACACGAAAAAGAGCTTTAGACACCTTTCAAATTTAAAACTGCTGGATGAGTTGTGGCCAGAGTATGTCATTCTACGAAATTTTGGAAATCAAAGTGAACCAATATTTCGTCCTTTACTTTTAACGTCACTGTCCCTTGGCAGCATTGTTTTTGCTGTAAGGTCGGCAATTTATGTTGGACAATGACAAGAAAAAGACATAACGTTTCACATGTTTTGGGCGTCTACTATATAATATGTATTATAGAAAATATCCCTAGGAAACCCAGAAATATCCCACGATCCCGAAAGCGGCTCAGAATGGGGGGGGGGATTTGTTTTCCAGAGTTAGCAGTACTGATCACAAGTACTCCACAATGTTAGGTTTGCGAATAGGGTTGCCAGATAGTCTGGCATATTTTTCTGTGTGCATGGGATCACCCTCTCCACACCACCATTTGAGTCGTTGGAGGGAGGTCAGTTACCCCAACCTAACGGTGCCAAACTACCTACTCTAGGGCCACCTTTCTCACTTTTGCTCTGAACCCCATCAGGTTATAGTGACTGTCGTCTACATGTGCCTTTCATTTCTCAACCGTTTGTCATAAACGCGATTGCCTTATAGTGCTTTGATCTTGGCTTGTTTTCGGACTCTCTTTTAACCGTTTGTTATAAACGCGATTGCCGTTACTTATATTGTTGTTGATCTTGGCATGTTCATGGACTAATTATTTATCGGTTTTGGCTTTGTTTTGATTATTGAATCTGAGTGTCGAAATTATCATGGAAACTCCAAGAGCTGCTGATGTACTAGAGATGCCACCAGATGTACAACTGGGTAGTCTGAAAGGCAAAACCCTGAAATCTCAAAAACGGTGTCTCATTTTTCGTGTTTGGAAGTACCGACCCCACACCTGAAGGAGTATACAGATTGCCCCAGAGTGATGGATGGTTTCTATTATTTATATTGTAGTAATGTTAGTGTACCTATAAAATTCGTCAAATAATGCTGTTTTATAAGAGTAAATAGTTTATAATAAAAATGTTTAAAATAATGTTATTAACTTTCAATTGAGTTAGACCCTACTTTTTTGAATTCGAAGTTTGTCCAACATTTCATAAACTTTTGAACACATTAGATTTGGTCGACTTTTAGGGTCA
Source organism: Leptopterna dolabrata (assembly GCA_954871275.1). Classification (NCBI taxonomy): domain Eukaryota; kingdom Metazoa; phylum Arthropoda; class Insecta; order Hemiptera; family Miridae; genus Leptopterna; species Leptopterna dolabrata. The sequence goes on along the minus strand of OX940976.1, from coordinate 67,825,100 downwards.
AATTTAGCGTGCATTTAATTTAGAAAGAATTGACAAGAATTGCATGACTTGTTCACCTGACCAATTATTACAATGAGAACAATCAATTTATGCACAGATTAGCATAGATTCGTATTTAAACACTCTTATTTAACATTTAAAATAGCACATGAAACATAAAAACTTGAAAAATATTTGTGGTTTTGAGCCAGTTTTCAAAATTTCCCCCCACTTTCACCCATGCGCAAAGAAAAATCTGCCAGACTATAGGTAGAAAGGTAACGGTATCAGGATTTGTTTTGCGCGAGAGAGTACGAACGTAAGGTAGTCTGATGCCAAAGTGGATCCTCCTGGGGTAGAAACTCATGTAGTACACCTAACCAGTAAATATTATAGCATTACATAGGCTAGGCTAGTTTCTCCCTTCCATAGGTCCTACATAATTATACTCCATAAGCCCTACATATGTTTTGAACGTCTAATTATAGATATTAGAAATATGCTATAAACAAGTACTTGTGTTTATTCAGCTAAGTCTGACGCAGGGTTTACGTGAAGTGAGTTCATACATATAACTCTCGATAAATATTGAATGAAAGTCAAACTCTGATTTGGAAAAAGTTTTAATTAGTCAGGGAAAGTCATTGAATTTGAAAAAATAACGATTCTAAATGTAGGCTTTCAAGTGATATACTATATAATTTCCCTAGGTATAAACTTGAAAACCTACGGTTTTCGGTAATTTCATTTATCTCGATCAGCTCTTGGTTGTCCTTAAATAGAGCCCTAAAAAAGAATGAGGGTGCATAAAATATAATATTCCTTCCAAGCGTTTTATTAATATGTACACATAATTTGGCTTTAAAATCTCATTCAAACATCATTATTTCCACAATAATATTTTTATAACGTTTACAACAACAACCTACAGTGTCATTTGTACGATAACTGTAAACTGTAAAATCTGGCGACAGCTGTAAACTCAAAATTGACACCTAATAACAATTATTAGTTTACCTAGGAAAGTGTTGGGTTAATTTTGACTACACTATGCCTACTAACATATAGGAAACTATATACGCATGTTCGGTTAATGTTTGTGAATAGTAATATCACCAGCTATGTTTATGAATATATTTACAAATGTTGTATAAAATGTATGAAAATAAATTTGCTGCCGATTGTGCTGGCGGAGGAATTGCAGGTTGTGCGAAAAATGTAAAATGTAAACATACCTATTTAACGTTCCGTAGATATACATATAAAAATAATTTGAAACATTTTGGAATAAGAGAACGTAATAGCGAGGAACTTGAAGCTGATGTTATAGATCTGTATGATAAAAGTGGATTGAAGATTATTAACTTCTGTGAAAACTACAGCTTTGCAAGAACAAAGCTGTAGCTTCTCTGAAAATAACCCGAATGATGATAAAGAAAAATGATATGAATTCGTTTACACCAATATTATTAGGGCATGTATTGTTTTTATATTTTTGCTGAGGTACTACACAGTTAAATAGCATCAAAACTGACATCAATACACATCATCGCCATTCAACACAGATTCTTAGCATCAAAGTTTCAAGTGCTGTCATTAAGGTAAGGTTATGAATATATATTATGTAGTTTTTGTTTGACTGTAATTTGTTAAATTGGATATAGATATTAGGGAAATATACGGTTTCCAGAAGAAACCGTAATATACATTATGATTAGAGGGATTTTTAGTGTTACCATCAGACATTTATTTTCATGAAAGATATCATATGCACGAATATTATCAGAATCGTTCATTTCATATCAAACATGATACGGTACTAATGTACTTGTGTACTGCATGATACTTATCATACGGTAAGTGGTCCTCAAATACAGTGTTTTTCAACCGTTTTTCGATCAATGTCTAGCGAATTTGTTTTTTCCCCGTCACACTTCGTGGACAGTCATAAACTTATAGCCCTTCCCAACCTGAACAAATTTATCTAATAATTTTAAAAAAACTCGGCATATGAAATTTTTTACAACATCAAATAATGATTATTGTATATCGGCTTTTGTAGTATTTTATTATTAACATCACCTTCACATCTTGGATTTTATGAATCTCAGATTAATAAATAAATTGTCACATCCAACGAAACACCATTTGTTTTGACAAAACGAGAACAATGGTACGACCTAAGATTACCGGAGCAGGCTCCTATTAACACTGCAATGGGCACTCGAGAGAGTGAAGCGTAAAATGTGAATCACCCTTATTTTTTAGGAAAACCTTGCCTTTTTACTATTTTTCCACTGCTGTGTATTTCTTACTAGGTACCTCTGTAATACTGCTAGTTCAGTATAAGATTTGTACCTACGGGTTGTAATTAAATTCTTCAATGGAGAACCTGCAAGGGTCGGAATTTCGCATTGTCGTCCTCAAAACTGGATACAGCACCCTTCATAACCCCCTGGTAGTAGCAGTTCGCCATCGGCGCCAGGATGCAGCATCACGACGACGATTCTCAAAATATTGGACCCTTTTGCAAAATCAGCCAATTTTCGGTCTTGGGACTAAAAATTCACCACTCGATTAATTGGGTTAATAAACCCAAATGTCACGCAGTGCTCCTGCTCAGTGGACTCACAAGTCGTTACACATATTGGCTGATCACCAGACGATAGAGGAGAATACATCAAGGATTTATTTACTTCTTGTGTAATAATTTGGAGTGTTAACGAGGATATTTCTTCCTTGAAACACACTCGGGGCAAATTGAGGTATTCGTAAGTGAGAGGAAACTGGGATCAGGTTGCCTAAAGGCGCGAAATCCCTGGCATCGATTCGACGGGAGAAGTTGAGACGAAAGTTTTCTTGTTAGACTGCGGGAGAAGCTTTGAAGCTAACGCCACTCATTTCGCTACCAGAACTTTTCGAATCACCGAGAAATCGATTATACTGTGTGCGACTTGCGTGAGGAAATCCATCCGTGCATAGCGCTGGGTAGGCAGGTACCCAACGTTTGCATCTGACAGAAATTTCACTAGTTCTACATTGTAGACATAAATAAATGCCATAAACATTAATAAAGCAACCATTCATCAGGCTGTGGTTCTGGTTTTTCTGTGCGTGGTTGCAGGGGCGGATCCAGAATTTTTTTCCGGAGGGGGTCACAGGGTAGAACAATACAACAATACAAACCGAATTTTCAACCTTATGCCTAAACTCGTCCAATTTGTCTAGGACAAAATTAATTGTATTTATTTATAAAATTCATTGCTTATGTAAAAAATATTTTTCAATATTTATTAATTATTTAACTGATAAATGTATTTATTTTCAATTTTCTTCTAAAAAAGTGTCCTAATGTGTTTTCAAACAAATTGGCGCATTTTATGGCAGCGTAGCTAACTTCAGAGTTTGCAAATCAAAACATTGACACCACAACAATCTATTGTTGATCTCAGTGAGTTCAGTATCGTTTTTACTGAATTTGGCAGGAAAGAAAACGAGAACGAAACAAAAACAAGATAATAATTAACAAAAAAATCAGTCATGCAGCATGACTTAATGAGCGAATTTTCAAAGAAATATTCGAATTAATGGCTATGGTTTTGAATAAAGGAAAACTTCGGTCTAAAATTTGGTTTTCTATGTATATTCTCTTCGTATTTATTTTAATGTGTACGTTTTGTCCATCCTGATTCTACCGTTTGTTTATTACGTAATTGTACTAAGTGCTTATTTATTTGATCGCTGTGGGTAAATTCAAGGAGTTGTACTAATCGTTTGCCTCCCCCTTTTTTGCTTCGAACTCTCGTCTTCAATTAATACTTCTCACATTTTTCAATCTGACCACTCTAAGGGGGTGGGGGTAAGAGTTTAAAGATTATCCTAGTTTTGGGTAATTTTTGCGCACTTTAAATGCTCTAATTTAAGAACGGATTTAGATATCTAAAATCCGATTTCACTATCGTGTTCAGCGTGCAAAAACCTTTAAAATGAGGGGTCACTTGTTAGAAAATAACATTTTGGGGATTTTTGTGTAATTTTTGCGCACTTTAAATGCTCTAATTTGAGAACGGATCAAGATATCTAAAATCCGATTCCACCATCGTGTTCAGCGTGCAAAAACCTTTAAAATGAGGGGTCACTTGTTAGAAAATAACATTTTGGGGATTTTTAGGTAATTTTTGCGCACTTTAAATGCTCTAATTTGAGAACGGATCAAGATATCTAAAATCCGATTCCACCATCGTGTTCAGCGTGCAAAAACCTTTAAAATGAGGGGTCACTTGTTGGAAAATAACATTTTGGGGATTTTTGGGTAATTTTTGCGCAATTTAAATGCGCCAAAACCCTCCTTAGAGTAGGCCAATTTCGCCCATCTTCGAACTTAGCCTTTCGATTGCCAAGATAGATTTTTTGTGCAAATTTGAGCTGTTTATCTCAATTCTATCGAGAGTTATCGTCTGGAGTGACACATATATAAATAAATATATATATATATATACATATAAAAAAGTGTTAAATTTCAGGAATCGTTTTAGAATGGTCTGAAACGGATTTCTATGAAGAAAATTTCCAAAAATTTATATTATTTAAATTTCGAAGCCATTGCAATAGCTTCATTTTCTTTGAAAATTCGCTAAAAATAAGAAGAAATAAACAAGGTGTAATTTGACGGATACACCAAGATAAATTTATTGACATAATTGTATATAAAGTAACATTGGTAGAACCAAGTGTACGATTATATTCGACTAATTTTGACATTTTTGATCGAATCTTTTTAGATTTTTTTATAGTTCTTTTTTGATTTCACAAAAACTGGGTTCGTTTTCGTTTGGTTTTTTTTGTTTTCGGGTTTGTGAACAATTCGTTCAGCTCTGCTTTTTTATCCCACTACCCATGTTAACTCCACAGCGCGATGTATATTAACAAATTATGTAGTCTTCCCCTGATGTGTTTGTTTTCATTCTACCCGACGCCCACTAGATTAAGTTATTTGAAATGCAGGCTGATTCTGGGGGGGGGGGGGGGGGGTAATGACCCCTGTGACCCCCCCCCCCCCCCCCCTTGGATCCGCGCCTGCGTGGTTGTGGGAATTGAAAAGCTGATGATTACAGTAAAAGTACTGCAGACGGAGCGTACCAACGAAACAGGTACACTCGATCTGATATTGTAGGTTTTCACTCTCGTTCTTCATTGCATTCTCACTTACACCACTCCAAATAAGCGAATGATTAAGGAACTACTCGTTGGATCTCATTCAGAAATAGATATGATGAACTTGAGTCGTGTCCCCTCTGTAAAATGATTAGGAAAGTAGCGTTCGACGCAATGAAAAGGCCTGGAAACTAACGAGGGCTGGATAATGACAAAAGTAATCATCTCCAAGCATGCGAATGTCCCCAAACGAGCGATTCCAGTGGGGAACAGAGAAAAATATGCCAATTCCAATGGACATGGAAAATACACGTTTGACAGAACAGCATCATTTTCTTGGGGAGCAGAGGTGGAAGATCAGGAAGATGCTTAATAACAGGTCTGAGGTCAAAAAGCTGTTCAATAATATCCTATATGCTAATTTCCATGTATTTTGGTGTGCTGAAAACGAATTTAATGAAGAAAAAACCCCCTAGACGTCTGGTTTTACGACAAATCGCAAAATCCGCTCACCACTGGGCAGATTTTCTTTCTTCTTGATAAATCGCTCACTTTTGCTAAATCCATTATTACAATAAATCCATTCACTGTGTATTTAGGTCGAACATTGTCATACTTCATAACTTACAATAATGCGATTTTGAAAGTTCGAGTTGGTCGTTTTAATGGAATGATGCCATCGTCAATTTACTACTACCTGTTTCGGGTTCTAAAGAAAAAAATACCACATCCCTTACAAATACAAAAAATTCGGCCAACTCCATCTAAATTTCACTGCTCCGAATGTTGCCAGTAAACTAACAAATCAACTAAACTGTTACACATCACAGCTCTCTGTATAGATAACCCGTCTATATAAAATGCAATCAAGAATGGAAACGCTTGCATACGAGTCTGCAACACATTGGGACATTCTATGTCCCAATGGGAATTTAGGGATAATTGACGGTATAATTTACGGGTTGCAAGATTACCATGATCCGGGTTACATGGTGGTGCAAGGTTACCACATTCGATTCTAGTAAACAATTACTTTCTTCACTACCTGTTGCTGACTACCTTGTTTATCCGCATTTTTTTCATCACGCTCAGCTCAGCTACCGCGCCAGGTACGGGGGTACGGTTAACAAGAAAATGTTCAATAAAATCACAAGATTCCAACGAGTGGTGAACGATTTTTGTACGATGAAAAATGGCAAACATGAAGTTCCGTAGAAACGAATCGGTTGTAAGCAAAAATCACCAGAATATCAACTGTAACGCTTTTGTTTACCGGTATCGTATAACGGTTTCGTTTAACGCTTTTCGGGTCCATGTGCCAAAGTAAAGACATAAAATTTCAATATAATTATAATGCGTAACTTTATGAAGAGAAGTCTTGTTGGAAAGAAGAAACGCTTTTAATACGTAGTTATGTGTGATGCTATTTCAGTTTGACTACCATTTTATTCGAAAGTTTACAATGCTATTTGCCTTTCAGTGGATATATCATATCAGTTCGTATAGGTAGCCATCTAATTTGTTCCAAAACCTGATATTCTATGAGAAAACAGAGGTCATATCCCGAATTGAGCGTAACAAAAATATGAAATTATCGTTGAATAATCAGCAGCTTGAAAACATTTATTTTGCAGACCTGTAATGACAATAAGCAATAATAACTAGGTACTCAAAGAGTAGGTGCCTACACAGTGGGATAAGTACCGATTGTACTTGATGAATCATCAAGTCACATTGGTAATATTGGGCTATTTTTGTATTATCTTGATCACCATTAATGAGAATTGAGTTATCTTTTTGGGGTCTCAAATTCAACTGCTAAATTATACCCAGCCTGATCTAGATATTTTCTATTTCACCGACCATTTAGGACTATCGCAGTAAATTAATGCCTTTGTTCATCTCATGTTACGCGGAAATTAATCTTATATCAGAGATTCTCATCTCATATAAATATGTGCAATAGGAAAGTCGGAAAATGATTATTACCACAAACAGCCTCCAAAAATCTGCAGATTCATGAATGCCACCATAGATGCAAGATCCAGAAATGGTGTATTTTCGCTTTTACATCTTCGGGATTTAATTTACTTCCGCTCAGTACAATAATATTTATGGTTAAAAAAATCCAAAAAAAGGTTTACAAAATTCCTATGCATTATCCGTTTTTTCTCTTCCTCCTTAATTTATAGCACGAAGTTACATCACGAAGAGTATAAAATATTCCTCACAGATATGAGTTGGATCGAACTTTCTCTCTCATCCACCCAACAGGAGATAGGAGACTCAAGTACTTTAATCTTTCAGAAATACAGTGTATTCGTGGATTCCATTACCACTAATAATCATAGTGTTGACAAATTTGTCACCGCTATGTGTCCAAGACAAGATTAAGGCCCAGTACAAAATTAATTTCTGAACTAAGTCTGCTGAGAAATGAAATAACCTAGGAACGCTTCCTCGTTGTCACTGAATTCGGGCTGTTTGAACTGGGCATGACCATTTTTCAAGAAAGAAAATACCTTTTCTAGGCTTTGGATCTACACACTGTATCCATCGAGTGGACTTCGTTGAAATTGTTAACAAAATTTCAGAGGAAAAACGTAAACAATTGTCGAAACAGATATCTTCTGCAATTGTAGCCCACTTTTAGAAACTCACCAGAAATGACTTCTTATGAGGTAGCATCATCGCAGTACATACAAATAAGAAATATTTCATCATACATTCGAAATTACCACAACCTCAATCATTACCTACTAATTACACCAAACCTATACATACTTACAGATAAAATTTGAAACTCGTCAATACGTAATACGTATTAACTTATTTACAAACCCATATATTCGTGGAGATCCAGGCTTTTAACTTTTTTCAGATCGACTATATTTAATCGTTATAAATTCGAAGCGGAAATACAAAAATCAAAATATTTAAACATAAAATGTTTGTTGTTGTAAATATCTATGGCAGATGAATCAATCGGAGTTGTCATTTTTATGTGTTCCACGCCATCACAACTTTCTTGAACGGCACGAAGAGCCCGCAGTCAGCATCACTGCAACAAACATGTTCACATGTTTATCACAGTCAACTTATAATAGTTAACACAATATAAGTGACACAAAATGTGAAACATTACATTTATATTATGAAAGTAGAATCCAATTAATAAGAGCTGACTACGAAAATCAGTAAATAATCCGAGTTTTGGAGAGTCCAGGGTCGGATGAATAACCTTTTGCGACAAAATTTTGAGATATTTATAGGACTGTAAAGTTAATCGACAAAGTTTAAAACTTGAGAGTTAGGTGCGGCTGATAACTTTGCTCTGCCTGCTTCGACACAGCATACTTAGGTAACAGAGTTACATCATTATAACTGTTGAACAACCTGTCCATTCGTTCGTTGATTCAAGTTTCCTTAATAAAGTCACTCAGTGTTATATAATTATTCAACTCATCGTTCACGCCTTTTTGAAAATATTTCTTCTCATTTTCGCTTTTGAGATAACCAAGGGAGCTGAAGCTTTGTGATTACAGTTTTGGAGGAAAGTAGTAAGTACCTACCCTCTCAAAACCCAGAAATTGCTGACTAAGTTTGTAACTCCTGCGTACTAGTGCTCTGTGTGTGAGAAAGGTACATTGAATGTTCCTTGGTTTCCTTCGTTGATTGAGGGTCTGAAATTGAATGATTTTGGTTTATTATTTTCACTAATGAACCACTGGAATAGAGCATGAAAAAAAAAAATTCTTACCCCCCTCAAAATTTGATGTTTTACGTTTCAAGGTACGTAGAATCCGAAATGCAATAAAAATATTTCTGTCAGTACGCCGTACGGGCCACTTTTCTTAGTTACCATGAAAAAAAATTGATGAAATTCGGGTTATAGGTTCCGTTCGGAGTCTAGTTGGTCCTTGAAGCTCGGCGTTACTGTGAGTCATCTCTAAGGGGTTCAAAATAGGGGTTGAAATTTTCAGAACGCCGTATCTCGAAAACTTTCGATTGAAGGGTATGGTTTTTTTTTACGTTATTAAATTTGTCTTGAGCTAAACAACGGTAAATTATTACACAACGGCAAATTATAACACAACGGTAAATTATTACATAACGGTAAATTATTACACAACGGTTCATCTACCCAGAAGGGGCTGGATTTTGTTGATCGGTACTTTTGCAACTTGACCAACCGTTGAAGTATTACTGATGGGCAAGTTATTACACACCGGTTCATTATAGGTACTGACCACAGAAAATAGTGATCTACGCAGAAGGGGCATCTATTTCACTCCACATCAACAATTTTCCTTCAGAACTTCATTATTTGCTTTTCTTTTTGCCATTTTAGTTACTGTTTGCCATCGGCAGAATTATTTTAGCAACATTTAACTCGTGATTTAGGTAGGTACCTAGTAACGAGTAAGGGGTTAGGTGCTAACCTAGGGAGGGTCTGCGATCTACATAATAATATATATGTTTATAGACTAGTACATATTATATAGACGGGTTATCTATACAGAGAGCTGTGATCTGTAACAGAAGGGTATTCTGTACAAAATAATAAACCGTTGTGCAGGGATTTGCAGCGTTTTCTCCCCCGAATGATTTATTTATATTGGAAACTGAATAATGAAACCCGATGGGAGTGGAAAAAACGAATATTTACATACTTGGTTTCCTACTGACATTCATTGACTTTACACAGGGAAATTGGTCACGCCGCAGTTCGGATGTTGAAAAATTACTTTCAGCTGGTTTCCGACCGTTTATCCAACTGTTTTCATTTTATATCTGCCTTGTTAAATTTTTGATAAAAAACGTGAACCAATATTAAGGGTGCGATGAGAGAACTCCTGCCCCGAGTCGTAGGTTATTTTACCTGCCCCATATCCACTGCATCATATTACATACAGAACGCTGCAAATTATTACACAGCAGTTTATTATTTTCCTGCATTTACTGATGCATCCTCTGCGTTGATCACTGTTTCCTTTTGCCAATACCTAACCTCGTGCTCCCCCCAAGAAAGCCCTAAATCGAGTATTGGAGCCAGCCGAGCAATTACATTTTCATAAATAATTGGTGGAATCAGCATTATATAATTAATTATTATCCATCATTTTTTCATCTTCTATCATTCTATAACCATCAATAATTACTGTTGTTATTCAGGGAGTCTAACACGACGTTAGTCTAAGTTAAAAACGCTGCAAATCCCTGCACAACGGTTTATTATTTTGTACAGAATACCCTTCTTTTACAGATCACAGCTCTCTGTATAGATAACCCTTCTATATATAATATGTACTATTCTACACATATTATGTAGATCGACCCTCCGTAGGTTAGTACCTAACCCCGTACTCGTTACTAGGTACCTACATAAACCGTTGTGTAATAATTTACCTGTATAGGTTCCCCTTCTACGGAGATAATAATAATTCCCATACGATAATAATTTGCCCATAAATAATACTTCAACGGTTGTTCAAGTTGCAAAAGTACCTATCAACAAGATCCAGCCCCTTCTTGGTAGATGAGCCGTTGTGTAATAATTCACCGTTGTGTAATAATTCACAGTTTTGTAATAATTTGCCGTTGTGTAATAATTTGCCATTGTGTAATAATTTACCCATCAATAATAGGTAAGTACTTCAACGGGTGTTCAAGTTGCAAAAGTACTATCAACAAAATCCAGCCCCTTCTGGGTAGATGAGCCGTGGTGTGATAATTTACCGTTGTGTGATAATTTGCCGTTGCGTAATAATTTGCCATTGTGTAATAATTTGCCGTTGCGTAATAATTTGCCATTGTGTAATAATTTACCGTTGCGAAATAATTTACCACTGTGTAATAATTTACCCATCAATAATACTTCATCGTTTGTTGAAGTTTCAGAAGTACCTACCAACAAAATCCAATAGTCCATCACTTGTCAAATGAAATAATATCGCAGAACAACCAACTCGACTTCATGCAGCCATCCTTGATTATAATCAGATATTCCGTAGTTATGATATCTGGGCTGGATTTATACCGTTTGATTCACGATCGTGTTGACGAAGCTTTTTGGTGCTCACGAACGGCTGGACGTACGATGCTCCGGGTGGTCTCAAAAAATTGTTTAGCTCAAGACAAATTTAATAACGTAAAAAAAAAAATACCCTTCAATCGAAAGTTTTCGAGATATGGCGTTCTGAAAATTTCAACCCCTATTTTGACTGACAGTAACGTCGAGCTTCGAGGACCAACTAGACCCCGAACGGAACCTATAACCCGAATTTCATCAATTTTTTTTCATGATAACTAAGAAAAGTGGCCCGTACGGCGTACGGCGGACAGACAGAAATATTTTTATTGCAGTTTTGGATTCTACATACCTTGAAACGTAAAACATCAAATTTTGAGGGGGGGGTAAGAATTTTTTTTTTTTTCATGCTCGATTCCAATGGTTCATTATTGAAAATAATAAACCAAAAGTACCTATCAAAAATCCAAAATAATCATCATTATTCAAATGAAATAATCACGGAACAACCAACTCAGCAATGCGTGATTATGATCAGCTTTTCCCTCGCAATGATATCTGTGCTGGATGTATACCGTTTCACTCACGACATGTTGAAGGTTTTCGGTGCAACAGGGCCTTAGTGCGAGCGAACGGCTGGTCGTACAATGCTCTGGGTGGTCTAAACAAATTCCCAAGTTCGAGACCTATTTAAAAACTTGGAAAAATCGAGATAACGGCGCCCTGGAAATTTCAGTCCCTATTTCTCACCCCTTAGAAAAATGACTGACAGTAAAGCCGACTTCGCGGACCAACTAGACCATAAATGGGACTTACCTACAAACCACATTTCATCAATTTTGGTTCATGGTAACTAACAAAAAAACGGAATACGGCGGACGGACAGCAGTGTTTTGGTTTATTATTTTCGATTATTAAGTAAGCATTGGGATTGAGCATGAAAAAATTCGTTCAAACCTCCCCTCCCCCCGCCACCAAGCCCCAATTTTGATGGTTTCCGTTCCAAGGTACGTAGAATCCAAAAATGGAATACAACAATTTCTGTCCGTCCGCCCTACATCGCACTTTCCTCCTTTCGTCAATCCAGAATGCTATGCACTATACCTATGTACTATGTAAGTGAGAGTCGTCTTGCATGTTTCGCCTACCCCAGTCTTTCAAAGTAGAAAAATTCAACTTCCAAACTGAAAAACATAAACACTCTATCCAAAAATATGAACATCGTTTTTGCGTTACGCGGTAAGTTATGCTATCATAGGATTTATCCGGGCCAATTTACCAAATGGGTGTAGGCTGTTCCAGAAGTACATCGCACTCATCGCTGTTACGAAAGTAGGGATGGGATATCGATATCGATATTATAAAAATATCGATGTTTTCCTTCCGATATCCCATATTTTGACTTCGATAATAGCGGAATATCGATATTTACCCCTGATATTATCTTCTTTTTTTTAAACGAGAAAAATCCTCAAATTTGGTTTTAAACTTTTGAAGACTGAGGAATGAACCCAAATGTGGAGATATTTCATTTTCATAACATGTAGGTAGGTATGAAACAAGCGGAATATTATTTGAACAAAATGTCAAAACTACTTTATTTCCACATCACTGTATGTAGGTACAAAACAAACTGAATACCACAATTTCTCCGTTTACTGGTTTCGGCTTACAAAATGTCAACCTAATTTTAATATAATAATGTGTGGCTTACTTTTTTTTTAAATAACTTAATTCGGTATTTCAGTTTCTTTCGATAGTATCGGATATCGATATTTTTCATCCGATAATATATATAGATATCGATTTTTTCATTTGATATATCAATTGATATCAATATTGATATTTTCTTTCGATATCCCATCCCTATACGAAAGTACCTGTAATCACAGCAGATATCTTAGCTTTGTTTAGTAGTTACCTACCTACCTTACCGTTTGCAGCATCTGAGGGCCTATTCACTAAGCGAAAGAGACATCTCTTTTCGGTCTGACTATCTCTTTTGGCAGAAGAGATTTTTATAGTAACCATGACAGGGTTATTCAGTAACTTTTAAAAGAGAGAGTTGGCGGCCATCTTGGCATTTTAGATCTCTTTCAGAGAGACAGCTAATTAGGTGTCTTTCCTTGAAAGAGAGTCTATTTCTAGTTTGTCTGACAGTGATAAATCGAGTAATATCCTCGTTCATCCGCAACCACATCGGTAATTTTGATCGTGTTTTTTTCATTTCATAAAGGCCAGTAAATTTTCATTAAAAATATATAAATATTATTGATTCATGAGTAAAAACGTCAAAGTACGGGTTGAGGTAGGTACCTACCTACCTAAGAGTGGCCGTTCATTAGGTGAAGATATAATACAAGCATTAAGCCCCATAATTCGACTTTTTCTTTTTATAATTGAGAATTTTTTTCAATTCCATTTAAACTTTTATCCGATTCATGAGTAAAAACGTCCAAGTATGGATTGAGGTAGGTACGTAAGTACCAATTTAATAGGTATTACTAAGAAATGCGTTCATTATTAAGGAATTGAACTCCCTGGGGCACAAACATCTCGCACTTCATGGATACTATGGGATTTTCATGCACTAGGATCCATATCTCTTTCTCAAGGTCACTGGAGCTATTCTATAAAATAGACGAACCCCTGAGACATTGGAAGAGACTGTCTCCCGAGGGAGACTATCACTCCCGGGAGATTTTCAAAACAGATAATCTCTTTCCACTATGTATTTTAGTGAATAGGCCCCCTGGTCCAGATCAGTTGTTAATAAAACTGACTTGGAACGACATTTTGGAACACATAAAACACCATCTGAGCGCAACATGATTAAATACCACGCAAAAATAAGTGACCGTCGACTCACCAGTCGAAGTATTTGGTACCGGCGAAAGTGCCGCTGCAGTTCCCGCCCTCTCCGGGAGGCAGAGTGAGACCGACGTGAGGCTCAGGAACGCCTGGGAGAGGACCGACGTACCTGACCTTCCCCACGACGAGACGACCTTCCAAGGAAATCACTTTGACCCAGTGGTCGATCCTCAGGTCCGACGGGGCCCGGGCCAGAAACGGCTGTGCTCTTCTGCCTGGAGACAAATACATCAACAAGTCAACTAACTGTACTGCTTTCAGAGGAAAGGATGAAAATTAAATTTCAACTTGCAAGTAAATCTCGAACTTGTACAATCAATCATCAAAACGCCATTCTTTGACGCCCAAATCCACTGCAGGATATACTCTTACCTTTGGATATATATACCTCGGGGAAGAGGAATCGGAATGTCGGTGCACCCTCAAAACATTGAATGCCACTAGCGCTACCTACCTACACGGAGGAGCACTAACCTCCGAAGGGTTTCGAAATCAGAGGACTGGATATTGTCAACCAAGTTGGACGTTTGTTTTTGAGTGTGTTTGGCGAATGTACTCCCTCAGTAGAACATTCGCCGCCCTCCTGAAGATCCCCAAGGAGGAGGCACCCCGTATCGCTACAGGGAGGGAATTCCAAACTCTCACACCTGCCACTGCTATCGAAGAGCTCATCATCCTACCTCTGTGTACAGGTGCACTCATATTGTTTGCACGAGCAGAGCCTCCAAGTTGGAATAATTCACTGATGTACTCCTGAAAGCTACAGTGGTTAAATCGAAAAATGAAACAGGTTGCCCGTACAGAGAGATGCGTGATAATGTCCATTCCCAAGAGTCTGCCGGTGCAGGCAAGTATGTGGCCACGGGAGTTCAGCATAAAAACTAAGTTAACTAAGTTGGGGATACCGGCGGGTTGGGTGGATTATGTGTGGCTGTCGGCGGAATATGGCCTCCCCAGTCTGGAGGACCGTAGACTGCTGGCAGATATCGTGTTCTACCACAAGCCGGCGAATGGCGTGCTGGACTGCCCTGCTCTGCTCTGCTTGCCAGGATCAATTTCAACGTGCCCGGCTACATTACCCGCCACACACCACCGTTCACAACAGGCCCACAACTACATCCTCCATTGCCCCCTGTACCGGATGCCACGTGCAGTCAATGCCTTCCTCCAGAATTCGTCCGATTCATCGAATCGTCTTCCCTCAGGCGCCATTTTTCAGCTCACCAATGACATGAAGTTTGGTGGATTTAATTTTTAAATTAATTATTCATTTATTTTTTCCTCAGTTTACAACTACTTTGTTTAACTATTGTAAATTGGCTTAGCCGTACTAATAAAAAAATTTAAAAACTGAATAAAGTCCCGTCCCTACCCTGTAGAACTCACCGTTCGCGAATACGTGTTCAGGTTGTGAGTGGGAGCGGGGGCGGCGCCCTTTCTTGACGAACACCGGCTCATCTCCTGTGAGGATCGAGTCGATGCTCCTTCTCAGGTAGGTCTCGCTTTCGTCGATCAACGAGTCCGTTGAGTCTTCGGTCGAGTCGAGCGTGTCAGATCGCAGGTCGGGGAGCGACCGTCCGGGGTAGCACCGGCTCAACTTGTCCTCTGAAATATGACACAATGCAAAAGTTCCATTCATGCAGCAGGACCACATTATGAGGGAATTTTGGAAGTAACCTAACTCTTCTATACTTTTTTAAAGGTAATTTGTCCTCTTAACCCAAAACGTCTTCCCAGTTGGAAATAAGTAGGGTAGATCTGGCTTATTTGTGAAAATCTAGATCGAGGAAGTGGCTTTTAGTGTGTAGCGGGGGCTACCCTCCGAGATTTATACATAAACAAGTTATATCCACATGCCATAGTTAAAATGCACACGAGGCATCCTGGCAAGTTGGACCAACTAACATAATAATCATAATAACAGTTGTCGTGGTTCCCCTAAAATCTCTACACTAACCTCTCCTATGTAATATAGAAAGATTTAACCAAATAAACGAAGGGAACGACGAGCCGAGTAGCGCCAAGGGAGAAGGGTTCCTTCCATCAACCACCATCGCTCCTCAACGGTCATAACAGCCGATTGTGGACGGGGACGGGTAGAAACGGGCCTGTATAAGCACACCTTTTGGCCCACCGCGTCATTCGACGGACCCTCGACAAGCGACTTCTATCTCGACCTCTCTCTTCTACCTTCTCTTGCACTCGCTGTGGTGAAAACAGTGGGGTGCTCTCCTCCTTCCTGATATCTACTGTGGTGAAAACCGCGGGGTGCTAGCCTACACCTTCCAGGCGTCTGCTGTGGTGAAAACCGCGGGACACCCCTTCTCCTCTAACACCTGCTGTGGTGAAAACCATGGGGTGTTAGCCTCCATCTTCTCAGTTTCTGCTGTAGTGAAAACAGCGGGACACCTTCCACTCCTCTAGTACCTGCTGCGGTGAAAACCGCGGGGCGTTAGTAAAAAGACTCCTACAAAGCACGTCCTTCGTCATCCGTCCCCATCCGCCTTCATCCAACCTCTCAACTTCATCCTCACCCAACTCACCCGCCATGTCATGAGCACAACCCACCAGCTCACGATAACAGTAAATCCAGAGACATCCTTCATTCCTTGCCTTGGGAGGGTCTGAAGTGAATTTACGTGAGGGATGTGTGGCTCCCAGGGAGGCCAGGGTAAGACAAAAATTCTCCCCTTTACATGTTCCGTTATGGGTTAAATGTTTAATTGTGACGAATGTTCAGTGATAATACAGATTTTTCAATGAAGAATCCAATGTTTCAATCGTTTCCAATCCAAAATATTTCCGCGTTATTTTTAGAACTCCAGCTGAGTGAGAACTAAGGCTTATATTTCTTTCCTTTTCAACAGAAATTCAACAAATCAAGAGCACAAGCTGATGTTTCCCGCGCTAGCCAGTGAGCACAAGACTAGTGATGTTTTGATTTTCGCGAGATAAATTACTGCTGTAGGTATATGTAGGCGGCGGGGAAGAACTTGTTTCACCGAAAATTCCGAGTTGTGGTTCTTTCGGAGGAACTGCGGTGAACGGACATGCGATGGTAGGGGAGGAGAAAGGCTTCGGCTTGTGCGAACATGGAACGGGGAAGTGTACCAACTGAGATAGGGAATGAAGGGGGAAAATGTTTTTATCAAGGCCTGCGATGAAGTTTGGGGTGCAGAGAGAGGTAGGAAGGGCTGTGGTAGACACTGAAGTGTTCTTCCATGACCAGCTAAAGAAAAAACATCGAAATTTAAACACAGCCCAAATTATTTAAATTTAGTTTTCGCTATTATTAAAGTGGGCTGATTTCTTGAGATTCGATCAGTAAATACGCACATTTTGACGACGTTTCAAGAATGATTTTATTCTCATAATACATTATGAGAATGGAAGGATGAGATGAGGAATACAATGAACTTGGATTTTGCGGATCTGCATTTTTGTTTAATGTTTTATTTTAAGTTATTTCAGTTATGGTAATCTCTTCGAAGTGTCTTTTGAAATGATGTGGCTCGAGTTGTACCATTTGTGCACCATTGAATTGAATGTGGTGTCCTCGGTGACCAGGCTGGTGGCGTGTGGCAAGGGCGGGTTCATCAGGGCTCTGGTTAATATTTGCGCAGCTGTATATCATATGTTTTAGTATATATATATTATATTGTTCGGGTGTTTTTCTGATTTGCCGAAGTACGAATTTCCATGTATAATATCTACATCTGATTTGGAGTTGAATAATTTCATGTATATCTCATAACATAAAACTCAAAAACAACCCTCAGTATCAATTAGATACCTACTGGACATACCCCACTTGTGCATACCTCATGTTTCCAACCACAAACAAGTCAGTAGTAGCAAGATTTATTTTAAAAAAAATTATTTATTATAATAATTTTTTAATGATAGAACGTTACTGCAAAATGTGGATCACAGTTTTGATAATAAATAAGAATAATAATAATAGCATGATGCATGGGAGGGAGTTGAAATTCAGTGATTTCCTCCCAAAAGTAACAACTCTTGAAAACGCTGCAAAGTCCTTGTCACATGGGGTTTATTATTCTACAGAAATGTTGGCTGTACATTTATTGTTTGTTTCATGTGAAATAATTGAAATAACTATTTCTGATGGTTTCCACCAATTTTGGCCCCCAAAACACAAATTAGGTACCTAGGTACGATCTTTTTTTTTTCAAATTAACTTTGATCATTGGTAGTGCCATTTAATCGTCTTGATCCACGTGTTGACACTTTTTCTAGTGTTATTCTACAAACTGATGGTGATTTCAGACGATTTCGCAGGTTTTTGACTCATACAAAATCAATTTTGGGAGCTGAACATCTGGTACAACCTCAATTTTCCACTCCTTGGCCAAAATCGACCTCATATTCGATCTTCTCGTCCCCAAAAACATGGAAAACGATACCTCAAAAGCTCATGTTACCAACATGTTGCTAAAACGCAAAAAGTACCTATTTTTACACACATTTTCACTCACAACACCCCTGGGAATATTCCGATCGGGCTGAAAAGTTTCGGGACACAACTAGGGCCCAAATGGAGCATGTGTGCGAAAGAACGACTTTTTTAGACCGAAAATGAAGCCTGTACACGTGATACGGCGGACGGACATTGCATTTTTTGAATCTACGCACCTTGAAATGGAAAAGAAAAAAGTTTGAGGGGGGGTTATAAAAATTTTTTGCTGAGCGATTACATAGGTGTATTATTCAGAGAATAATAAACCAAAAGTTAGCCTTTCAAAATCATTTCTAGTACCTACGTCCGTATTATTTATATTGACCGAAATCATACCAATTAGGATTGTTCATTGCTGTTTACAGGAGGGCCTGATGATGAGAATAAAATTCCGCAGGCGACCAAAATTTGCTTACATATTATTATTGATCAAACCTCAAGGAAATAACTCACCATAATATGGCATTATATTAGCAAATGTGGTTGAAAATTATTTTACCATCGAGGTAACAGTGGAATAGGTATAGGTATTAAAAATAATAAACCAAAATTTTATAATCTCGTTTTCGGTTTGTAGTTACCTACCTGGTAGGTAGGTACATACGTAGGTACTCAAATACATTAATTTTGAGTTTTCAAATCGTTTCATGGTGGCATTCTATTATCCATTAGGCCTATACGTATGCTACTTTTTTATGTTACCTTTTCTTGTATTGGTGGGGGGGGGGGGGGATATTAGGAACTTTGAGGTGGTATAATAGGCAGTGTTATTCTGATTGTTTCATGAGTCATGTCAGAAATTTTAACAAAATCTGTGACTCAATATCAAGGATTTGAATAGTTTAGTTTTATCAAGACTAGATTAGAGAGCTAGGAGAAAAGATTTGAAGGCAAAATAGGATGAATTTGTTTCTATTGAGTAGGTACCTACTTCAATGGGGAATTTTCGTCATAAATTTTTCTTAAAAAAAATTTAAAAAATCAGAACTGGAAAAAGGGAAGTTTGAAGCCCGTTTTCAAAAATAAGAGATATTTTTTAAATGAGAGGATTGAAAGAAAAAATGCGGCATCAAATGACGTATCAGGTCTATTGACGACTGACTGGCTATTGGCCCCAAGGAGGCGGATCGAAGCTTCGGAGGCGAATGTTCTCAAGCTGCCAACAACCCAACATTGCAAATGAATGGCAAACCTTCCGGGCAAACCTTCGAGAACCTTTGCTGTGACTTTTCGTGAACCTCCCCTCCGTTTGATTTTCAGGACATGTTTTTTAAATTTAATTATAAATTTGGCTCGGCGATTTACCGGATGCGTCATTTCTAGCAAGAACTCAGAAATTTACATTTCACACTCGTTTTCTGCCTACACTTTCTCACATAAACACCTCTTTGTGTGTTAAATAAGTAGTGTTAATTTCCGTTATAGAACAGAATTTGGCCAACAAATTTGAAACCCACAAAAATTGCTCGCTCAAATAAATTTCGTATATTACTTACCTACCTAGTTTTTCGATTACACTAGTGAGATTTTTCTTATTGTTTCCTGTTTGTTTGACCACACTAATGAACCAGACTATTACAAAACTAAAACAGCAGTTTGGAGCTTCACACTGGTGACTGTGATCCTTTCTGGGACATCATCTGGCCTAATGAGTTCGTATTAAATTTATTTTACTGAGAAAACGCTACAAATTATTACACAAAGGTTTATTATTAGCGAATTTTCGAAGAAAAGGAAGCTATTGTTCTCGGTCCAAAATTTTTAAAACTCGAATTTCCGAAAGGTTTTTATACCAAAATCCGTTTCAGACCATCCTGAATTCACTGCCGAAAGACACCAAAAATTATATGTATATATATATATATATATTTATATATTTATATATATATATATATATATTTATATATTTATATATGTATGTGTCATTCCAGACGATAACTCTCGAAAGAATTGAGATAAAAAGTTCAAATTTGCACGAAAAATCTTTCTTGGCAATCGACAGGCTAAGTTCGAAGATGGGCAGAATCGGGTCACTCTAAGGGGGAGTTTTGGGGAGTTTTAGGGGGGGAAAATTACCCATAAATTCCCAAAATGAAAAAGTCTGACAAGTGACACCTCATTTTAAAGGTTTTTGTACGCTGAACACGATGGTGAAATCAGAATTGCGATATCCCATTCCGTTCTCAAACTGGAGCACTTTGAAGATGAAGGAACGTGGTTATTTCTTGAGATGTTCTTCCTGGTTCGTCTGCTCTAATGTGATAACGGAATGGGATATCGCAATTCTGACTTCACCATCGTGTTCAGCGTTGGAAAATCTACAACAAACCGAGGTGTTACTCGGCAAAAAATGGAACAAAAAATTTGTTACGTATCCAATACCTACTCTTCTGGTATTCAAAACATTTTTGATTTCCCCCTCCCCCTCCTTCCACCCCAAATTTTACTTTGCGTAAAACTACTCCTGTTTTAATTTTGTATGGTATCAAGTTGCGAAAACATTGGCCGAAAATTAATTTTCAGAAAATTTTAGGCGGAGGAGGAAGATGCCGAAAACTTCGAAAATTCGCTCTTATAGCCATACTGCATGACTGTGGTTTTTTTTAGCTGTGTAGATGCCCCTTCTGCGCAGATCACTGTTTTCTGTGGTCAGCACCCTCGAGCTCCCCCCCAGGAAAGCCCTAAATCGAGTACCTAATGGAGCCGGCCCCGGAATTAAAGTTTCATAAAAATGCGCGGGAATCAATAATTCAGTCATTAATTATTTGTAGTTATTCATGAAGCATGAGGCAAATAGTAAACCGTTGTGTAATAATTTACCGTAGTGTAATAATTTACCGTAGTGTAATAATTTACCGTTGTGTAATAATTTACCCCATAATAATACAAAGTTTGTTCCATCCATCATTTTTCGAATGAAATAATATCACAGAACAACCAACTCGACTTCTATTCATGCAGCCATCCGTGATTATAATCAGGTGCTCCCTAGTGATGATATCTGGGCCTGGTTTATACCGTTTGATTCACGATCATGTTGACGAAGTTTTTCGGTGCACACGAACGGCTGGTCGTACAATGCTCCGGATGGTCTCAACAAATTCTTTAGTTCAAGATCAATTTAAAAATGTAAAAAAACCCATACTGAAAATTGTTCTGTTCTGAAAATTTCAACCTATTTTTCACCCCTTAGAGATGACTCACAGTAACGTCGAGCTTCGAGGACCAACTAGACCCCGAACGGGACCTACAAACCAAATTTCATTAATTTTGGTTCATGGTAACTAATAAAAGTGCTAAGTACGGCGTACCGGACACAGACATTTTTTTAATTGCATTTTCGGATTCTACATACCTTGAAACGTAAACCATCAAATTTTGAGGGGGTTAATAATTTTTTTCATGCTCAAATCCAAAGGTTGATTATTAAATAATAAACCAAAAACGCTAAATTAAGGGGATTAGAGTAGGAGAGAGCTGATTTAGATTTGGATCTTTTGAGTCAAAATTGTTATGACTGTAGTATTTTCAGTAGGTACCCAGTTTTTAATTCCTGGATATATGCTGATTATTTTTCTATTAACATTCTATTATTCTATTAACAAAGAATAATGGGGCAGGGCGTGGGACGAGATTTCTATGTGATACCCAGAGCACAAGCTCAGCAATTTCATTTGGATAACCAAAGCATCTCCGTGTTTTCATGGTTTCAATTGAAGTAGCCAACTTTACCTCTGTTCGCCATTTAGAAGCAGCGGTCTCGGTTAGCATGAAGTGTTTCACTTACCCACATTTCGTTTTAAATGACAGGCAGAAGGCTGGTTACTAAGTTTGGTAGATCGATAAGAAACGAAACTGAAACCGCTAAAACAATCTTTGGGGAGCGGAGTTAGTGCGGGCATCACGCGGCAACCCTGACGTTTCCCTTCATTTATCTTCCAACCCTTCTTTTCCCCCAGTTCCTGGTTCACGATATTCCCAACCCCGTGTTGTGTTCTACTTTTCACCTAAGCACTTACACTCCTGACCTCTGATCCACAATAATTCGATATACATCGAAGACAAATGATGTTCTTGGAGGGACCGCCCCTAGTATAAAAACGCTGCAAATTATTACACAACGGTTAATTATTCACCAGTATAGGTGCCCATTCTGCTTAGGTCACTGTTTTCCGTGGTCAATACTTACCCTCTTGCTCCCCCCAGGAAAGCCCTAAATCGAGTACTAGAGCAGGACTGGGAATTAAAGTTTCATAAAAATGCTCATCAGGATTCAGTCATTCAGTCATTTAATTATTTGGTGTTATTCATGAAGCGTAAAGTTCGTTCAAGTTGCAAAGGACCTATAAACAAAATCCAGAAAAGCAATCATTCTTTAAATGAAATAATATCGCGGAACAACCAACTCGGCTTCACACAGCCATCCGTGATTATAATCAGGTGTTCCCTAGCAATACAATTTGGGCCGGATTTATACTATTTCATTCACGATTATGCTGACGACGCTTTTCGTTGCAAACGAACGGCTGGCCGTGCAATGGCTCCAGGTTGTCAAAAAAAAAAATTCTTTAGTTTGAGACCAATTTAAAAACGATGCAAAGTCCTTGTCACATGAGTTTATTATTCTACTGCACATACCTACAGTATTGTTGCTGTTCGTTTATTGTTCCTTTCAAGCGAAATAATTGAAATAGTTATTTTTGGTGACCTCAAAAATTTTTTTTTTTACAGATCATCTGTGATCATTGACAGTGCCATTTAATTGTCATGACCCACCTGATAATACTACATCTGGTGTTACTATACAAATTTAAGGTGATTTCAGACAATTTCCCAGGTTTTTGACTCATAAAAATTGAATTTGTGGAGCTTAACCTTCGTTACAACCTCAGCTCTTCACACTTTGGTCAAAATCAACTTCAAATTCCGTCGTATCGCCCTAAAAAACATGGAAAACGATACATCAGAAGCTCATTTTAATAAAACACAAAAAATATCTATTTTTATACCCATTTTTCACTCATAACACCCCTGGGTATATTCCGATGGGGCTGCAAAGTTTCGGGACAGAACTAGGGCCCAAATTGAGCCTGTGTGCGAAAGAAGAATTTTTTTAGATCGAAAATGAAGTAGATATGCATGATACGGCGGATGGCGGACGGTCATTGCATTTTCTGAATCTCCGCACCTTGCAACGTAAAGGAAAACAAATTTTGAGGGAGTGCTATAGAAATTTTTGCTGAGCAAATACATAGGCGTACCTATTATTCACAGAATAATAAACCAAAACGTCAAAAACCTTGCCCTTCCACTGAAAGTTTTCGAGCTTCTGAAAATTTCAACCCTCTATTTTTCACCCCTTAGATATGACTGATAGTAACGCCGTGCTTCCCGGAACAAAATTTCGTTTATTTTGGTTCATGGTAACTAAGAAAAGTGCGAAGTTCGGCGTAAGGCGGACGGACAGAATTTTTTAAATTAAATTTTCGAATTCTACATACCTGAAACGGAAACCATCAAACTTTAAAGGGGGTTAATTGTTATTTATTTTTGTTTTCATGCTCGATTTTAAAGGACAAACCTCTGTCAAGGATTGGGAAGCTGTTAGCATGGGTAGCTTCGGGTGTCTTCCATGATATGGTTAATTAGAGACTTGCTTTCTCGCTGCTTACCGAAAGTCGCAGCGGGTGGGTTGAATAGTCCCATATGAATTTCATCAAAACCAGACCATGACGTTCCACTTATATTCGGCAAAGTTTAACGAAATCTTCATAAATCAAACAGGTCGCGTCCCTGATGCCCCCAAGGTATACGGGTGGTTCTCACAAAAAATGACATTTTCAAGTCCCGACAGCATTACACAGCAACTGAACGTATTTTGAAGTTGTTTATTTTTCTGATTGTGAGGACCAGTTTTTGTGTGATAATGTGGTACCTACCTCACGAATTTAACTTTCCCTTCCTTGCGGAAGGTAATTGTTTATAGTTATGTCAGTTATCTTGGAAGGTGGCTATGTGAAGTTGTATAGGGAAAACCTGTGTTACCGAGGTGACGTAGCCCCGCACTCCAGGTTTTGGTATGAAGGCACTATATGTCAAGTGTTACCGGGGTGACTTGAGCCTCGCACTCCTTGACACATAGGGGAAAGGAAATGGGTAATTGAATTTGAGAGGAAAACCTGTGTTACCGAGGTGACTTAGCCCCGCACTCCAGGTTTTGAGGAAGGAAGGTTGGACCAGAATAACTGACCGATTTGTAGTGAGCTGAATTTTAGAGATAAATTTGGCTACTTCGGAAAGGTTTGGCGTAAATAACCAGGCGTGGAATAAGGAGAGAATTGTACCAAGAGCTTCTACCAGACTGATGAGCTTACCAGTGGCCCTCGGGGTTATATAGGGCCACCCGTCACCCCTCCCCTGGCTGGCCAGGTGAAGGGATTGTTTGTGGGAAAACCCAAGTGGTTAGTCCCTTATTCGTGGTGTGCCACTCTTGGTATGTTGTTTTATTAACAAGAATTATATAGTATATGGTGGGTTCCCACACTGATGTTTACAGCAGATGTTCCTCTTGAATGAAAAATAGTTATTTGGATCAATCTACAACAGGACTGTGCTAAATTTATATCAAAAGAGTTGAAATTTCATTGCGATTGTGCATGCAGAAGCAACTCAAACGTTGTTAACCTTGTAACACCTTACATCTCCGGCTATATTTAACCAACGTCGACGACAGAATATAAATATGTATGCGGACGGAGTCCAAAATTATCCCCAGAAAAACCTTACATTCGTATATAACATACAATGAAGTAATGGCGTTTGAAAGGATCTTCGTATATACCTAAAGGTGTTGATTTGTGATGGATTTGAACGTCACTACAAACTATTACATGTTGCTAACTGCTAAGCCTCGCACACGCGAAACACTGAATCCTGAAGTACCTGGTACTAATTAATATGCCTGTAACCAGCAAGGGAGTGTTGAGACATTTCAATACACCTAACCAACTCTCCCCTCTGTCCTTTCAGCGGCCGACCGGATGTTGACGTTTTTCTTACTCACACAAACTACTAAGGGTTGGTAGTAGCCGTAAAAAATCGATAGGTACCTACCTACCCACCCCTATAGTTTGAATGATAACTAGAGTTCGGATCGATATGACGTTAAAAATTTCTAAATATGACGGAAACCCATCGAAATAGGACCGAAAAATATGATATAAAACTTTCAAATAGGACGTCAAATATGACTGGAAAACCTTGGAATATCCAGTGCAAGCCCCGAAAAAAACCCAGAATGTCTCGTGTAAGCCTGGAAAAAACCCTGAAAATTTTGTTGAAGCCTGTAAATTCTCAGAAGTGTGACGTAATCAGCAAAACAGCACTCATGCTGAGTGCTTACAAATAAAAATGAAAATTGGGAAAAATTCAATTGAAAATGTGTTTCTGAATACTTTAGGTAGTTTTAATAAAACTTACATGTTAAAATATTAAGAGATGATAAGAACACATTGAAGAATAAAAAATCAATAAAGTTTGTTATTTTGTACAATTAACAGCTTTTCTAATTTCTAATCTGGATTAGATAAGTTATCTAAGATGAATATGACACAAGGATAGGTATTGAGCAGGTAGTTCCTACCTACATAGTATAGTATACCTAGTATTAAAAAGTCAAGTCAGTGGTCTAGTTTGTCGGGTTTTGGTTTATTATTCTGTGAATAATACACCTATGTATTCGCTCAGCAAAAAATTTTTATAACACCCCCCAAAATTTTTTCTTTTCCGTTTCAAGGTGCGTAGATTCCAAAAATGCAATGTCCGTCCGCCGTCCGCCGTACGCCGTATCACGTCTACAGGCTTCATTTTCGGTCTAAAAAATTCGTTCTTTCGCACAGATGCTCCATTTGGGCCCTAGTTGTGTCCCGAAACTTTTCAGCCCGATCGGAATATACCCAGGGGTGTTATGGGTGAAAATGTGTGTAAAAATAGGTACTTTTTGCGTTTTAGCAACATGTTGGTAACATGAGCTTCTGAGATATCGTTTTCCATGTTTTTGGGGACGAGAAGACCGAATATGAAGTCGATTTTGACCAAAGAGTGGAAAATTGAGTTCTACCAAATGTTCAGCTCCCAAAATTGATTTTATATGAGTGAAAAACCTGCGAAATCGTCTGAAATCACCATCAATTTGTAGAATAACACTAGAAAAGGTGTCAACACGTGGATCAAGACAATTGAATGGTACTACCAATGATCAAAGATAGTTTGGGGAAAAAAAAGGAGCGTACCTAATTTGTGTTTTAGGGGCCAAAATTGGTGGAAACAATCAGAAATAGCTATTAAATTATTTCACATGATAGAAACAATAAATGAACAGCCCACATTGCTGTAGGTATGTCCAATAGAATAATAAACCCATGTGACAAGGACTTTTCAGCGTTTTTTGTATGAAAATATGAACTGAACTGACGACTTCACTTGTGGAAGGTCTCACACAGAATGACCAGACCATGGAAGTGACAGGTGCCCACTCTGCACTGTTTTTATGACTCACTGTCATTGGATTCATTGTGTTGAGAAGTTCATCGACAGCCTATTAATCCGGCTAACGGAGTGGCCTAAGTGCATTGTATAGCGAGAGAAAGGAGGAATGCAATTTCCCCCGTCAGGTAACGAACTACCTAGGTACATATATATATTTCTCTTAACAAAGTACAAAAATTGAACGATTTCTGACGAAATTTCGGAAACAGGACGCCAAATATGACCGAACCCTCGAAATATGACGTTATTCAGGAAAACTCCAAAATATGATAAAATATGACGTATACATTTAAAATTGGATTGGCCGACGGTCGTGAAACCGGCCTTAATCTGTTATTTGAGACATATGCATATCAGGAAAAAAATATGCAAATATGACCGAATCCGAACTCTAATGATAGCTTTGTAGACCGCGATTGACTAGGAGTAATGTTCTGCTACGACATAATATGCTGAACGCACCGGTAAAACAGAACCACTTGATTCGAAGGTCCCTTTAGGATCTTTGTCATAGATTCTTCACAATCAAAGAGGAAGACGCTGATTTACAGGGTTCAATACTTAATAATAGTTAATACTGCTCTATAGTCACTACTACTCTAGACAATACCCCGCTGATTTGCGAGAATAAATTATAAACAAACGTTTGTACGATTATGATGGTAATTTCGCACGAACGATGAACGATGACGTGTCATGTGGCGGTGATGATGGCGCTATCTACCGCCCCATTTCCTTTACTGAATTTAGCGGTATCAAAGTTGTCCGAAAAACTAATGTTTAGTTTAGATTGATGGAATATCTGAAAAATGTTAACGCTTCACTACCCTATCAATTCGGATTCCAGAGAGGCAGAGGGACACAAAACGCACTATTCAGGATAACCAGCGTACCAGCGTGATTTAAGAGAAAAGGGATTACGGCGATAAACTATTATTAACCTGCCTCGACGTGGCCAAAACTTTCGATGCCGTACAAAAAACGCTGCAAATCCCTGCACGAAGGTTTATTATTTTGTACAGAATACCCTTCTGTTACAGATCACAGCTCTCTGTATAGATAACCCGTCTATATAATATGATATGTACTATTCTATACATAATTATGTAGATCGCAGACCCTCCGTAGGTTAGTACCTAACCCCGTACTCGTTACTACGTACCTACCTAAATCACGAGTTTAATGTTGCTAAAGTAATTCTGTCGATGACAAACAGTAACTAAAACGGCAAAAAGAAACGCAAATAACGAAGTTCTGAAGGAAAATTGTTGATGGGGAGTGACAAAATTGCAAAGTACCTACCAACAAACTCCAGCCCCTTCTGCGTAGGTGGTATAATGAAATGTTGCGTATAATTTACCGTTGTGTAATAATTTACCGTTGTGTAATAATTTACCATTGTGTAATAATTTACCCATCAATAATTATTAATACTTCAACGCTTGTTCAAGGTTCACTACCTATCAACAAACTTTAAAAGAGCCATCATTTTTCAAATGAAATAATATCACAGAACAACCAACTCGACTTCATACTCTGTGAATATAATCAGGTGATCCCTAGCAATGATGATCTCGGGCCAATTCCCGATTGTTAGCGCGTCCCTAGTGATGATATTTGGGATGAATGTATAGGTACAATTTCATTCACCATCCTGTTGAAAATGCCTGTCGGTGCAAACTTCTGGGCATTACTATGTGAACGAACGGCTGGACGTACAATGCTCCGGGTGGTCTTAAAAAACTCCCAAGTTCGAGAACTATTTAAAACCGTAAAAAAATTCGAGGATACTCTGGAGATTTCAACCCCTATTTTTCACCCCTTAGGGATGACTGACATTAACGCCGAGCTTCGAGGACCAACTAGATCCCAAATGGGACCTATAAACCGAATTTCGTCAATTTTGGTTCATGGTAACTAAGAAAAGCGCGAAGTACGGCGTACGGCGGACGGATAGAAATTTTGGTTTATTATTTTCAGTAATGAACCATTGGAATCGAGCATGAAAAAAAAAAAATTCTTACCCCCCTCAAAATTTGATGGTTTACGTTTCAAGGTATGTAGAATCCGAAAATGCAGTAAAAATATTTCTGTCTGTACGCCGTACGCCGTACTGGCCACTTTTCTAAGTTACCATGAAAAAAAATTGATGAAATTCGGGTAATAAGTTCCGTTTGGGGTCTAGTTGGTCCTCGAAGCTCGGCGTTACTGTCAGTGATCCCTAAGGGGTTCAAAATAGGGGTTGACATTCTGAGAACGCCGTATCTCGAAAACTTTCGATTGAAGGGTATGGTTTTTTTACGTTATTAAATTTGTCTTGAGCTAAACAATTTTTTTGAGACCACCCGGAGCATTGTACGTCCAGCCGTTCGTGTGCACCAAAAAGCTTCGTCAACACTATCGTGAATCAAACGGTATACATCCGGCCCGGATATCATCGCTAGGGAGCACCTGATTATAATCAAGGATGGCTGTATGAAGTCGAGTTGGTTGTTCTGCAATATTATTTCATTTGATAAGTACCTAATGGACTATTGGATTTTTTTGGTAGGTACTTGTGAAACTTGAACAAACGTTGACGTACTATTGATGGGTAAATTATTACACAACGGTAAATTATTACACAACGGCAAATTATTACACAACGATTCATCTACCAAGAAGGGGCTGGTTTAATAGTCTAGTTAGGTATCTGCCTTAGATACAAGTGGACTGACGATAATTCGCCACAGAGATTAGGCGCGCTACGTTAATGTACAACATCAATTATGCAAGCGAGGTTCTCCTTTTGTCGTCGGAGTGGTCCCAATACAAACAACCCTTTCACCCTTTTTCACTCAGCCCTGAGTTGTTGTGCCCTTCGGGTTTGTAGGGAGCTCACGTCTCAGCGCTGCTTTGGATGTGCCAAGTCCTCATTGAAGTCCACTTGAGCAACTTCCATTACACTCACATTAAATTAAACTCGCACTTCTGGAAGCGAACGTTGGTTTATTATTAAACCTTCGACGACGAGTCTCCAGAGACTTCATGAATGAATTTTCGACAGCCTGAGCAATTCAAACTTAGGTAGGTTTTTCTACAGACCCAGGAATTTTATCAAACATTATTTTACGAATATTTTATGAACTTTGGTAGCCCATTAATTGTGCCTCCAATTTATCGCTTTTGGTTGAATACATGAATAATGCACCTTTGGAATCCAGTAACAATCCCCCCTCCCCACCACCTCAAAATTTGTAGGTTTACATTTCAAGATGCGTTAAGTCAGGATGAGAAGGATTAGTTGACGGGGAAGCGAATGAATGGAAAGAAGAGATTGACGATGAGGGCTGATCAGATCAGCAGTTATATAGGTAACCCTGAAAGCGCCTGAGTAGGACGTACAGAAATATTGCTGCTCCCTTTTCCTGAGCTCCAATATCATTACCAGTATCAACTGAGATACAAAAATTCAGAGATGTTGCAGGTATATACCATAATATTACAGATAGATATGTCACGGAGAATGTATGAAATCGGGAAATGGATAAAATCCACGGCGATTCTATATAGCCCCCAAGAAGCGTTATTTCAAGCCGGAGAATGGGTGAAATTTCTCGAAATTTCACACATTAACCGGAGGTTCTGTAGAATTGCCGGATCGGAAAGAAAGATAATTGTAGAAAACAATACAAAATTGCAATTTTCCTACCTTCAATTGTCATGTTTGTTGGAGCATGAGGAGCTTCCATGACATTTTGAGGTGCATAATCGTCCAGCCTTCTTGCAGCTGCATCATTTCGTCTGGCAAGGTTGTAAAAAGTAAAAATATCTAGAAGGGTGTGAACAACTTCAGAGGCGCATCTCGATTGAAGAGCCCGGAGTACAACAAATTTAGCTAGATGGTCTTGGTAATTTAAAATAAATTTAAATTGCCATCAGCCTGGGATTGCATGTTGATAAGGTCAACCTGGCACCTGTGATTCATTTCAGAGAAAACCATTGGGCGAACAACAACTCCTTTCTTTGGATTATTTGCTTTTTTTTTACACAATTTTCATAAAGATTTAAATAAATCATAACTATTTCGGCATGTTGTGGTTTGAGATTAGAAAGGATGAGAAGGCATAGGTTGTGCCCAGTGGAATATACCAGTCAGGGTTCTTTTCGGGAGGTGCCCAGTGGAGTATACCAGTCTGGGTTCTTTTCGGGAGGTGCCCAGTGGAGTACCAGTCTGGGTTCTTTTAGGTTGTGCCCAGTGGAGTATACCAGTCTGGGTTCTTTTAGGTTGTGCCCAGTGGAATATACCAGTCAGGGTTCTTTTCGGGAGGTGCCCAGTGGAGTATACCAGTCAGGGTTCTTTTAGGTTGTGCCCAGTGGAGTATACCAGTCAGGGTTCTTTTAGGTTGTGCCCAGTGGAATATACCAGTCAGGGTTCTTTTAGGTTGTGCCCAGTGGAATATACCAGTCAGGGTTCTTTTAGGTTGTGCCCAGTGGAGTATACCAGTCAGGGTTCTTTTAGGTTGTGCCCAGTGGAGTATACCAGTCAGGGTTCTTTTAGGTTGTGCCCAGTGGAATATACCAGTCAGGGTTCTTTTCGGGAGGTGCCCAGTGGAGTACCAGTCTGGGTTCTTTTAGGTTGAGCCCAGTGGAATATACCAGTCAGGGTTCTTTTCGGGAGGTGCCCAGTGGAGTATACCAGTCTGGGTTCTTTTACGTTGTGCCCAGTGGAATATACCAGTCAGGGTTCTTTTCGGGAGGTGCCCAGTGGAGTACCAGTCTGGGTTCTTTTAGGTTGTGCCCAGTGGAATATACCAGTCAGGGTTCTTTTCGGGAGGTGCCCAGTGGAGTACCAGTCTGGGTTCTTTTAGGTTGTGCCCAGTGGAGTATACCAGTCAGGGTTCTTTTCGGGAGGTGCCCAGTGGAGTACCAGTCTGGGTTCTTTTAGGTTGTGCCCAGTGGAATATACCAGTCAGGGTTCTTTTCGGGAGGTGCCCAGTGGAGTATACCAGTCTGGGTTCTTTTAGGATGTGCCCAGTGGAGTATACCAGTCTGGGTTCTTTTCGGGAGGTGCCCAGTGGAGTACCAGTCTGGGTTCTTTTAGGTTGTGCCCAGTGGAGTATACCAGTCAGGGTTCTTTTCGGGAGGTGCCCAGTGGAGTACCAGTCTGGGTTCTTTTAGGTTGTGCCCAGTGGAATATACCAGTCAGCGTTCTTTTCGGGAGGTGCCCAGTGGAGTATACCAGTCTGGGTTATTTTAGGATGTGCCCAGTGGAGTATACCAGTCTGGGTTCTTTTAGGATGTGCCCAGTGGAGTATACCAGTCTGGGTTCTTTTCGGGAGGTGCCCAGTGGAGTATACCAGTCTGGGATCTTTTATGAGAGAGGAGGAGTGAGCGAGGAGAGAGAGAGAGAGAGAGATAAGTCGGGGACTTAAGGAGAGCGTAGAATGAAGTAGAAGGCGAAGGAGGCGAGTTTTTATAGTCCAGGGAGTATGCTCCCTCCATCCTCCACTCTCCTGGAGGATGGTGGGGTTCCCTTCCAACTCGACCCTTCCAGCTCTCTTGAGCTGCCTGCCCACGTCTGCCACTTCACCTACGACTTTATTTTGTGAGATCTTGACAATATACATGGAGTGATATCACGACACGGCAGTTATGTTTTTGTATCTGCCTCTCATCTCTTCCATCACACCCCCCCATGCCAGATTTTCAAGTGTGAATTGTGGATTATTGCAAATAGTTCATTGGAGTGAGCATAGTACGAAATATGTGAACTGCCATCTTTCATCGGAAAAATTAATTTCTCCTCGTCACCCATCTGCAACACGTCATACCTTCCAAGTAAATGAAAATCCTTAGGCGTTTTGGCTGCAGCCCATATGCGCCAATCCTTGAAATTTCACTGTCCAAAAGCGCCCGAGCTGAATTAATAGATGTTCAGTGAACAATAGAACCAACACTCCCAAAAGCGCCAAATGAAATTCCAAACTGAAAGGTTCATAAGCGCCAGACTGTGTCAAACTGATAGGTGAATATAAAAAAGATTAATGAGCAAGAGTGACTTTCATCAACAAGGTCAAAGCTCCTCAGTCAAGTGCTGTAATTTCCACTGAAAAATACAAAATCTAGGTCTGACGACACATTATACATGTGACTCCGATGTGGGGAAATTCCTCAAACTTTTTTTGGCTTACCATGTTTACTAGCGAGTGAAGTTGAAGATTCATTTATTGAGCTCATTCAACTGATTCCTACAAGTGATTCAAAAATCGGCGATTTTCTGGAGCACTTGGGTAAAACGTACGTTGGACCTCATAGCGACTTCCCACCCCACTTGTGGGCAGACTGTCCAAACACCACACCAAGCACTACGAATGATGCAGAATCATTTCACCGTCACTTCAAAGACCAGTTCACTGCGCCACATCTCTCAGTTCATGTGGTTATGGAGGCCCTAATGAAACATCAAGCAGAGACCTACCGAAAATTGAACGAGCTATCGTGTGGACCACCCGTTCGCAAGAAGCAACAAAAAAGGAACAAAATTCTTTCGTCTTTGTGGGAAAAGTGCAGTGCTTCAAAAATCGCACGTGTTGAATACTTGAGACGAGTGGGCTTGATGAAACAGGTGACGAAAAAGCCTTCGAAAAATACCTAATCTGATATACCCAAAGTGAGATTTTCAATTTTTTGTCTATTTCAACTGTCTAATTTGTCTAATTCAATAATAAACGGTAGTCAATTTCACATAACCTACTTCTTTTCAAACGTAGTACATACCAAGCCTTGATTCAGGACGAACTTGTTGGCGAATCTGGGAATAATGATTTTGAAACATAAATATATTGTGGCGCATTTGGGAGTGATTTTTTGGCGCATATGGATGAGCCATTGGCGCTTTTGAGAAAGGCACTGTGGCGCTTCTGGGCAATTTTCATGTGCCATTGGCGCTTTTGTCCTGCACCGGGCGTTTTCCCAGATTTCTTTGATTTGGCACATTTGACACTATTCACTAGTTCCACATATTTTTCATGCGTTACGTACAAGTTATTACCGCGGTTCGCACTCAATTAATTCACGAACTTTTTCGTCAAATTTCATTCCATTTTACGGCGGTTCACAATGTACTGGACGGTTTGCTTGACTCCTGCCCACTACAAACACTTCCCACTTGTCGCAACCCAAAGGTGAGTCCTCATCTCCTTTGCTCCTTAACTGAGTTGATTTGACGACTAGTTCACAGCCATTCAACACATCAACCAAAACGACCCGTCGATTCATCGCAATCTTCGGGAATTATATACAATTACCGGTGGTTGTGTAGAATCACCAAAACGCTCGGTAATTTTATTGAATAGCCGGAGATTCTGTAGAACTACCGAATTCTTTCATTCTCCGTAACAGATACATACATTGAAAAATCATACAATTTCGTGGTTTTGTATCAGTATTGGGACAATCTATTTAAAAAAAATAAAATTAAAAAACCACAGGATAAAAAAACGCTGCAAATCCTTGCACAACGGTTTATAATTTTGTACAGAATACCCTTCTGTTACAGATCACAACTCTCAGTAACCGTCTATATAATATGTACTAGTCTATACATATTATGTAGATCGCACACCCTCCGTAGGTTAGTACCTAACCCCACACTCGTTACTAGGTAGGTACCTAAATCACGAGTTAAATGTGGCAAAATTCTTTCGATGACAAACAGTAACTAAAATGGCGAAAAGAAACAAAAATAATGAATTTTTGAAGGAAAACTGTTGATGTGGAGTGAAATAGATAGATCACTGCGTAGATCACTGTTTTCTGTGGTCAGTACCTACCCTCGTGGTGAAGTATAATGAACCGTTGTGTAATAACTTGCCCATCAATAAATACTTCAACGGTTGTTCAAGTTGCAAAAGTACCGATCAACAAAATCCAGCCCCTTCTTGGTAGATGAACTTTTGTGTAATAATTTACCGTTATGTAATAATTTACCGTTATGTAATAATTTGGTAGCGTTTCAACTGGGGGAAATTTGGCCGAAACGCAATCTCACTGGGGGAATTTCGGGAATCTAACTGGGGGAAGGTAAGAGTTAAAAACGCGACGTAACTGGGGGAACCAGACAGGGGAATTGTGATCGGTAGCTGCAGTCTCTTTTACGTAGTAAAATCGTCTAGTGGTCGAGTGCTCAAGGATCTGCTTCGTGGGCATAACGATGAGCAACTTTAGAGAGGTATTTCATGACGTCTCGATCCTGTTGATAAGCATCCCAGCATTCTGATAGGTACTCCAATATTTCCAATTTCTCTTTTCGCATTACGTTCATGGATCCTAGTAAAAAATTAATTAATTAATTTAAAAGAAAAAAATAAAAAAATAAAATAAGAATAAGTTTACCTAAGTTTACCTTTACGTATGCTGTTTATTTTGAGTGCCGATTCCTCCCAAATGTCCTGCAGTGCCGAAATTACCATATGAATGTTGGGGTGTTGAGAGTAAAATTGTTTATTATAATCCAAATGGTAACGTTCAGCCCCGTTAGTTGTCCTGAGGTTCGAAGTTGGAGGTGGTGCTGCCCAAATAGAAGGTGGGAACGAGGAGCCGTCTTCGATGTAGTTTGTTAATATGTAATAGCTGAGGTCACTTCCCTCTAGAGGAGCATTCATCATTAGGGTTGTGAAGGCGTTGTACACGTCTTTAGAAGGAAGAAAAGGTAAAGCGAAAAAATGTTTGTTCCATTGGCCAACTGCAGTCTTTTTTGTATAGTGCTTCAGCAAACGTTTATCCTTCTGTATACGTCGGTACCATGCTTGAGATAAATGGAATAAGCACCCAACTATGGAACACATCGGAAAAATTTCGCGGACAGCTTTGTGGGCTCCTATCTCAAAATGCGTTGTGAAAGAAATTTGGAGCCGATAGTCACATCCATACCTCCGAACACTGAGAAACGCTCACAACAACTAAATGATATAATAGAATTGGCCGAACATGATTGCACAGGTGGTTGTTTACTATTTGCCCAGTTAGATTGTACCGCTTTCGTCTGCCTTCCCCCAGTTCCGCTGTCTTTCTCAAGCCCTCCCTTTTCCCGATTCCCCCAGTTGAATTGCCACCAATAATTTGCCGTTGTGTAATAATACTTCAAAGTTTGTTCAAGTTTCACAAGTACCTACCAACAAAATCCAATAATAGTCCATTACTTATCAAATGAAATAATATCGCAGAACAACCAACTCGACTTCATGCAGCCATCTTTGATTATAATCAGGTGCTCCCTAGCGATGATATCCGGGCCGGATGTATACCGTTTGATTCACGATCGTGTTGACGAAGCTTTTTGGTGCCCACGAACGGCTGGACGTACAATGCTCCGGGTGGTCTCAAAAAATTGTTTAGCTCAAGACAAATTTATTAACGTAAAAAAACCATACCCTTCCATCGAAAATTTTCGAGCTACGGCGTTCTGAAAATTCCAACCCCTATTTTGAACCCCTTAGAGATGACTGACAGTAACGTCGAGCTTCGAGGACCAGCTAGACCCCTAACGTAACCTATAACCAGAATTTCATCAATTTTGTTTCATGGTAACTAAGAAAAGTGGCCCGTACGGCGTACGGCGGACAGACAGAAATATTTTTATTGCATTTTCGGATTATACATACCTTGAAACGTAAACCATCAAATTTTGAGGGGGGGGGGGGGGGGTTAGAATTTTTTTTCATGCTCGATTCCAATGGTTCATTATTGAAAATAATAAACCAATAGGTCTATTTCCACATAAACTAACAAAGAACAGTTTGTTAGTTTACGTGGAAATTATACTATTCTATTTTTATCCTGTAGTTTTTTTGCTATTGATTTCCACTAAGTTATATTAGGGACAATCTATAGTATATTTTGTATGTATTGTGACGATTGTATTAACGTAGGTAGATGTGGTTTTGACGGGGTGAGCGATGGTTAGGCCATCAGTTGAAAGAGCTTCGTTCGGTAAATTATAATCAGGTTGATTGTTGGTGAAAGCGTGGGAGGTGATCTAATTAACAACCCGACCAGAAAGCCGCTTTTCCATTTTCAACGGATCGTCCTCCCACGTTGTTTTCCCGTCCACACGGAATCCTCACTCCTGTTGTCTTGAGCTATTTCGGGCGGATCCTGCTTAATTGAGTTCCCCTCTGCTTCGCCTGGTCACCCGGAACAGCAAATCAAGACAACGCAGTAATCGTGGGTCGGCGGTCTGCAGGGTTTCCTCATACATAATAGGAAGCCTTCAGCAGAACTACTGAATGGGGAAATGCTTCCTGACCCAGTCGCAAAACACGGTAGGTTGTTCACGAAATAATACAGAGACATTCCACTGATGTGTGAAGGGTTTCGGATTCCCTAACAGTCAGTGTGACCACGCCATTGTCTGTCCCAAACGTCTGAGGTACAAGTTACCCCACCGCCAGAAAACCCCGCCCTACCACTGATTTTTTCACAAGACAGTTTCCACGGCTGCCTCCCACAATATACGCCTCACTTCCTACTACCTTACAATCAGATCAGTCGACTAATTCCTTCAAAAAAAGAATTGGCGCATACCTGCTGCAAATGCACAAATCTGACCTGCACACTGACTTCTCGAATAGGTTTGATCTGTAATTGTAACTGTGTTATGTATTTAGGTAATTACTATCTTGGAATATGGATGGCATAGGTGCTACATACCCATACATATATACTTTTTGGTTTATTATTTTCAATAATGAACCATTGGAATCGAGCAAGAAAAAAAAAATTCTTACGCCCCCTCAAAATTTGATGGTTTACGTTTCAAGGTATGTAGAATCCAAAACTGCAATAAAAATATTTCTGTCTGTCCGCCGTACGCCGTACGGGCCACTTTTCTTAGTTACCATGAAAGAAAATGGATGAAATTCTGGTTATAGGTTCCGTTCGGGGTCTAGTTGGTCCTCGAAGCTCGACATTACTGTCAGTCATCTCTAAGGGGTTCAAAATAGGGGTTGAAATTTTCAGAACGCCGTATCTCGAAAACTTTCGATTGAAGGGTATTGTTTTTTTTACGTTATTAAATTTGCCTTGAGCTAAACAATTTTTTGAGACCACCCGGAGCATTGTACGTCCAGCCGTTCGTGGGCACCAAAAAGCTTCGTCAACACGATCGTGAATCAAACGGTATACATCCGGCCCGCATATCATCGCTAGGGAGCATCTGATTATAATCAAGGATGGCTGTATGAAGTCGAGTTGTTTGTTCTGCGATATTATTTCATTTGACAAGTGATGGACTACTAGATTTTGTTGGTAGGTACTTCTGAAACTTGAACAAACGTTGAAGTATTATTGATGGGTTAATTATTACACAATGGCAAATTATTACACAACGGCAAATTATTACGCAACGGCTCATCTACCAAGAAGGGGCTGGATTTTGTTGGTTGGTACTTTTGCAACTTGAACAACCGTTGAAGTATTATTGATGGGCAAATTATTACACAACGGTTTAGGTAGGTACCTAGTAACGAGTACGGGGTTAGGTACTAACCTACGGAGGGTGTAGAATAGTATATATAGAAGGGTTATCTATACAGAGAGCTGTGATCTGTAACAGAAGGGTATTCTATACAAAATAATAAACCGTTGTGCAGGGATTTGCAGCGTTTTTTTCACTCAAGTTGAATATTGTCTGTAAATATATTGTTTCCAGCTAAAAGTAACACGCTCAATCCAAAACTAATAAGCTAGTTCAGTGACAACCAGCCCCTGGTCGGGTCGTCAAGACCTTAGGGGCCATTCATGAACGTGGTTTTCTCAAGTTTCTGTACTTCTTCATTATGTACTAAAAATATGTTTTTGAATAAAGAATTGAATTGAATTGAATTGAATTGACTTTCCTGGATTTTTTGCTTCCTCACTACCGAACGCAGGGAAGCCTTGAATTCGAGACTGATAAAAAAAATTTGTCTTCCAAAAAGAAAATTTCCACTTCCATTTTGCGGTTCAGACATCGAGGACAGACATCCGTGTCTGTCTGTCTGTCTGTGGTAATTCCTTGTAACGCCCATAACTATCCGAAATAATGGTCGAAATGGGCTGGAATTCGGAGGGTACGTGCGGGTTGGGTCACAGACGGTCCCATACCAAAATAATTGAAAAAGTACAGTAACTTTCGGCTGCGCATGCGCTAACGTAAAATACTTGAAAAGCTCACAACTACCCTAGATATCGTTGAAATGAGTTTAAACTTAGAGGGTCGATCAGGAATAATACTTTGATAGTTCAAAATGAATTTCATTGGAATCGTACTATAACTTTCGTCTGCACATGCGCGAACATGAAATGTTGACCGTTTCCTTGTAACGCTTCTAACTACGCGAAAAATAGTCGTACAGAGCTGAAATTTCGAGGGTACACGCGGGTTGGTTCACAAATGGTCCCGTTTCAAAATCATGGAAATCGTTTCGTCTGCGCATGCGCAAACGTGAAATATTTGAAACGCCCGTAACTACTTTAAATATCGTTGAAATGAGCTCAGATTTGGTGGGTCGATCAACAATAATTATTCTTTGATAGTTCCATAACAATTTCATTTGTCTGCGCATGCGCGAACATGAAATGTTGCCCGTTTCCTTGCAACGCTTCTAACTACGCGAAAAATAGTCGTACAGAGCTGAAATTTCGAGGGTACACGCGGGTTGGATCACAAATGGTCCCGTTTCAAAATCATGGAAATTGTTTCGTCTGCGCATGCGCAAACGTGAAATATTTGAAACGCCCGTAACTACTTTAAATATCGTTGAAATGAGCTCAGATTTGGTGGGTCGATCAACAATAATTCTTTGATAGTTCCATAACAATTTCATTTGTCTACGCATGCGCGAACATGAAATGTTGACCGTTTCCTTGTAACGCTTCTAACTACGCGAAAAATAGTCGTACAGAGCTGAAATTTCGAGGGTACACGCGGGTTGGATCACAAATGGTCCCGTTTCAAAATCATGGAAATTGTTTCGTCTGCGCATGCGCAAACGTGAAATACTTGAAACGCCCGTAACTACTTTAAATATCGTTGAAATGAGCTCAGATTTGGTGGGTCGATCAACAATAATTCTTTGATAGTTCCATAACAATTTCATTTGTCTGCGCATGCGCGAACATGAAATGTTGCCCGTTTCCTTGTAACGCTTCTAACTATGCGAAAAATAGTCGTAGAGAGCTGAAATGTTGAGGGTATACGCGGGTTGGATCGCAGATGGTCCCGTATCAAAATGAACCCGCCCAACTATTCTATACGTTCATGTGATTCAAGTGATGCAGCTGTACTGCCTACTCGAATTGGCAGACTTTTTTTTATAACCATGGATGGAGGTGTGAGTTCTTGAAATTTTACCACTCATAGGACAATTTCTCCATAAATGGCAACTCCCTGAAAGACCCAGCTGATATATATATTGATGTTTCCGTCAAACCTTTACTCATGCGCAGACGAATCGTACTATCAGGTTTTGATGAATTTTATGTGGGATCAACGCACGGAACCAACCCGCACATACGCTCGTATTTCATTTCATTAATGCCGTTCTGTCGAACAGTTAGATGCATTTCAAGCAGTGGCGTTGCGTCCACTGTTGGTCCCAGCAAACACTGAGTAAAAAAAATAAATAAAAAAAACCACAGTCATGCAGCATGGCTATAAGAGCGAATTTTCGAAGTTTTCGGCATCTTCCTCCTCCGCCTAAAATTTTCTGAAAATTAATTTTCGGCCAATGTTTTCCCAACTTGATACCATACAAAATTAAAACAGGAATAGTTTTATGCAAAGTAAAATTTGGGGTGGAAGGAGGGGGAGGGGGAAATCAAAAATGTTTTGAATACCAGAAGAGTAGGTACCTATTGGATACGTAACAAATTTTTTGTTCCATTTTTTGCCGAGTAACACCTCGGTTTGTAGATTTTCCAACGCTGAACACGATGGTGAAGTCAGAATTGCGATATCCCATTCCGTTATCAGATTAGAGCAGACGAACCAGGAAGAACATCTCAAGAAATAACCACGTTCCTTCATCTTCAAAGTGCTCCAGTTTGAGAATGGAATGATATATCGCAATTCTGATTTCACCATCGTGTTCAGCGTACAAAAACCTTTAAAATGAGGTGTCACTTGTCAGACTTTTTCATTTTGGGAATTTATGGGTAATTTCCCCCCCCCTAAAACTCCCCAAAACTCCCCCTTAGGGTGACCCGATTCTGCCCATCTTCGAACTTAGCCTGTCGATTGCCAAAACAGATTTTTCGTGCAAATTTGAACTTTTTATCTCAATTCTTTCGAGAGTTATCGTCTGGAATGACACATACATATATAAATAATAAATATATAAATATATAAATATATAAATATATATATATATATACATATAATTTTTGGTGTCTTTCGGCAGGGAATTCAGGATGGTCTGAAACGGATTTTGGTATAAAAATCTTTCGGAAATTCGAGTTTTAAAAATTTTGGACCGAGAACAATAGCTTCCTTTTCTTCGAAAATTCGCTAAAATCCAACCATGTGTTCTGTTGGCATTTGAATTTCCCTCTGTAAACTGTATCTCGCTTTTTTTCAAAAAGTTTAAGAGCGACCCACTAGATTTCTCTAGCTGTGTATATTTAGTATGTGGGCGCGGTATTTCGTATTTAGCGCCAGCCATATCAGGGGAGCTAATCAGTGTGGCTGGTTAATGTAAAGGAGTGGAACAATAAAATAGTGAAATAAGTTCATATGTATCCTGAGTTCACCCTACGAAGGATCCATAACACTGGTGTCAGAAGTGGGATGCAGTAAGGGATTTCCCACCTCCAACCACAGTAAAACAGGTCAGAGCGTCCATTGGTCTCTGCTCGTACTACCGCAAGTTCTAGTATAGAGCATCCATGGTGGTTCCCTAGACCAAGCATGTTATCGGAATAAAGCGACATGTCCTGCAATCGAAATCGAAACCCAGGCTCCTGAAACTGGAAGGTAGGACCTGGGACCTAGTGTTCCCATGGCAACTACTGAGAAAGTGGCCCGTCCGCGCATGCTCAGTCGAGTAAAAATGTAGTTCGCCACGCCCACTTTGGGCCCTACCCCCAGAATCTGATTTCCACCCAAAAATCGTTCCTGTTCACAATCGATTCGATCCCATTAATACGAGATATGTCTTTCGATTTGTTTTTGTTGTCTCTGAACCACATTCGCTTTCTCTGTTGAGTCTTTTGTCATTTTTCCATTTTTTGCGTCGAATTTTGTGCGGGTCCAGTTCCGGTCACAGATTTGGATTTGTGGTACCTAGGTGATTTCTCATGAATTCGGTTGCTAATTTAGTGTCGACGTTTTTGTTTATCAAAAGATATAATATTCCTTTGCTGTATATCGGTCAGTCAGTAAATAAAGGGGAGGGTGTTGTTGCCTTGAGGTATTTTGTAGAAAGATCCGTTGGTTTTGTATTCTGGTTTGGTGCCCCACCGTTTTCGGAGCCCACGCACCGCTACTGATTTCAAGAGATGCATTTCATGCTGGGCTCATGATGAGGGGTGTCCTTTTGTTTTCGAATTTGACTACCTAACAGGGGCCTTGCATCCATAAGGCCGCTTGGGCCACTGCCCCGGCACCCAGAAACACAAAAAACTCCAAAAAAATGCCAACCATTTGTTCAGTTGGCATTCGAATTTCCCTCCGTATACTGTACCTAGCATTTTTCACGAAGTTCAACAGCGACTCGACAGAGTTCTCTGGCTATGGATATTCGAGCATTTTGTCGGAATATAGCTACACTAATCGATGTCTTGCAATCGAAATCGAAACCTACGCTTCTGAAACTGGCAGGTCCTGGGACCTGGTGTCGCCATGGTAACCGAGAAAAGTGGCCGGTCCGCGCAAGCTCAGTCGAGTAAAAATTTTGTTAGCCACGCCCCTTTTGGGCCCGGGCCCACATTTCCATCCAAAAATCGTTTGTGTTCACAATCGATTGCATTGTTTCAATTCATCTTGTCATCTCGATACGGGATGCTTGTCCTTCGATCTGTCCTCCCCTAAAAATTCTTATCACTTTCGCCATTCTGTTCCTATGTTGAGTTTTCAATTTTCTGCTTACGTTTCGAATGTTGTATGTTCCCATTTGAGTTCCCGGGACAGATTTGGATTTGCGATAATTAAGTGCGTTGTGGATTGATCGACGTCAACATACACAGATAAGTACCTAGCTTCTAGTCTGATTCTCCATCCAAGTAGATACTGGCTGGAGGGTCATTACTTCGTTGTATTTTAGTCTAGTTCGTTGTTTTCAGTTGTTGTTTAGTTTATTTGCTTCTGTATTTTTATACCACATGAATTCGTTGGCTAACTTACCGTCGAAGTTTTCTACGTTTTCCTACGAGGATAGATAGAGTGATGATTAAAAGTTTAGGAAGAGATAGGCCTTTGCTGAGTATTAGTCAGTATGAAGCTATAGAACTTTTAGCTTCTGGTAATCCCGGGTACTGGTCAGATCTATTGTGAACACAGTGCTTACATTCTGACTTGCTAAAAGCTGCGGTTGATTAAAATCCACCCATTTCTCATAAGAAGACTCCACTGTTGGAAAACATTTACAGGTATTTTGTAGAAAAAGCTGTTAATTTGAGTTCCGGTTTGGTGGCCCACCATTTTCAAAGCCCACGCACCGCTACTGCTACCTAACCTGGAGATTACAACTAAATACAATTCCAGTTATGACCATTTTGGAAAAACCCTTCTCTTGAGAAACGCATGCCATTTGCAGTTTCAGCAAACCAAAAATTATCACCAGAAAAGTTATTTCGCGCTAAGATTTCTCGACTTTGTTTTCTGTAAAACTGTACTTGCTTCCTTCAGATATGATTACTTTTAAAATATTGTGAAGAGCTTTTGATTTAAAACATTATATTGATGGAAATGGATTGGTACTTACATCCCATATAAGCATGTTTTCGGAAATAAGAAATCTTGAATCATAAGGCAGGTGCCTAACAAATGTGTAGGTAACAGTTTGCAGCGTTTTTTATTTGTCCTACCCTTATCTAGATGTGTGGATTTGAAAGTTTAGAAAAAAAACCTGCAAATTATTACATAACATTTTATTCAAGTTTTTTACAAGTTCGAGCTCAGTTTAAACAAAACGAGGTCGTGTTTTTGGGGGCCAAAATTTGTGGAAACCATCTAAAAAGGAATGTAGATTACCTGCGAAGGATACCTAATAATTCATATATTATTATTAACGTAATATGGTTAGGTAAATCGAGAGCTATCCAACGAGTGGTGAACGATTTTTGTACGATGATAACTGGCGAAGTTAAAGTTCCGTAGCAACGAATCGGTTGTACGTGAAAATCATTAGAAATTTTTCATAACGCTTTCTTCGTCACACCGTAACGTCACACTTTTTGAGTTATGTGCCATAGTAAAGACATAAAATGTCAATAATTATTCATATTGACAAAAGTTCAGACTCTGCAAGCCCTCCAGTAAGATATATTACT
Source organism: Leptopterna dolabrata (assembly GCA_954871275.1). Lineage (NCBI taxonomy): Eukaryota > Metazoa > Arthropoda > Insecta > Hemiptera > Miridae > Leptopterna > Leptopterna dolabrata. The sequence continues at coordinate 67,780,527 of OX940976.1, read as the reverse complement.
TCACAAAGCCAGTTGGAGACAAATTTCTGTATTGTGTTTCACGAAGGTAGAAGCGGCAACCAGGTCAAACCAAGCTTAGTTCATTCATAGTCTCGTTTCGAGCTGTCAGCAGTAATTGCTTTGTTTCCTGTACGATGCAACATGAAGGAATGGCTATGCGAACACGGTCCTTCCGCTTGCTCCACCTATTCCCCCATTAATTGAAGAACTTCCATATCCCAACAAGAAGAAAGGGTTTCTCACTTTATTTTTTTTTATCGACCACTGTAATTTCAGTTATAATTACTTTTCAATCTTTTGATGTGATGCGAAGGCTCATTTCCGCCAATTCGACAAGTAGGAGGGCAATTTACTTTCAGTAGACTTTTATGTCACAAGCTATTCATTAATTACGGAGGCGGGAGTTTTTGATGTTCGGGCTATCATCAAAATCATCAGCGAGCCTGATGAAAAGCTCTTTCTTTTTCACGGAACTCAACTCAAAAGAGGAGTTGAAAAAATGCTCCAAAACTTTCAGTAGAAAGGTATAGATTTTTTGTATATGAATGAATGACGGTGTTTTTTACGAGTATTTTTGATGCCACCCGATTCGCACGATACTGAACCAAAAATGTGTCCCGAACATGAGCGTGAAACGATGTCATCAGCTGATGAACATCGATGATGCAAATTAAGTAGGTATCGTTAATTATTATGAAATCGAGTTCGTTGTTGTAAGATATTCAATGAGTCCAGAGTTTATGGCAAGAAGATATTTTCGAGTATTTTGATATATTATTTTCAAACATGAACATTCGGAATCGAGCATGAACATTTGTTTGAACACCGAAACCGATATAGACATTATAAGTCTAGGTAGGTATATCTTTGGTAAATTAGTGGAAATAACCAACCTTTCAATAACTCAGATTTTGTACATTTTGAAATGAGTTTTTACGATTTCAATGAGAGTTATTTGATTCGGACAGGAATAGTAGTGCATGATAAATACCGCATAGATAGTAGAGGAGCTGTTTACTCCTGTGCAGATCTCGAAAAATTAATAATATCTTCAAGTTCCTACTCGGGACTATTATTCGATCAACACGTGAAATAAAGTGAACTAATCTTTTGACTCGTAATAAGGACCTGATTTTTAACATGCCTCATGTTTTACCGCTGTGTTTTGTGCTCGAAAATTAAGCAAAATTAAGCACGAGTCGTCATGAAGTACTCATTTTCTTCGCTCCTAAACCTAATTTACACTCCGAAGCTGTAATTTAGTTTGTAGACTCCTTAGGACTTTTACCTGACAGTGCATAGAGCCAGGATCAGCTGAGAGGCTCCTAAAGCTAATTTCTACGCTATTTACACTCCGAAGCTGTAATTTAGTTTGTAGACTCCTTAGGACTTAGGACTTTTACCTGACGGTGCATAGAGCCCGGATCAGCTGAGAGGCTCCTAAAGCTAATTTCTACGCTATTTACACTCCGAAGCTGTAATTTAGTTTGTAGACTCCTTAGGACTTAGGACTTTTACCTGACGGTGCATAGAGCCCGGATCAGCTGAGAGGCTCCTAAAGCTAATTTATACGCTATTTACACTCCGAAGCTGTAATTTAGTTTGTAGACTCCTTAGAACTTTTACCTGACAGTGCATAGAGCCCGGATCAGCTGAGAGGCTCCTAAAGCTAATTTCTACGCTATTTACACTCCGAAGCTGTAATTTAGTTTGTAGACTCCTTAGAACTTTTACCTGACAGTGCATAGAGCCCGGATCAGCTGAGAGGCTCCTAAAGCTAATTTCTACGCTATTTACACTCCAAAGCTGTAATTTAGTTTCTAGACTCCTTAGAACTTTTACCTGACAGTGCATAGAGCCCGGATCAGCTGAGAGGCTCCTAAAGCCAATTTCTACGCTATTTACACTCCGAAGGTGTAATTTAGTTTCTAGACTCCTTAGAACTTTTACCTGACGGTGCACAGCCCCCGGATCAGCTGAGAGGCTCCTAAAGCTAATTTCTACGCTATTTACACTCCGAAGCTGTAATTTAGTTTGTAGACTCCTTAGAACTTTTACCTGACAGTGCATAGAGCCAGGATCAGCTGAGAGGCTCCTAAAGCTAATTTCTACGCTATTTACACTCCGAAGCTGTAATTTAGTTTGTAGACTCCTTAGGAATTAGGACTTTTACCTGACAGTGCATAGAGCCCGGATCAGCTGAGAGGCTCCTAAAGCTAATTTCTACGCTATTTACACTCCGAAGCTGTAATTTAGTTTGTAGACTCCTTAGAACTTTTACCTGACTGTGCATAGAGCCCGGATCAGCTGAGAGGCTCCTAAAGCGAATTTCTACGCTATTTACACTCCGAAGCTGTAATTTAGTTTGTAGACTCCTTAGAACTTTTACCTGACAGTGAGATGGCCGATCGTATACGTAAGCCTTTGACCGATGAACAGCGCCGTAAAAATACTTGATTAATAATAAACAATTTCCTGTTGCAACCAATAAATAACAATCATGTATCATGTTTTCTCACGTCGTAATGTAAGTATTGAATGTAACGGCGATGTGATCTGTACGAATTTTGATCTGTACTATGGGTGTCTGTACGAAATGTGGTTGAACGAATTATAGAAAGGTGTGATTGAAAGATATCATTCAATACTCACATTACGACGTGAGAAAACATGATACATGATTTTTATTTATTGGTTGCAACAGGATTTTTTTTTCGATTTGGAAAAGTAGGAAAATTCGATGTACGAGTAATTTTCGAGTGGTAAAACATGCTTAACCCTCGGGCACTGGCGGGGCGGCACTCAGTGCCGCTTTCCGATCAAAATCATGATTACTCTCTAGTGTGTCAAAGCACTGGTAGAACACGCCCAGGTATCTTTCAAGCAACTATCATAATATGTCCCCGTATTCCTAACTGCTTCCATTATGCTTTTATCAGTCGTCAATGATCTCGTGAAGAGAGAGGGTGGGCGCTCTCGGTACTGCGTACCGCCCGTCAGTCCTTGTCAATGTATAAATTCGGCAGTGCACCGCCCGTCCGTGAACTTTTGACCAAAGTTTTGGTTTGTTCCTTTGCCGAAATGGCTAGTGGTCGTCGAGTTATGAGTGATTCAGAGATCGCGAGCATTCTACAAGCTGTGGAAGAAGATGAAGAAAATTTTAGTCAAGATCATGCTCCACTTTTCGACTTCAGCGATGAGAGTGAGGGGGAAGGGAAGTTGTTCGATCCGATGATCATTCTAGTGACAGTGACTTTTTCAGAGGATGAAATTACCGATTTTCACATTTTCTTTGCTAATTAAAAGCTATGTTATGGGCACCTAAGTGTTGGTGATGGCTGTTTTTTTTTCTTTTTCATATGACTTACAGTTCCTGAATTTATTGAGTTACCTCATAGGTGTATAAGTTTATTGTATTTTAGTGAATTACGTATGGTGAAGTTCTATTGCGTATTCTAATTACAAACTTTTATAAAATTTGCATGTTTTATATTATTGCCAACCCAATCAAGACTTAAGCTGACCATTTTTGGAAAAAATTACCCATCCGCTTAACGAAAAAATGGTTTCCGCAATTTCTAAAGAGGCTATTTTAAATGCTAAGTTAGGTGGTATATTAATTTTTGCGCAAAACTACGAACAAACGTTCCTATTACGGAAAAAGTTGCCGTTTCCGTGTGGGCGGCACTCCATACCGCCCGCAGGCGATCTACTTCCCCTCATACGTGCCAGTGCCCGAGGGATAATGTAGGTAGGTAGGTGCAGTACCTGTATCTACGGCATAAGAGTGTAGGTAGGATCTGTGGTAGGAGCTCACTCTTGCAATTTCTATAATAGAAGCGATTGCCGAAGTACGAGTAGGTTGCGGATTTTAATTTACCATCCACAGTGCCCCATCCTGCCTACGTGGTAGGAACACAGCACGCAAGCCGGTCTTTGTGGCGAGGTTCAAAACTCGAGGGAGAAAATCTATTACCTCCTGTAGTACCTTGTATTTATATACAAAGTGGAAACTATACCTGGTAACCTTTTGATCAACCTCCAACAAAGCATGTCACCACGGCTTGCGTGGGAATCCTTTGATGCTCGTAGGTAAGCTAACTATTTAGTTATTTTTTCAAAGTCTTACCGAGGAATTTGACCTTATGTCGGGGCTGAAGCCTCGGGCGGCAGGGTCTGGTTGAAGGGTGGTAGACGGAGGCGTCAGAGTTGTGGTTGGTCCGTTGTATGTAAGAGCAGGACAAAGGGACGCTCCTTGACCTGTAACAGATAAAGGATGATCGGACGTCAGCATATCAGGCGGTCAGGGCGGTGTCGGGGGTTACAGGGTCCTAAATTATGGGGGATCCTAGGGTCGGCTAGAAAGGGACGAACACTAGCAGAAGGTCACAGGTCACAGGGAAACCAACTCGTTTGATACTCCGTTGAATATATCCAGGAAAACCAACCTTTGGACAGGAGTGTTAGCGATCAGGGGTGTTGCGTCCATAAGGCCACTTGGGCCACTGCCCCCACACCCAGAAACACTAAGGGTAAAAAAAAAACTCAACCATGTGTTCAGTTGGCATTTGAATTTCCCTCCATAAACTGTACCTAGAATTTTTCACAAAGTTCAACAGCGACTCGACAGAGTTCTCAGGCTATGGATATTCAATATGTGATTCCGTCATGTTGCAGCATGTTATCAGAATATAGTGACATTAATCGATGTCGTGCAATCGAAATCGAAACCTGAAAGTGGCAGGTCCTGGGACCTGGTGTTGCCATGGCAACCGAGAAAAGTGGCCCGTCCGCGCAAGCTCAGTCAATTAAAAATGTTGTTTGCCTACTTTGGGCTACTGCCCCAGAATCTGATTGCAACCCCAAAATCGTTCATTTCACAATCGATTCGATCCCTCCGATTCAATTTGTCATCTCGATACAAGATGCTTCTTCTGATTTGTTTTTCTCAGTCAGTTATCTGTTTTCTGATTTGTTATCACATTCACTTTCTCGTCAGTTTTAATTTTTTTGCCTCAAATTTTGCGCGTTTTGCGTTCAGTCCGGTTCCGATGAAAGATTCGTAGTTGTGGTACCTACGTGCGTTTTGTCCTGTTTGTGGATTGATCGGCGTCAACACACAGATAACGACCTAGCTTCTAGTCAATAGCTTCTCCATTCAAGACGTTGGTACCAGCCGACTAGCCATTGTTTTGCTGCATTTTAGTTTACTATATTTTTGTAACACAACATGAATTCGGTGGTTAATTGGTAGTAGAAATTGACGACGTTTTCGTAGGACGATAGAGTGTTGATTAAAAGAGGTAAGCTTTGCTGAATATCACTGCTATCAGTAAATAAGGGAAGGGTGTTGTTGCCTTGGGGTATTTTGTAGACATATCTGTTGGTTTAGTGTTCTGGTCTGGTGCCCCACCGTTTTCAGACCCCCCACACTGCTACTGTTAGCATGGATATCTGCCGATATAAATACCTCTACTTCGATGTTTGAAACGGGTGCATTTCTTGCAGTACCTGTTCACAGGCCAGAATTGAATTTCGCTTCTATTTGAAGTAGTAAGAGCAGTGTAACACGTACCTATCGTGACACGTACAGTATGTGTGTATAGTGGGTACTTACATAGGGATGGCAACAAAATATCTATATCTCGGAAATGTCGAAATTTAGGTTCCGATATATCGATATATCGTTATCGGTTTTTGACCTTCGATAGTATCGGGAATATCGATATTTTTGAACGGAGATATCGGCCTAGTAGATTTCGTCAGTGATGTACAAAAACTCGCACATTCTGCATCCACTCGACTCTAAAAAGTGGAGTTTCGTGGTTCTGATCACTGATTCAACCCTAAGTTTTGACTTATGATTTGGTTGGCGTAGTATAGGTACCGATGTTTTACTAACTTTATTATGACTAACTTTCATTCAGTTTTATTTTAATACAGCTATTGTAGCATGCGTAGGCCTATTGTCAGTTTGTACTATCATGTTGTACTAATTTAACCTAAGTAAGAAACTGAAAAATGTAATAGGCTTATTTTGTTACTTTTACTATATATATATATATATATATATATATATATATATATATATATGTGTTATTGAATGTATTATGTTTATTGTACGATATTTCGATCACTCATTTAGCCCTCAGTTTTGACTTATATTTAGCGATATCGAAATACCGATATATCGTATATATCGATATTTTTTCACCCGAAATTTTTATACCATCGATATGTTGCTTGCGATACATCGGAAAACCGATATATCGATTTACTCAAAAATTTGCCGTCCCTATAATTTCGCCATAAAGGGTCTCGCAGCCGTCCAGGACATCAGGAAGAAGAAAAGGATACGATAGAGGTTCCAAATCTCTTAAGGATAGAAGAGAAAAATTCCTAGATTTTCACTTTTCTATTCTTTCTATATACCAAAATTAGAACATCTCTGGGTCCCTAAAATAACGTAACAGGCGCGATTTAGTGGTTGTAACAAATGTTTTCAATTGAAAGGTAGTTAAGGTATTTTTCGTTCTACTTAACTTTGTTAAAAACCTTCGTTAAAATGGTTAAATTGTGTAACTGTTAAATTACTTCGCTTTGACACTTCAGAACTTGGACTCGGATCGGTTGGTTTGGATTTCCTTTTTCTTTCTTCTTTTTCCTCTTTTCTTCTGGAAGTTGTCCTAACTTCAAACCAACGTATCTTATAAACTAAATAAAGGGCGTCTGGTCAAGAAACCCTAAAGAAACCCGACCTCGCCTAGCGGCAAATGACCTTTGGCGACTGGTGCAAAGCCGAAGTGGTCGAAAGCCCAACACTAACCGCTGTATAAGGTCGGCTTCCTTTTATTTGGCCAAGGGCATCGGACAAGCTACTTACTCTGTCCAAATCACCTCAATCTGAACCGAAAATCAACCCTCTCTTTTCTAGCATGTAATTTAGTCTTTAGATTCACCTTTTTACCTTTTCAATTTGCAACTTTCACCTCCCAAATTTTATATCTTAAAGTAAAAATTTAGGGTTAAATTTTATTAGGAATAAGTTTAAGATAAGTAATCAAATTTTGTTTTAGGTTTTCCTTTCGTCACCCTCATCGACCATCAACCATCCTTCACCTCAACGCCTTTTCGGTTCTAACGGTCCCTGGCCCATCAATGGAGGACGTCCAATCCAATTTACAGTTTTAAATATCAAAATTTATTTTCAGCCATATAACATCACGCTCAGATCACCTTTTCGCCTTTAGCTCTCAAACTTTATTTTCTCTCGCTTCAAGCAGAACACTTGGCCTTCAGCATTCTCCAAATTCCTCACCAACACACACAATTAAGAACGCGATTTCAAACACGGAGTTCCCAATTACCACAGGATTATATCGTGATTTCAAGAATAAAAGGGGTATAGCAACTCATGAGATGTAGCCTGTAATATCTCTACATCACTTTGATCATAAGCATTGCCCTCTAACCAATATACTCTCTCGGCAAAACCTATTACGAGGCTTGGGGATAGGATTTACACGGCTGAGCCTCCATGGAGGGTTGAGATTGGGAGAAGAGGTTGCCTGTATTAAATTGATTCCCGAGCGATTACATAAAAGGAACCAACCCCTGCGGCTACGATGCCTTCAATAAACTTATAAAGTACGGGGGACATCGAGCCCAGCGCTCCATGTTCCCGATGGGATTCCACGTTTTATCGAGGTGAACGCACAACACAGTCGGTCCGGCATTTTGTTTGAGTATGATCATCTGATAGGTACCTGCTTCAACTTACCAACCGAATCGAGTGTGGCGAGTCACGAACGGCACAGAACAGCGCGCCATGAGAACAAACCTAATGAGATTTTACTTTTCAAGTAAAACATATTTGCGTAAAGTTATACGTGTAGGTACATAGCTTGTGCGTAAGCAGGGGTATGTACTGTTGTGGTACCCCTCAAATTCTTATACCACTCCTATGCAATACCTAAATGATTTAACCAAATAAACAAAGGGAACGACGAGCTGAGCGACGCCGAGGGGAAAGTAGGAGAAGGGTCCCCTCCATCGACCGTCATCGCCCCTCAACGGTTGTAAAGGCCGTTGATGAACGGGGATTGGTGGAAAGGGGCCTTTATAAGCAGCCCTGCTAGCCCAGCTCCTCATTCGACCGACCACTCTCTGACTTACGACTTCTCTCTCTCTCTCCCTCCTACCATTCTCCTGCTGTGGTGATAACTGTTGGGGTGCTCCCTTCTAAAAATACCTGCTGTGGTGATAACCGCGGGGTATTCATCTTCTTCCTTCTGGCACCTGCTGTGGGGATAGCCGCGAGGAGCCTTCCTCTCTGTCCCCTACCACTCGCTGTAGTGATGACGGCGAGGTGCCTTCCTCTCTTTCTCCCCTAACACTCGCTGTTGGAATTTTTATCACATACCCAAGGTCAGATATCGTCTGGAGTGACACAAACGTATACATTTTTGTCAAAGTTTTGGGGGTGAAATCAGGATGCTCTGAAACGGATTTGCCTATAAAATAATTTCAAAAACTCATGTTCTGAAAATGTTGGACCCATTGCAATATCTTCATTTTCCTTGAAAATTCGCGAGTTGCCAAATAAATGTTTTATTTCATCTGTTTATCTTACCTAACGTTACCTGTAACATTTAGTGCTTTGTTAAATTTAATTTGAATTCAGCTTTGTTTGTAATGTCAAACCTTATTAGCGAACTTTCAAAGAAAATGAAGCTATTGCAATGGGTAACATTTTCAGAACATGAATTTTTGAAATATTTTTATAGGCAAATCTGTTTCAGAGCGTCCTCAGTTCATTCCTAGATTTTAACAAAAATTTATATATTATGTATATTTATGTGCCACTCCAGATGATATCTGTCCTTGGGTACATGATAAAAATTCCAAATTTCTCCAAAACTTTTGTATTGCCAAACAAAAGGATGAGTTCGAAGATCGGTAAAACGGCTAAAATTGCAAACAATTTATATAAATCACTGGAAGTGGTACGGAAGGGTGAGTAAAGACGGAAAAATACAATTTCAGTTTTTTTCACACAGAATAGGCGTCAGATTTTGATTTTTGGGGGTAAACAATTGTGGTATTAATGGCTAAAATCAAGATTAATTCAGCTGGCATTGTGTGGGATGATTAATCACGATGGAGGGACTATCTCGATGATGAAACTATTTTTCTAAAAACAAGTGGGTCAAATTTGACTTCATTGGGGTCAATGGCTCAAATGGCTCAATGGTCAATGGCATTTTTTATTTTTATTTTTTTTATAATTTTCATTTTTTTTAAATTTTTTTTGTATGGTTTCTCACTATATCATGTTTTTACACAATAGCAGGAATATTTATTTGAAAATTCGCTCTTATAGCCATGCTGCATGACAGGAACTTCCGACTGCTATTTCCGATAACCCCCCCCCCCCCCATTCAACAATCCTGGCTACGCCACTGCGCAAAATTGATTACCAAAACAAAATTCGAGTATTTGTCCGCCAGAGATTAGGTAGGTAAGTACAGGACAGATCAGTGACATGCGTTAGAGAGAGATTTCGAGAGAAGTCAAATTAATATATTGTCTGTAATATGTACTTATCAATACTGTAATTATAGGTAGGTAGTGGTAGGAACTCCTTCTCGACTTATCTGTGATCTGTCCAATCTGTTATCTGACATCTCTCCAACGAGTTGTGAACAATTTCTGGGTGATAGAAGCCAACGAAGTTGTACATACCTAGAAATATAGCAACTAATGATTGTATCCAAGTGAAAACCATGAGAGAAAACTGTAGCCACAAAATTCATTACCAAGACAAAATTCGAATATTTGTCCACCAGATAATAGGTAGGTACCGGAGAGAAAACTGGTGTGGTTTGAATTAAATTTGAGCGGGTTCGGCCTAGTGAACAGCGCTGTTTAACCCCTCGCGGAGGTCTGACGAACTCGACCCGGTTCCTGTCGCTATGGTCGAGTTGATTTTACACATGTTTAGTTTGAGATTATATTCTCGTTGAAAATTTTGACCTGCGCATTCTGCTAAGAAAATATTTATATAATATATAAATATAATTATAAATATAATATACTAGCGGATTACCCGGGTGTTGCCCCGGTCGGGGTGCGTAAATAACTGGACGTAAAGTTCATTTTTATACAACCACGAAGAAGGAAAAAATACACAGTAGAACATCTCATTTAAATCGAGTTGTCCTAAAATGTAGTGAACTTTCCTTGTGAAAACAACTTTGAAAAAAGATTTGACGCCGTGTTGATAGGTACCAATAAATAACTCGGCGAGTTGCTGCGAACATTGTAAATATGTAAATAACTCGGCAAGTTGTGGTCCTAGAAAAATCGTTCGCCACTTTTCGGAAAGAGGGGAATTTGCCCTAGCCGAGGACACCACTCACGACCCGAGATGAAAAACTCGACGAAACTGCTTTTCCCATTTTTCTTGACAACGACATTCTCGACAACAACTTTTCAAGATCGGGGTTGCTAGGAATAGCCTGAAAACCGTTGAAGGAAGTCTCCACCGAGAATGCAACCTAGTCAGAAACCATCCCCGGTGTTCCCAAAACATATTCCCAAAGTTTCATCCCGATCGGTCGAGTAGTTTAGGAGTTTATAGGGAACATACATACATACAGACAGACATTCATTTTTATATATAGAGATAGATAAGAGATAAAGAATAGAAAATATAATATTAGAAAAGAAAATATATATTTATATATAAATATAATATATAAATATAAAACTCGGCGCTGCGCGCCTCGCCTGAGTACTACTTAGAGCCCTTGGCTAAAATTACAAAACATGAATATGCTTTAGCCTCATGATGTGCTCCTCGCTGTTTCTCTGACCCAAAATGTGGGTATCATTATGTGAGGCTGCACATTTGTTTTCAATACTTCATCCAGTAATTATTCAACAAATCATCGGTATCCATGTTGTCGTCCCACATTTTATGTCTTTGCTCCCCCTCCCGCACCCACACCACGTACCACGTACCTCGTTAGTGAGAATGATCACCTGTGTGTAAACAATTATTTAAGCAATCACGCTCATACCGCAGCTTGTCGGCCACGCACTCCGCAGTGGTTAACGTAATATGGTTAGGTAAATCGAGAGCTATCCAACGAGTGGTGAACGATTTTTGTACGATGATAACTGGCGAAGGAATTCCAACCAAGGAAGGCCCACCTCTCAGTGTTTTGAGATCCACCGACCAGATGTCAGCCTTTCGAGGGAAAATCTGTGCTGTGCTTTACCAACTTGATGGTCGATTCTGATGAAAACTCGACTGTGCAGTGAATTGTCGCTTGTCGTGCGTGAGGCTGTCAATCAGCTGAATCAGGCCGATGTCGCACGTGCATGCGAGGGCCCAAGTGCATCACAAAACACCTGGGATGCGGAAGTATTCGTGCTCAGAGTTCATTACACCCCTCCAAGGAGAAATGTAAACCAAAGGTTGCGCGAGGAAGTTGAGCGATAAATTATGTACGGCCCGCCCTATTTACCCGTCAGGCAGCAGCGCTTCGATTCCCGGCGTAAGGTGAGCAGAGAGCAGCGCCGCTATCAGTCAGCCCTGCCCCCCAACGAGTGGCGTGCATATATGGAACTTTACCTTCTCTGGGATTCAACGATTTCTCCAGCAACATAAATACTGTACAAGTACTGATATTGTGCAAGTATTGTAATTCATAATAAATTATGCGCTATGGAACAAACGGTACTCAGATTTTTGAACATCTTTTAGCGAATTTTCCAAGAAAATCAAGCTGTTGCAATGGGTCCAAAATTTTCAGAACATGAATTTCTGAAACTTTTTTATAGGCAAATCCGTTTCAGAGCAAATTCACCCATAGATTTAACAAAAATTGATAAGTACCTATGTACTTGACTGAATTAATCAATGGCATCAGCGAAAAAGCACTTAAGTCCAAATTTGTCAATTTTACAGGAGCGCGATTTTTTTTTTAAATTGAGCTAATCAGGTGATAAAATTAACATTGATATTGGAGTGAGGTGGTTTGCTATGACTAAACGACACGAAGCGTGGTCATTTTTCGAAGGATGATGAGATAATTGACTTTAGTGTTTTTGACCCATGAGTTAAGGGTTTTTGACCCAGCACTAATAATTTTGGAAACCCCATACTAACCCCTCTACATCGTTTCCTGAGCTACAAACAATAGATGTAGATCATTCGGGTCAAAGTTGAAAACATTCAGCAATATTCTAGAGGGGCAGCGAGGGATATGGGGTGTTCATTGAACTCCAAGGATATGAGAAGGATTGAAAAATTAAGGCAGGCTATCTTCTGGGACGTAGAATATCAATTATTTTTCTTTTTAAATAGCAACAGCAACACTCAGTAGAACCTTATTATTGAACAATTAAGTCAAAAAGCGGCTGGCTTCAAAAAAAAAAAAAATATATATATAAAGCCGACAGTAACTCATCGTCTTCTGTAAAATCTTCCAAGACTGGGTGACGTCTCGGGTGTTTTGAGCGCACTCGTGATTCTGTAAAAAGAGTGAGAGATGTCGGGAATTAAGTTCATTAAGGAAATTAAGTCCTTTTTCTTTTCGGGACTGATCTTGCAGGCAGAACACTGAGAACCACATTGTCAATCGTCAAATTCATGAAATAGGAACACATTATAGGAGGAAAGCAACTCGTCGCGAGTTGAAATTGAAGGCCCTGAGGTTTTTTCTCAAGATTCGGGCAACAGTTTTAATCACCCAAGTCAAAAATCGCCGTATATCCCATCTGGTAAAAACAACGTAAGTCGACTTATGTTCTTTTTCGCAATTAATTTTTTGCTCCAGTGACTGATTTCATTGAGACCATGGCGGCTTAGAGCTATATGGGAGGGGTTATGGATAAAGGGGGGTACCAAATTGTGCGCAGTGGCGAGACCTTTCGCTTGAGAAAAAATAAATAAAAAAGTGATTTTTTTGACTTGAGTGCTTTTTCGCTGGGATCAATGAATAATAATGTAATATACATATATACATATAGGTGAAGGATGGGGATCTTGAGGTTCGGCCGAGGAATATGCCGACGTATTTGTACATCATCTTCAGGGCTACAAAAAAGAACCGAAAAAGGAATGTTACACTTAAGACTATTTCAGTAAGTGCCAGTTATGGAGATAGATGGTGATAGCTAAGTAATGAAACTGAATGTTGTTCGAAAAGGAACAACATTCCTTTTCGAACAACATTCAATTTCATTATTTGGCTATCACCATCTATCAACATAACTGGCACTTACTGAAATAGTCTCAAGTGTAACATTCTTTTTGCGGTTCTTTCTTGTAGCCCTGAAGATGATGTACAAATACATCGAAACGTCGGCCTAAAACCATCTGATCTTATTTCTCGACCGAACCTCAAGATCCCCATCCTTCACCTAGTCTGAACATCAACGGTCAAAAACCCGAATCTCCTATAACTATATGCATACATATATACAAATTTATTTAAACCCTCCACAAACTAATTTATACCCTCCACAAAAGAATTTCAGTCTTTTGCAAATTTATTTAAACCCTTTACAAAATTATATAAACCTTTTACAAATTTATTACATCCTTTATAAAATTGTTTAAACCCTTTACAAATTTATTTAAACCTCTATACTTAATCGTATTCATTAGAACGAAAATAGGTTACTTGCGTAAGACAAACGGTAGTATGGTCACGAGAAGGGAATTGAGTTCTACGTACGAGTAGGTTCGTGGTATTCCTTCTGAATGTTGAGACCAATCTCCAATAACTTCTCCCACGTACCTTATGTCTGAGCTTCTAATCTTCCTGATTAGAGCCTCCATATTCTCCTATGCTGAACTCTGTGGAATAGGTGTTCTCAAAAATAAAGACGAAAGTAAGAGAGCTGTTAAGCTGCCAAGGTGAGCACCAGCTTCCAGAAGTTATTCAGCAAAGTTTGCTTTTAATCATTTGCTTTCAATCACACCTCAAGATTGTGTGAATTATGTAATGGACATGATTTTTTTATTGCCTACGCAGCAGCAGGCCATCCACTTCATTTGTCCGTTAGAACTGCTTTCATATTAAAGCATATCCTTCAAATGTTCAGACATCAATACATAAATTTTCTTAATTGCTTATTTTAGATACACTGTATTTATTGAATGAGTTTAAATAAATTTATAAAATGTTTAAATAGTTTTGCAAAGGGTTTAAATAAATTTGTAAAAGGTTGAAATTATTTTGTAAAGGGTTTAAATTATTTTGTAAAGTGTTTAAATAAATTTGTAAACGATATATAGATAAATATCACTCCAGACAATATCTGACCTTGGGTTCACGATAAAAATTCCAAATTTCGCCAAAATGTTTGCATTGCCCAACAAAAGGTCAAGTTCGAAGATGAACAATTTTCTAAAATTTCAAGGGGTCAAATATGCGTTTTTAGGGTCAAAAATCGGTAGAAACGGCAAAAATCGCTAACAACTGATAAAAAATTGCTGAAAGTGGTATAGAACGGTTGGTAAAGACAGAAAAATACCATTTCAGTTGTTTTACATACAGGGGTCAAATTTGAATTTTGGGATGAGTCAAAAATGGTATTAATGGCTAAAATCAATATTAGTTCACCTAACGTTGTGTCGGATGGTGATTCACGACAGAAATATGGACTATTTCGATGATAAAAATATTTTGCTTCCGAGTCTGCGAAGCAGCGGAAGCCTTGTGTTCACTTTCGTGAGCCAAAAAATTTTTGTCTTCAGAAATCAAAATTTCCACTTGCATTTTGCGTTTCAAAGCCTACTGAACAAATTTGGTTCCGTGTCTGTCGGTCTGTGAGTCTGTGGGTCTGTCCGCATTTCCTTGTTACAGCCATAACTTCCACGATTTTGAATTGATTCAGCTCAAATTTTGAGGGATGGTGCGGATAAGGCCCCTTGAGGTCCCATAAAAATTTTAACATGATTGATCCAGCGGTACGCCCTGCGCATGCGCTAACGTTAAATTCAACAAACACGCATAACTTTCACAATTTTGATTCAATTTCGCTCAAATTTTCAAGGGTTGTTTGGACAAGGCCTAGTGAGTTCCAGTATGAATTTCAGCATGATCGGACCCTCGGTGCGCTCTGCGCATGCGCTGGCGTGAAATAGATTCAATTTCCTTGTTACAGCCGTAGTAACCAAAGATTTCACCCAATTTCAATGTAATTCTCAGGGATTAAGCGGGTAGGGCCCATTGAGGTCCCATATAAATTTCAACATGATAGAGCCAGCGGTTCGCCCTGCGCATGCGCTCTGTCTGTCTGTCTGTCCTTCTATGCACGGCCAAACGGCTCGACGGATATCGACCAAATTTGGCACGAATATCCAGTAGGCTCCCAAGTTGTGCAACGTCGCATTTTCAATTCCCTGACCATAGCGGAACTATGGTCGACCATGGTCAACTCCTGAATGGCTTGACGGATATCGACCAAATTTGGCACGAATATCCAGTAGGCTCCCAAGTTGTGCAACGTCGCATTTTTAATTCCCTGACCATAGCGGAACTATGGTCGACCATGGTCAACTCCTGAATGGCTTGACGGATATCGACCAAATTTGGCACGAATATCCAGTAGGCTCCCAAGTTGTGCAACGTCGCATTTTTAATTCCCTCACCATAGCGGAACTATGGTCGACCATGGTCAACTTCGTTAATTGAAATGGTAACCCCTATTTTTTATCGCGTATTCGTAATCTACGTGAAATTCTATCTACGGTCGACCCTTCGGACTACCCCCGCGGTCGACCATAGCGCATCCATGGGCCCCTCCATGGTCGAATCCCGAATTGCTCAACGGATATCGACCAAATTCGGCACGAATATCCAGTAGGCTCCCAAGTTGTGCGACGTCGCATTTTTAATTCCCTGACCATAGCGGAACTATGGTCGACCATGGTCAACTCCTGAATGGCTTGACGGATATCGACCAAATTTGGCACGAATATCCAGTAGGCTCCCAAGTTGTGCAACATCGCATTTTTAATTCCCTCACCATAGCGGAACTATGGTCGACCATGGTCAACTTCGTTAATTGAAATTGTAACCCGTATTTTTTATCGCGTATTCGTAATCTACGTGAAATTCTATCTACGATCGACCCTTCGGACTACTCCCGCGGTCGACCATAGCGCATCCATGGGCCCCTCCATGGTCGAATCCCGAATTACTCAACGGATATCGACCAAATTTGGCACCAATATCCGGTAGCCTCCCAAGTTGAACGTAGGCGCATTTTTAATTCCCTGACCATAGCGGAAATATGGTCGACCATGGTCAACTCCTGAATGGCTTGACGGATTTTGATAAAATTGGGCACAAATACCCGGTAGGCTATGGGATTTTTCCGTCGTTTGTTGGTTCCACGATACTGCGTACAGCGAATCTCGGATAGCGAGCGAAGCGAGCGGTCAGGCTAGTTATGTATAATGGACGTAATGTATTATGGAAGTCATGTTATGTATAATATGTATTATATGTATATTTCATGTAATGTTATGTTATGTAATGTAATGTTATGTAATATGTATATTTAACGTTATGTAATGTTATGTAATGTAATGTAATGTTATGTTATTTTGCTTCCGAGTCTGTTCTATTTTATAATGGGTCACTCCGATTGTGACGAGGAAGCTCCTGTGCCATCACCTTGGCAGTGTATTTCTTTATAGGGTCAAAAATCGGCAAAAATGGCTAAAATCACGAAAAATTATATAATTTTACAAAAAGCGGTATGGTTTCTCGCTGTATCATCTTTTTACACAATAGCACGAATATTACTTCGAAACTTCGCTCTTATAGCCATCGCATTAGGTGCTGGTTTAAATTATCGAAATGATTGTAGAAATGCCTTCCCACTCCTTTCAGATTCCAAATCTCATTTTGTCGAATGCATACCTGGGTTTGGAGCATGAGAAAATGCTTTATAGATTTTGGTGACATGAAGTGGCGCCATGGCGCAGGCAAGTGTTGCAACGTGGAAGATACAAGTAATTTTGGGTTCAACGTCAGGTGCCTACAAGTTGTACTACGCTCAAATCTCCCGTGAGGCTAAGCAAACCACCTACTTACTCGTATTATCACTATTGTTATCATATTCCCCAAGATTTTGGAGCAGACAAAAAATATATCTTTGCTGGTTAGGCAAAACCCGCGTGACGTTTCAGTCTTGAAGGAGAGGAAGACCCTCTGCGCCGTAGTCACCTACTCCTGTCAGGGAATATAATGGATTTCGAAGTCCTGCGTGAATTTAGGCCGAAGTGCCGTTCAAGGCGGACAGTAAACAGTGGGTTCGACATGAAAAACTTGCTCCGCTACATAGTTATTATAGAACTAGCAGGAAAATTCGTTGTACTAAATTCAACGGGCTCTAGAGCGGTAGGCATCGAAGAGAAGCCACGAAAAATTCGCACTTAATGGCAGTTTCACGAATTTCTAATAGATACGAACCTGTTTCATGATGCGTTTCTATCAGTGGCTATGTCATATAATGTTTATTGGAAAAATTAATGAAAAATGTGGATCCACAACGTAATAGTCAGAGCGATTAGTCTGACGATGAATATCATCGCTACCTAGGAACCCGTCGTGAAATCTTCAACCCCAGCCACTCCATTGGCATAACTGGACACACATTTTCACCAGTAAGAAGAAGGCAACCACCTGTCAACCATCGGTGAAATCAGATCGTTGAATAAATCCTGAGCGGCATATCCCACAAAAATCGTTTTAGTGCAGTTGAAGCCGCCGTGAAAACGTCTTTCCGACAGCACCCACCTTATTCTGACTTGGGGTTGAAAGTGACCCGGGACATGGGCTCGACCGTAGCAACCAAAAGCACCAACACGGAGGCTGTCGCCAGGGACGTCCAGGAATACGATCAAAGAGGAAGTTCGGAGGATCGAGTGATAACCTCGCCCGGAACTCGCTGCTCACAATGAGACCACCCTCATGAAAATCCGTTCAGCCGTTTGGCTGTGGTGCAGTCTCACACACACAAACACGCACGCACGCACGCACGCACACACACACACACACACACACACACACACACACACACACACACACACACACACACACACACACACACACACACACACACACACACAGAATCGCAAATTATATAATAGGATTTTGCTGTGATTCCAAATATATTGCTACAACAAAAATGGCCTTTTGGCGCCAGAAAAATATTCGAGAAATCAAAATTTCCCAATGTCACCAACCATCGAAACTGGTTTTCGTTTCAAGACAATTTAGATACAATGGGATACTCGAGCTGTCTCGGTACGCAACCATGATATCCATCCACCAAACGGGAGAGGGGGGTTCGATGCAAATAGGCTGTTCTAGTACTATTAGGAAATTGGGTTACACTTTGTAACCCAAATTATCAACTCTAAATTCCCTACAAATGTTGGAAAATTTAGTTTTCTTTTAGTTTTTGATTCTTTTTGTTACCACAGTGCGGATGACTTCAAGATTCCGGAAATCATTTTTCAATGTTGGCAGGTTCGCTTTAAGCTACATTTTATTTATTGCGAACGCATTTTGAACGTTGCTCAATATTCCTTTTAAACAGAAAACTTGGAGTGAGGGTACATTGAGTGAACGAGTGAAGCCTCATTCAAACGATTACCTGCGCTGTGATGCTTCAGTTTGTTTCCGCTCTTGAATTCTCTTAATCAGCTAAAACATATTGATCGTTTTACTTCAAGAATATAGAAAGGGCATAGGGGGGGGGGGGGGTATAGGGGGGGAATATAGGGGGGAGGGGGCGTTTTATGAAGTGGGCAGCATGAATAACGAGCTTCAGGAGGAAGTAGAATGAATAAGTACATACAAAAATAATGATGTGAACGTTGGATGAGTGAGTACATACAAAGAAAGATGTGAATTTGTATGAGGGGCTGCTCAATCTGCCCTAATCCAAGAGGCTGTTTGAATTTCGTTTTACTCAGCTCGGCTATTCAAAGGCCAGATAAGGTTCTTCTTTTCTTGTACGTGGAAAAGTGAAGCATCGAGGTATTTTCAGAATGAGGCTTTAGTTCAACGGTTACGGCGCATTTCGAATTTTCAGAATCAATTTCCTGGGCGGACGTTCTTAGCCACAGAAAATACGCCTGCGAGAAATCGCACCTACAGCCCCCCTTTTCTAAAATCTAAATAAAATCACCTTCATAGCATACGTATAGCTTCGTTGAGAAAATTCCCTGCTTGCCCTGGATGGACTGCTACTGTTTTTTTTTTTAAATGCATTTATTCGGAAAAAAAAACAACAAAAAACACACAGTATAACCTTGAAAATACAAATCGTATACAAGTAATGCTAGAAAAAGTAAACACCAAATGCGTTCCCCCCTCTTTGAGTTAGATAACTAGTGCTGAGGGGGGGAGTCGCCTTAACCTATTCACATAGCTTCAATCTACCTTCAAATTAAAGTCACTGCACTTGCTTACACTGAGTACTTGCTTACTGACTATCTGCTAAACTACAAAAAAATTCGTCATAAATGAACTGCTTGATAAGTACCTTGAAAATTTTCGAGCTAAAAACACATTTTATTTTACTAGTAAGGTCGTTAAACATTTTGAGTCCCTCATAGGGAAAAAAATGTTGACCTTTAGATGTGAGTCGGAAAGGGAGTTTCAAAGCCAGATTATCAGCTGAACGAGTTTGGCCAGCCACTGTCTCACCAGCAGGCCCAGGACCAGCAGTTTTCAAATTGGAGGGCGCGAGCGATTTTCAGGGGGGCTATCCTGGAAAAAAGTCGTCGGCCTGTGCACGAACGGAGCACCTGCAATGCTTGGGTCGCGATCGGGATTTGTACAGCTGGCAAAAAGTAAAAATCCAACATTAATTGGTTCTCATTGCATAGGTACTACATACGACAGGCCCTTGCTTCGAAAACTTTACCACCTCACCTAATTCTGACCCTCAACACGTGTGTTCGAATCGTGAATTACGTGAAATCTTGGAATTCGAATTCTTGGAAAAAGTTCAGCTTTGGAAACGTCGGTTAAACAAAGCCATTCCGAGCTACGCCTCATTTTGCCGGTTGAATGAATTATTGGATTGTGAAGAAACTCCTGATGGTTATGTCATCTGGACCCCCTACTGGACGAATTCCAGCGGTACTTCCCTGAAATTGACACAAGCAGCTGGCAGACTAAGTTAACAAGATCTCCTTTTTCCATCGATATAGACACACTGCCCCGGAACATGCGAGGAGAAGCGATAGACTTGAAAAACGATTCCAGCGCTGTCGTGGTATCCTCCCAGAACCACAACTTTGCTATGTAGAAATAAGATCTCGCCAAATAAACATAGAAGTGGGGACGAAAGACGCAGGAGAGCCAAGGGCCAGCCTGGTGATCCCCACCATCCTCCACTAGCTGGAGGATGGTGGGAGACAGCTCCCAGGACTATATATACTCGCCTCCTTCGCCTTTTTAACCATTCTACGCTCTCCTCTAGTCGCTGACTACTCTCTCTCTCTTCCTTACCTCGTCTCTCTCCTCACCTGAAAGATCTTGGGCAGCATGGAGGTAATTCGCTCATAACCAAACCAAGCAAGCCTTCCAAAAAGATCTCGGGCATGGTGGTGGTCCGCTCATAACCAAACCAAGCAAGCCTTCCAAAAAGATCTCGGGCATGGTGGTGGTCCACCCATAACCAAACCGAGCAAGCCTTCCAAAAAGATCCTGGGCATGGTGGTGGTCCGCTCATAACCAAACCAAGCAAGCCTTCCAAAAAGATCTCGGGCATGGTGGTGGTCCACCCATAACCAAACCGAGCAAGCCTTCCAAAAAGATCCTGGGCATGGTGGTGGTCCGCCCACAACCAAACCAGGCAACGCTCCCGAAAAGATTCCGCGCATGGTGGTGGTCCGCCCATAACCAAACCGAGCAAGCCTTCCAAAAAGATCCTGGGCATGGTGGTGGTACGCCCATAAACGAAACGGGCACATCCCCCCTCACGCCGCTCGTGGTGGATGTACGCTCAAACACATTCATCACAAACGCGAAAGAAGATTTTGAAGAAATCAGACTCGAAGATCCTGGGCATGGTGGTGGTCCGCCCATAACCAAACCGAGCAAGCCTTCCAAAAAGATCTCGGGCATGGTGGTGGTCCGCCCATAACCAAACCGAGCAAGCCTTCCAAAAAGATCCTGGGCATGGTGGTGGTCCGCCCATAACCAAACCAGGCAACGCTCCCGAAAAGATTCCGCGCATGGTGGTGGTCCGCCCATAACCAAACCGAGCAAGCCTTCCAACAAGATCCTGGGCATGGTGGTGGTACGCCCATAAACAAAACGGGCACATCCCCCCTCACGCCGCTCGTGGTGGATGTACGCTCAAACACATTCATCACAAACGAGAACGAAGATTTTGAAGAAATCAGACTCGAAGATCCTGGGCATGGTGGTGGTCCGCCCATAACCAAACCAGGCAACGCTCCCGAAAAGATTCCGCGCATGGTGGTGGTCCGCCCATAACCAAACCGAGCAAGCCTTCCAAAAAGATCCTGGGCATGGTGGTGGTCCGCCCATTACCAAACCGAGCAAGCCTTCCAAAAAGATCCTGGGCATGGTGGTGGTCCGCCCATAACCAAACCGAGCAAGCCTTCCAAAAAGATCCTGGGCATGGTGGTGGTCCGCCCATAACCAAACCGAGGAAGCCTTCCAAAAAGATCCTGGGCATTGTGGTGGTCCGCCCATAACCAAACCGGGGTTTTCTACTATGGCGGTCATCAAGACAAAAATCAGAAATCGTCTGGACGTCGAATCTGATTTAAGATGTTCACTCTCAACATTGCAGCCCGATAACAAGAATTTGATACTAACTCAATGAGCCGCTTCCATCCATCACACTAGTTTTCGTACGTCCGTCGTTCTTATTTTGTAAAATAAATTCAGAAGTTTATTTTTATTCATAATTTTGTTTGTATAATACCTATATAAGATGTTTGTATAAGATGAAATTCAGTAAAAACTATATAAATTGCTAGGCTAATTTTCCCCTATTTGTTAGCAGAAATACCTTGGTTTTGGGAATTTCGGAGGAGGATCGATGGAAGGGGGCGCCAAGATGCCTCGATGCACGCAAGGGGGGCGCGACCCAAAACAATTTGAAAACCACTGGTATAGACTATAGCGCTACCTACCTTGCCAACATATTTCAAAAGAAAACAGCATAATTGCCCTTTTCTAGAACTCTATCCCAGAAATCACAGCATAATTGCAACATAATATTTTATCCATGGAAGGCTTCGCTTTAGATTTGATTTCTTATCCACCATGATCTGTTCTGACTCAAATAAGTTAGAAAATGAGATCGACTCTGCTTTCGCTATCTTTTCTTAGCACCGCTTTGAATGGAAGTAGATAAATAGTACAACCGCTTGCAGTTGTATACACATTTTCACGGCCAATATGAGTACGAAGATACAGACGAGAGTGGATTCATGTGTTCAGCTTCCAATCAGTTGTATGTAGGTCAATCAAATCAGACTACACCTCTCTGACTCACTCGTATCAGCTGTTCTGATTGTTTACGTTGAGTTAGTTGTTCTCTGTGGGCTGCGGCGGAGGGAGGACCACACAGTTTGACTTAATTCTACTTTAATTTACCCCCAATTAATTCAACGAATGAAAATCTGATCTGTATATATATAGTTATGCTTAGATCACAAAAACATCGATAATAACGATTCGTAACTACGATAACTTACACCACTTCTATGATATCAACACCATCATATTATAATTGGATGGAAGTAGAAAATATGTGAATTTTAATTGAACTACCTATATAATTACGTAGATCCTGAAATCATTTGCGAATAAAACATCCCTAATATGCAGCGAGAAGTAAAAAAAACCACAGTCATGCAGCATGGCTATAAGAGCGAATTTTCGAAGTTTTCGGCATCTTCCTCCGCCTAAAATTTTCTGAAAATTAATTTTCGGCCAATGTTTTCCCAACTTGATACCATACAAAATTAAAACAGGAGTAGTTTTACGCAAAGTAAAATTTGGGGTAGAAGGAGGGGGAGGGGGAAATCAAAAATGTTTTGAATACCAGAAGAGTAGGTAGGTATTGGATACGTAACAAATTTTTTGTTCCATTTTTTGCCGAGTAACACCTCGGTTTGTAGATTTTCCAACGCTGAACACGATGGTGAAGTCAGAATTGCGATATCCCATTCCGTTATCAGATTAGAGCAGACGAACCAGGAAGAACATCTCAAGAAATAACCACGTTCCTTCATCTTCAAAGTGCTCTAGTTTGAGAACGGAATGAGATATCGCAATTCTGATTTCACCATCGTGTTCAGCGTACAAAAACCTTTAAAATGAGGTGTCACTTGTCAGACTTTTTCATTTTGGGAATTTATGGGTAATTTCCCCCCCCTAAAACTCCCCAAAACTCCCCCTTAGAGTGACCCGATTCTGCCCATCTTCGAACTTAGCCTGTCGATTGCCAAGACAGATTTTTCGTGCAAATTTGAACTTTTTATCTCAATTCTTTCGAGAGTTATCGTCTGGAATGACACATACATATATAAATATATATATAAATATATAAATAAATAAATATATAAATATATATATAAATATATAATATATAAATATATAAATATATAAATATATAAATATAACTCGGCCCTTCGGGCCTCGCCAGGGGGCAAGCCCCCTGGACCCCCAAAGGGGGCTCCGCCCCCTCGGAACGGCTTCGCCGTTCCTCACCCCCGAAGGATGTGTTCTTATACTTCGTATAACAAAGGAGAATTTGCTATGCAATTGGCCAATACGGGGCCAATTTCCATAGAAACACATTAAAAAATGCCAAGCGGCGCCCGTTACCATGAAATGTAGGTAACTAGTTATTCATAGGTAACAAAGATAACGTTGGTAATTCTTTATCACATTCCTCTTTGTGCTCATCTTTATCACATTCCTCTTTGTGCTCATCTTTATCACGTTCCTCTTTGTGCTCATCTTTATCACGTTCCTCTTTGTGCTCATCTTTATCACATTCCTCTTTGTGCTCATCTTCATCACATTCCTCTTTGCGTGACGCGTTTTTGTGACAGGATATTGTGACAGGACATTTTTTTCACATGACCCCCGGCGTTAAAATTGCATAGCAATTAATATATACTCGGCGCTCCGCGCCTCGCCAGGGGGCAAGCCCCCTGGACCCCCAATCTCTTATCTTCTATACTTTGTATAGAACGTGGAATTTGCAACGCAATTCGAGTCCGAAATGACTCCCCGAAGAAGACACCCCATAATCAATCGATTAATGCCTCCTTCGTTTATCATAATAGTGTTATTTTGTCATTTGGAAGGTATATGATCGACTCTTTTTTTGCTATTTCGGACTCGAATTGGATACCATTGACAAACACTCTTTTTTTTTGCTATTCCGAAATAGCAATCAATCTTTTGCTATTGCGTAATGAATTGCATAGAAATTAGCTTCCCTAGCCACGGTATCGCGGGACAAAAAAGTGTGACATGTGACAAAAAAACTAGTTGGGGGTCGGGCTAAGAATTGCGTTGCAATTAATATATATACATATAATTTTTGGTGTCTTTCGGCAGTGAATTCAGGATGGTCTGAAACTGATTTTGGTATAAAAATCTTTCGGAAATTCAAGTTTTAAAAATTTTGGACCGAGAACAATAGCTTCCTTTTCTTCGAAAATTCGCTAATATATGCAAAATGTCCCATATATATATGCAAATCCCAAATCAAAGCTTAAAAATTATTAAAATCTGTTATAAAAGTGATAAGTAGAAGGGAGCAATTAAAAATACTAAATTGATACTGCTGCAACTTATATTAAACATCGTTAAATTTTAGAATTATATTATGCTGTTCGAGATTGTCTGTAGACATAAACCGTCTTTTGTCAGATAATAGGCTCATTAACATTGAAAATGAACGTTCTACATCACAAGATACAATAGGTAGGTACCTAAATAATTCAAGGAGGCAATATGGCACTGTATTCTGTCGACAATTTGGACGTTCTACTTTCATAATTTTTGTAATATCCACGACGGACGTCCATTTTGGATCAACACTCGAAGTCAGAGACGATACAGAATTTTCAAAAATATTCCTCCCCCCCCCCCCAAAAAAAACACAGATAATTGCGAACTTAGCTTTCTTCCACAGAGCACGCAAAAGACATCTGAGCCTTCAATACTGACGGCAGAGTCATCCCAAATCCACTTCTGGAGACCCTTTTGAGATGGCATGATTGAAGAGAAAATGGGCAAGATGGACACAAATTTGATATCTAGCAAGAAAATGTGACCTGTGTGACACTTGTACTTATACGGGTAGGTCTTGTTATGGTGGGGAGAAAATAATAGAAAGGCGAGGGTATTTACACGTACTCAGTGTCCGCTAAATGTGACGTCAATGCCCAAGTTGAAGAAAACATTTTTAAATGAAAAAGCCAACTCCCGCGCTCCCAGAAGTTAAGTTATTCAGTTTTTTGTTTGTTTGTTTTGTTTTTTGAAATTTTGTTTGAATTTGGAAAACATGCTTGGGGCATGCGAATTCCCGCTCAGTATGAAAATGTGCTCAAAAATTCAAATATTCAAATTCAAAATTCAAATTTAAATTTATTTTTTTTTGGCTGAAATAGGTTGCAAAGACATCACAACGTCGATTTAGAAAGATGTACCAACTAAAAAATACATATGCAAACATGCACAATTCCAGGCTCTAATAATTATTAGGATAGGAAGGTAACATAATTAACGTCAGAAAAAGCATATTTGCTTAAAACATCAAAGCGTATTTGAAAATATAGAAGTGCTTTTTCTGTATCTGAAAATATAGATTTCAAATCTATATTTGAAAATATATATTTGACTTGGTCTATTTAAATTATTTAGGGCATAACAATGAACTTCATAATATTATGTTAAGCATAATACAAGAATCTTTTCTCATCGTCTGTACGAAGCTTGTATCAGAGTACCCAATCCCAAATCCTAAAAATCATTTCTGATCCTCTATAGTCCCTTTTCTGTCATAAAGCTTCCCTACTGGAACATTTTCGTCTATTGTAGAACTTGAGCCTGGATTTCATGTTAGTTTAGTTGCAATATTAGTCGGAAAGCCAGAGGGCGTAAGTACAAGTATTGCATGAAATCGTGATTAAGAACGTTGGGTAAGCAGTCGAATAAAATCGGTTGATCATGATTAATACTTAACCGAACTTGGCGGAATCCAACAGTTGAGCAACTCGTGACTGTTGATATTTATGCTAGCTGTTATTATCTTCCTTTAATCGTGGTTAGAATGGGCAATTGTCATGAATTCTGTTTGCCTTTTTTTCTTAATAGTTTATGATGTGAGACAGACGATCACAGGACTGTATCGGGAAAATATGCCTCCTTCATATTTTGAGAGACTTTCAAACTAGGAGATTTCAAAAAAGGGGCGGGGAATGGGGCCCTGCTGTTGCCTGTGACGTTGTACGGATACGGGTTCTGATTGGCTGGCCGGTGGCGGCAGATGGGAGATGGTCAGTCGACGCGTTATAGCCGTGTGACGTAAGCAAGAGACTTCTTTGAATAGCATTTTTTATTCAACGTGTTTTTCTTCATCCATAAAGCAACTTTTCCCTCAACTTTTCAAAATTTTTCAAGTGCGTAGTGGGATGTGATTATAAAATCGGTACAGAAAGTGTTCGCAAAAGCTGTGAGACTGAAAGCCATGAGGGTTGGAATCGAAACCTTGCGGGTGAAATGGAAATCTGCGTTCGCGTGAACAAGACCGGTTGAAGCCCGTTAGAGCCTTTGAAACTCGAACTTCACCCTTATCGTAGCTCGCAGTCAGATAAAACCGATAAAGGTTTACCAACACCGCGTGGTAGATGTAGGACAAGGGTGGGCCTCTAGTCCCAACACTCGTCCACGATCCATTTTGTACGAGTATAAACAGAAATTGCAATCCCTCTCATTTTTCCAGTCAGTGAGAAACTACACAGATCGTGTAGTGTGTAACAGTGTGGGCTGTTCTCGATACATTTTTTCTTCCGGCGGAGACGGGATCGGTTTGGGGAAGCCTAATCGATATCCCTTCTTAGCCGGTGATAATCTTGCTGGTCTAAGAGGGGGACTCTCGAGGGTCCACCCCGACCCGCACAAGTGACAGGTAGCTACTTACAAAAAAATTAAATGCATACTTCAACGTGACATTTAAAAAGTCTAAACTACCCATTATTTATATCGCATTGACGCATTCCAATAATTTCAACCAAACCATTCAACAACCGCAAAAACGAAAATTCGAAAAAAACTTTCTATGTGATATTTTTTAAGGTAGGTAAAAATAAGGACTGCTCTGTATATTGCAAGGCAATTAAAAAATTGTTGGTTCGCGATTTCATTTACAACCAATATTTGAACAACACGAAAATCCCAAGTTTTACCCGTGTCGAAACATTGAATAATAGATTTTCTATGATTGGCCCGTCTGACTGTCTCAGTTTCCAACTCAACCCGTATTGTTAGGTAGTCTTAAACGTTGAATTCCCATAAGTGCCAAAAGGCAGTGAGGCTCTTAGGTAGGACTCGAGGGTGGGTATGTATATGTATGTATGTGATGAAAAGTGACCCTTGGAGCTTCTGGGGGACTCCTGGGTCCCCCAAAATTTGCTGTACAGTTTTTTGTGCCTCGAGGACACCAGGAAGAGGCGCTATACCAAAACACCGTTAATAGTGGGATATTACGACCTCAATTTTTCAGTATAACAGCATATTATACTCTTAGACATCGCTATATAGGTTTTGTTACCAAGAAGAAGCCAGTTAGTGGTGCCAAAAAATCCCAATACAGCTAATTTGTCGTAGGTATGCGTTCTATTCGTTTTACTGGAGCTACGCGGACCCACTATTTTAATAAATGCTAGAATAAAATTAAACTTGAAAAATTATGAACATCACAAAGTAGAAGATGCTTACTCCAAAAATGATTGACGGTTTTGATAGTGTTACTTAGTTTATAACGTGGAGTTTTAAACTCCGATTATCTGGTGACAATAAGAAGAAGCTAGAAGAAGAAGATTAACCTTTCTTTGTGCAACATTCCAATGGACCCAGAACCAGGCGTGTGCCAAGACGAAGAATGTTCGGTCTTTAAGATACTTCCGCAGAAGGTTTTCTTCAAGTTCAAAGTCCACGGGAGGAAACCAGGGTTAGGGGAGTTCCGAGTCACAAACATATCGAAAGAATCTGAGCCCGTCAATATCCTTCCGCCGATGTCAGATTATTTCCAAGTGATACCGCTATTGGCGAAGGGATACATCGTTTCTGGAGAGACGATCAGAGTTTCAGTTACACTGAGTTGCGGCCTGGAACCCAGGATTCACTACGATGTCGTCACTGTTCGCTGCCGTAGAGGCTGTAGCGTCGAAGTCGCTTTGGAAGCCATACCCAAAGTGAAAACACTGAAGAACATACCGCGAATTATTAATTTCGGTCACGTCCCCTTAGGGCAGAAGAGGATTAAAAAGCTCACGCTGCGACCTTTAAAATACGACATGCCGTATATACTCATTTCTAAAGGTTTTCACCAGGATTTAGTCATCAATCCGACACGTGGGGTCGTGAGAACGGGAGGGCCACCTGCAGAAGTCTCCATTAGTTATAAGCCGACGGCGTACATCACGCTCCACGCTGAAATATCACTTTATCTTCCGACTGTGATATTCAACCCTTACGTGTTCACAGTTACAGCTCACACCGAACCGGGTTTCGCACGAACGGAAATACTTGGAAAGCCTTCCGAAGAGAGGATGGTGATCAACCCCCTTAAAGAAAGAACATTCACTCACCCAACTTGGTTGCTCAAACCGCCCAAATTCATACCCCCCAAAAAGAACTCACCATTATGGTCTCAGCACAAGTCCAACAAACTGCTTTTCAAGCAGATGAAGGACAAGAGGTCGTCATTCGAACTACTGGGTCCTTTGGGACGGTATTTGGACAACGAAGAAGCTATCGTTAAATCCAAAGAGCAAGGGTTTTTCGAAGGAGTGACGCTCGTTCACAGAGGGAATTCCTTAGCGCCATACCATACTAGAACGAAACTGCGCGGAGTCGATACAGCCGTTTTGGATAGAAGCTCCATGTGGAGAGAGTATATGAAACAATACGACATCCCCACTTATAATAATCACGGGAAACCATTGTATATTCGACAGAGAACCATAAAACGGACGGAGGTCGAGACGAAATTGCACCGTTTCACAAATCGTCTGCCCAATTTTTGGTTCCCGCGGTATGTCACGATGGGGAAATTTATAGAAGCGGCCAGAAGGATAATATACAAGAACAGGTTGTTGAAGGTCCTAAAGAGGTTGAGGCAACTGACCAAAGAGAGCGTCGTTGCATTTGAAACGCCTCCAGTCGACCTGTTCTGATAGAATAAACTGTTGTATCCACAGTGTTCGCCATAAACATACGTCCATGAGAAGTAACTACTTATACACACCATTTTCATTGTGTACATCTTATTAAACTTAATGAAAGGAATTGAAGAACATAAGGACGATTCAAAAATTTACCTAATTTTATAACCGATTACCTAGTCGAAACGTTGATAACACCTTTTGCTCCCTCCTCCACCTTGACTCTGATCTTCTAACTTGTAGAATACCAGTATTTTTGTTTTTTACACAATGTTTTGCTCGATGTTGTCATTGTCAGTATTAAGTGATCAAGAGTTTTGAAAACAGAATAATGTTTTTCATGCTTGTACATATGTGGTTGTGGTCTCTGAATTGAAAGTAAACCATCAAGGTTGCCGACATGGCTGAAGGAGACTTGTCAAATGCCAGTCCTATCACTCAGTGATTTCCAATAATTTAAAATAGGGATCGGAACCCTCCCCTCGTAATGGAATGAATTATTGGGATTTTGTTGTTGTTGCACAAGGTCATAAAATAATGTTTTATTTGTTGCACAAGCCTATAAAATAATTTTGGTTTATTATTTTCAATAATGAATCGAGCATGAAAAAAAAAAAAATTCTTACCCCCCCCCCCCCCCCTCAAAATTTGATGGTTTTTTTTTTGGTTGCACGAGCTCATAAAATAATAATGCGATTTAGCCTCCCTTTCTGCGATGTACCAAACTCTAAGAGGAAGAACTTCTTTCAGGCTGTAGGTACGAGTTTAATACCTACCTACAGAATAACCGAATACCCAAAGAAAAACGGAGTTATTGAAAAATAGTCTATTTCCACTAATACACGAAAAACGCAAAAAACACTGTTATGCCGGTTTCGGTGATCAAACCATCGTCAGTTATTGTGTGTTACTGACGATGGTTTGATCACCAAAACCGGTATAACAGTGTTTTTTGCGTTTTTCGTGTATTAGTGGAAATAGACTATTTTTCAATAACTCCGTTTTTCTTTGAAATGGGTTTCCACGATTTCGTCGCGAGTGATTTAGTTCGTAACCGAATACCCCCCCACTGATATGGCTGACAATGTTCATCTTGATAAGGTAGTATTAAGTAGGTACTCTTCGAAATTACAAGAAATATAAATATTCCACCAAAACCCTAATGACATCCTATGATCTCCAACTAGTGGCTGGACATTTTGATTGAGGAGCCAAATTCTGCCCAAATAACCCATTCAAATCTCCCCCTCCACCTCCAAAAAAACTAACTCCAGTTCACAAGTAAAGTGAATTTATTGACTAATATTTGTTGTAGCGTGTTCATTGTTGTTTTCATTGATAATCTCAAGTCTCATTAGAGAGTTTTTGCAACACACTCGTGACGAAACGAAACGGAAAACGACACCGAAACGGAAATGGCGGATAGGGCGACCGAAGTCAGATGCTAACCTTTTTCGGTTCAGTTTTCGTTCAGCTTTGGCGTCTACCGGCTGGTGGAGTCACGCTAACGTTATGTCAACCTCTCTTTCATCCATTTTACTCCATGGTTAATTCAAATCTATGTCCACACATGTCGTCAAGTCTGCCAAGACGCCAAGAAGCAGCTGTGAATACGACGCTCAACATTTTTATTTTCCAAGGAAAACAGAAGAAGGTAGGTAGCGTTATACAGATGTAAGGTTAAATTACGTTTCGTCATATCAACACGACGAAAGCTGACACCGCGAGATCCCGGTATTTTTCGTCGTCACGGTTCGTCAAACTTTTCGGTGTCTTAAGTGCGCATGCGCAGCACTGCTTTCGTTTCGTTCGTTTCGTCGTGAGTGTGTTGCAAAAACTCTCTAATCGCGATCTCAAACTACACGATTCACGAAATGAACTGCACATTAATGCAACGAGGTTGATTTGCTGAAGGAATTTGTGGCTTTCTTGGTTAGGTTGTATTAAATTTACGCACTCAGCTGTAATATCAAGGCATTTAAGGGTTTGTGTCCATCATTGCCTACTTCTACAATAAATTATAATTCGCTCTTGATAAGAAACTACGGAATTAACGTTAGCGTCCCCGGCTTATTGACACTATCAAAATTGAATTCCTTTGTTGTTCTGCTTTGAGTTTTTCAAATTTTCATTTCATACCTACCCACAATAGATTTTGTTCCAAACATGGAAATGGAATAGAATATTTTGTGTGCTACAAAATGGAAGCAAAAGCAAGTCAGACAGACGAACAACTTCAATCGGTCTTCAATCGGTAGGGTAGGACCCCAAACCCTACTGTACCGGGTTGTTGGGGGCCGTTGATGTTAACAAGAGGCTCATCTCTGTTGCTAAGCGGTAGACTCATTAGGCGGTCGTTTGATCGGGAAGGGAACTCTCGCTTTGGGATAACGTGGGAAATACAGGGAGGTGCCGCGAAGTGATAATTAGATCAATAAGAGATCTGGAAGGAAGATCGTGCCAGATATGTAGCAAAGCTCAACTTCTTGGCTGTACCTTTACAGGTTGAATACAGTTAAAGGCGGTTGCAGCATGTGGAGGCCAGAACCTTCAAGGTGACACTGGATATTTTCCCTATGTAAAGGTACCAAGAAGATATAGAAGTAAACATATTTTGGTGGTTTGAGGTTTGAGGTGAGGCTTGTATAGGTGAGGTTGTTAGATGGAAAAGAAGGTGATGGAGCGTTTAAAAGGTTAACACCTATGGCGAAGCCAGGAAGGCTGCCACCAGTAAAAACGCTAGAGGATATGCCCAGAAGGTTCCACCTGGTCGGTTAACACCGGACCGGTTCCACCGTTCCGAGTTCTTTTCGGTGAGAAAGGTAAGGAGGTGTGAGGAGAGAGCGAGAGAAGTCATTGACTTGAGCTTTGAGCGTAGAACGGAGAATCGGGCGAAAACGGCGGGTTTTATAGTAGGTAGCCCTTCCACCCTCCCCCAGTCCTTCGATGGTCGTTACGAGCCGTTGAGGGACTGCTGGAGGGAAGAGAGATCAAACCTATGTTGGGCACGTAGACCCTCCATTCGTTCGGTTTATTTGTGCAATCTTAAATAGGTATACAGGGAGTGATATTTCTGAAAGGATATCACGACACATTTTTTTTAAGTAATGTTTTAGACCTGAATACCCTTTTTTTCTTTTTTTTACAGAACTAAGTTTGGTTTTTGTTCAAAATATCCATCCGTTCTGTTCCGTATGTACCTATATTTGAATCCTTACTTTTTGGTCGAACCAGAGGTTTACACATGTTGAAGCACCATTATCTAGATTGTCAATCCCAAACCTTCTCGCTTATGTATAGATACAAGGCTCAGATCCTTAATTTGTGTTGTCAATAGGTCAATTTCCCCCTAGAGCCAGGAATAATTTCATTTGGGTCTATTCAGTTGGATAGAATTTAGGTAGGTTTAAGGTTCGAGATTCTGTAGTTTTTGAAAGCTCGAAAGAAGCAATTTGTAACTCTAAGAAATAAGCACCCGGAAATCTCAATATCTAGGGTAACTGGAATGAATACCCTTCCTTAAGAAAGTATGTACACTGGTGGCGTACTATGGTACAATGTAAGGGAAGTAGGTAACGGCTATTTCTGGCTGGGCCGGCCATTAACCTATCACTACATACCCCTTGAGTACCTACGGTTTGAACGGTTTCCAGACTCAAAATGCTGTTTTCGGGTGAATATCAACGCAGGACAAAGATCGTCTTCTTATGTCAACAACTCCTTTTTCCTCTTTCGCGGGTGATTACCTGTTCAGTTCGAGTTTAGTTGTCTTCCCACTACGTTATCCTCCAATTTTTCATGGCGTGTTCTGGCACTGGTAGGTAAATGAGAAATTCATAATGTCCGATCATTTTTTTAAAGTAGGTAAATTTTCCACGATTCTGTAATAGAACTTAAGCACGATAAATTCTCGAAATTCTTCTTCTTTTGTCAACTTTCAGAGTGGATTTCTCAAAAAGGTCCGAAATGGTATTTTAGATCATTTCAAATCTGTTTGCTGATACTATTCCCCATCCCAATCCTGCAACATTTTGCCGCGACTAGCCACGATTTAATTTTTTATAATTTTTTGAATCTTTTCAGTCCGAATTCCGACAAACCGGACCTTGTTCGAGAAATAAACCTCAGTGATGAAGATGAAGTTAAGTCAAAAGCTCATTTTAGCATGGAACATGCTTTAGCCTTGGACTAACTAGCCGAAAAATGTCACGCGGAATGTGTCACGAAAAATTGGTCACAAAAAATGGTCACAAAAATTGGGTGACGAAATTTTTTAATGATTTTCACGTACAACCGAGTCGTTTCTAGGGAAATGAAACTTCTTTAGTTTTCATCGGACAAAAATCGTTCTCCATTCGTTGGAAAGCTCTCGATTTATCACGCATTTATGTCGCAGTTTTATATTTATCTACGAGATATTAATCCAACAATGCGATGTTATAAATGGTTAGTAAACAATCTTATGTGCGAGGGTCGAAGCTTCATTACCAGGGAAGCTAATTAGAAAACATACATCGTATCCATTGCCGTCATGACAACTATAAGAAGTAGTGAGAAATAGTGAGTTGTGCCCTGGACCGAATTGCCCTCCTTCGACGTCGTCGGGTGTCTGTTCTCGTCATTCTACTGGTACATCTATGCCTGTAATAACCAAACTGAAGAAATCAAAGAAGACATAGCTAAAGCATGTTCCATGTTTCTCGATTTTTAGCCGCAGGCTCCAAACGGTAAGCATCCGGGGGGTCCAGGGGGGCTTGCCCCCCTGGCGAGGCGCGAAGCGCCGAGTTTTAAATATTAATTTATACAATAAATGGAGGGAGCGCGGTAGGAAGAAGAACGTTTTTGAGAAAAGTCACAGCAAGTGGCTCGATCTCCCCAGTGCACTCTTTGCACCCTTCTTTTCATCTGGCTCGAGGAATGAAGGGTCAAGTAGTAGGATGGGTAGACCAATGAAGCTGTTCGCGGTGTCCGAAAACAAAAACGCTGCAAATCCCTGCACAACGGTTTATTATTTTGTATAGAATACCCTTCTGTTACAGATCACAGCTCTATGTATAGATAACCCGTCTATATAATATAATATGTACTATTCTATGCATATTTATGTAGATCGCAGACCCTCCGTAGGTTAGTACCTAACCCCGTACTCGTTACTAGGTACCTACCTAAATCACGAGTTAAATGTTGCTAAAATAATTCTGCCGATGACAAACAGTACCTAACAAAAAGAAACACACATAATGAAGTTCTGAAAAGAAATTGTTGATGAGGAGTGAAAAAAGTTGCAAAAGTACCTACCAACAAACTCCAGCCCCTTCTACGTAGATGGTATAATGAACCGTTGTGTAATAATTTACCGTTGAGTAATGATTTACCGTAGTAATACCTAATTTACCCATCAATAATACTTCAACGTTTGTTCAAGTTTCACTACCTACCAACAAACTCCAAAAGAGCCATCATTTTTCAAATTAAATAATATCACAGAACAACCAACTCGACTTCATACTCCGCCAATATAATCAGGTGATCCCTACCAATGATTGGCCGTATTCACAAATTCCTATTGTGGGCGCGTCTCTGGTTACGAGATTTGGTTTGAATTGTATACAATTTCATTCACACTGGAGTCGAAAATGCCTGTCGGTGCAAACTTCGGGGCCTTACTGTGAACGAACGGCTGGACGTACGATGCTCCGGATGGTCTTAAAAAACTCGCAAGTTCAAGAACTATTTAAAACCGTAAAAATATTTACGTAAAAAAATGGTATAGGCGTTTTGAAAATTTCAACCCCTATTTTGAACCCCTTAGAGATGACTCACAGTAACGTCGAGCTTCGAGGACCAACTAGACGCCGAACGGAACCTATAACCCGAATTTCATCAATTTTTTTTCATGGTAACTAAGAAAAGTGGCCCGTACGGCGTACGGCGTACGGCGTACGGCGGACAGACAGAAATATTTTTATTGCAGTTTTGGATTCTACATACCTTGAAACGTAAACCATCAAATTTTGAGGGGGGGGTAAGAATTTTTTTTTTCATGCTCGATTCCAATGGTTCATTATTGAAAATAATAAACCAAAAGAAGCCGGTTCAAGATCTGATCGAGCAAAGAAATGAAGAAGAGCTGCTATTTGCTGCCGCGAGAGAGTTCGCTTGCGTTGTTCATCTGAACTTCCTCCGATGTCTCCTCGTGTACCAATGATTGATGTTTTGGTGATGCATTTAGATTTGGACCTAACGGAAACGAAGTACCAAAGATTACGATCGTTCATTAATGAGCATCAAAAAGATTTTTTACCGAGTTTATACCAAGTGCAGTTGTACAAAAAACAGTTCCTACTAGCCGAAATATCAGCAGAAGTTGATCTGCAAGAACTGCTCAATAAAACTGCTGAAAGTATTGTCGAATATGCCAATATATCGGTTAACAGGAAACTTACTTGTAAATGGGGGTTTGATGGAAGTGCTGGCCATAGCACATACAAACAGAAATTCCTCGAGGCACATAACGCCACTGACGTACATTTACTGTACTTTTATGTGCTAATGAAAACAATAAACTATTTTTCGTCTAAAAATGTACTTTTAATTTTTCTCTCACCCAGAATTGGTCAATGACTCCAAATTCCAGCAGTACGAGGCCAAAAGGTTATGATAACCTTCCAATACGACTTTTTTCCACGATTCCCGTACAATCAAAGTACTGTACGAAGGCGACGCACGGTGGGACGAAACGCGTATCTAGCGGTTCAAAAGTCGAAAAATTAAGAATTTTTTTGGCAGAAGGAAACCTGTTCTCCTATCAGAGGTGATCTTAGAGAGATCAAAACAAGACATAATAACTTGGGAAGTTCCCGTTGTACCGTCTGAGTAAACAAATACGATTTGACAACCAGAGCCGATGAGAATGATAGTGCATTCAGTTGTAGTTCATGCGAGTGAGAAGAAGCTGTGGTTCTGTTTTTAAAGTACATCCAGTTGTATTTTATGCTAGTAAGAAGAAGCTGTGGTCCTGTGTTTACACATTTTTTCCGATGGAAATCTTGGAGAGAGGTGTGTAGAAATTTTTTTTGCGCATTACTTTTTCGCCTTTTTGCATAGAGTTGTTTTACCGTCCGTTTATGGACTACCATTTCCACAGAACCTAATGGAACCTGGAAACTGAAATAGTTTTGCGTTCTCGGGACCTTTCTGAAGGGCTCAAAAAAAATTTGTTCCCAAAGTTTCCCCTAAGGGCGCGACAAAATTATGAAATTTTTCAGGTACGAAAACCGTCGCAAGTGACCGTTTCTTGGTGGAGGCGTTAAAGAACCGCCAGGGCGAAGAAACGACGTAAGTCCCTACATTTCCAACTCCTTCGAACAAACGAAGAAAGTCCCTACATTTCCAAGCTTCTTCGCCCTGACGGTTCTTTAACGCCTCCACCAAGAAACGGTCACCTGCGACGATTTTCGTACCTGAAAAATTTCATAATTCTGTCGCGCCCTTAGGGGAAACTTTGGGAACAAATTTTTTTTGAGCCCTTCAGAAAGGTCCCGAGAACGCAAAACTATTTCAGTTTCCAGGTTCCATTAGGTTCTGTGGAAATGGTAGTCCATAAACGGACGGTAAAACAACTCTATGCAAAAAGGCGAAAAAGTAATGCGCAAAAAAAATTTCTACACACCTCTCTCCAAGATTTCCATCGGAAAAAATGTGTAAACACAGGACCACAGCTTCTTCTTACTAGCATAAAATACAACTGGATGTACTTTAAAAACAGAACCACAGCTTCTTCTCACTCGCATGAACTACAACTGAATGCACTATCATTCTCATCGGCTCTGGTTGTCAAATCGTATTTGTTTACTCAGACGGTACAACGGGAACTTCCCAAGTTATTATGTCTTGTTTTGATCTCTCTAAGATCACCTCTGATAGGAGAACAGGGGGCCTATTCACTAAAATAGACAGTGGAAAGAGATTATCTATTTTGAAAATCTCCCGCGAGAGATAGTCTCCCCCGGGAAGACAGTCTCTTCCAATGTCTCCGGGTTCGTCTATTTTACAGAATAGCTCCAGAGACCTTGAGAAAGAGATATGGATCCTAATACACGAAAATGCCATAGTATCCATGAAGTGCGAGATGTTCGTGCCCCCGGGAGTTCAATTCCTTAATAATGAACGCATTTCTTAGTACCTATTCAATGGGTACCTACCTACCTCAATCC
The DNA here is from genome assembly GCA_954871275.1 of Leptopterna dolabrata. Lineage (NCBI taxonomy): Eukaryota > Metazoa > Arthropoda > Insecta > Hemiptera > Miridae > Leptopterna > Leptopterna dolabrata. Next base: position 67,742,808 of record OX940976.1, on the reverse strand, counting down.
ATACTTGGACGTTTTTACTCACGAATCGGATAAAAGTTTAAATGAAATTGAAAAAAGTCTCAATTATAAACAGAAAAAGTCGAATTAGGGGGCTTTTAATGCTTGTGTTATATCTACACCTAATGAACCTCTTAGGTAGGTAGGTACCTACCTCAACCCGTACTTGGACGTTTTTACTCATGAATCAATGATTATGTATATATTTTTAATTTAAATTGACTTACCTTTATGAAATGAAAGAATACACGATCAAAAGTACCGATGTGGTTGCGGATTAAGGAGGATATTACACGGATGAAGGAGGATAATACACGATCACTGTGAAACAAACGAGAAATAGACTCTCTCTTTCGAGGGAAGACACCTAATTAGGTGTCTCTCTGAAAGAGATCGAGAATGCCAAGATGGCCGCCAACTCTCTCTTTGAAAAGTTACTGAATAACCCTGTAATGGATACAATAAAAATCTATTTGGCCCAAAGAGAGATTCTCACCTGAAAGAGATGTCTCTTTGGCTTAGTGAATAGGCCCCCAGGTTTCCTTCTGCCAAAAAAATTCTTAATTTTTCGACTTTTGAACCGCTAGATACGCGTTTCGTCCCACCGTGCGACGCGACCGCAGTCGCCGTCCCACCAAGTGACAGAGCACTCGGCCACTGGCTTACCCACTGTAAAGTAAGTACCTAAGTAAAGTAAACAGCCCATTTCAGGCCGGGGCTTTACGTACTGGTACAGATGCGTATCTTGCAGATTCATTCATCAAATAGAATAATTAGTAGAAGCCTCAACTTCTAGAAAATTCTGTACGAATACTTGATCGGTTTCTTTTTGCAAATTTGTATCGTATTGAAGATGGTGCGATCGGAGGGGGAGGGGAATGCGTTTAGCAGGCGACGGAAGAGGATTTGTCCGAATGAGATCGAGTTTCCTGGGAAAGCAGATCGATCGAGTCCTCTCCCCGTATAACAGCTATGGGAGGTGACGCCCGAGAGTTGAGTCACTGATCCCCCCCATCATTTCTACAGAATTATGATCCCCCTCCCCTTCCTCAACGCCTCTTTTGAACATATTACAGCTGAACAACCTCATGCGAATTATGCTTAAGCCTGTCGAAAGCGCGTGCGCATACATAAGAAATAGGATGGAAAATCGTTCATTCTTTTATTCTAACGATTATAATTTTATAATTTGTATGTCAGTAACACGAGTATTATCTACTTTTTATTATAATTGATATAATGAATACAAAGGAGATTTTATCTAATAAAGACGGAACTCTAATTCGTATCAACTCGGATAAACTTCATCCGGATAATCGAAAATCCGAAAGGTAGAGCCATAAGAAAATGGTTGGCTGTACTAGGTGAGCAGTTACGAGTAGTTATGTACCAGGAGCGTAGCGTGCCTCTGGTGACGGGGGTACCGCAATGAATCCCCCCCCCCCCCCCCCCACCAACATTCACACTTCCTCACACACTCTAAAAATGTAAATGTGAAGCAGTTCTTAGCAAGCTGTTTGTCAAAGGAATTTTATGATATTATTGATCTTCCAAATTCATTAGAAATAATTCATAACATTCCCTTGCAAACAAAATAAAAGGTTTTTCGAACTACAGCCTGATAACCATTGGTACCTATTGTATGTTTCAACAGTGAAATGCCGAGTGTACTCAAAGTTACGTTCCTTCACAACTCTCTTGAAATCAGGCAGTGCTGAGGTTGACCGGCCGCGCCGGCTCTGATGATGTCGTTCTTTTCGCTAAAACTACGAGAACTAAACGAACGCCGAACCACGGAACAATTAACGCAACAACTATCCATTTTAGGAGGAGACTAGGACACTAGGAAAGATTCGAATTCAAACAACTAAACCTGAAATTAGGAACAATTATTGTGAAAACTACAAGTAATAAAATTATGAGAAAACAGGCCGTCGTAAGAATAGCTTCCGAAAAGCAAAATGGATGAGAGTGACACTAGAAGTTGTCAACGTTTTTTTCTCGAGTTTTTAATTGATAGCTACAATCGATCCATACGCCAGTATCCCTCCTCACCAAGATTGGATACGCTGGATATTTGCGCTAGCCCAACTTACTAACACAGTCTCCTGAAGATGTGTAAGACACTCACTCACACACGCAAACACACTCACACAGACGATGTAGAGACACACACACATCGGATTCTGGGCCTCCGCAGGACTGGTAGCGGTACTCCAGCGACCTTGAGATTTCAAATATTCGAAACCTGCCGAAAACCATATGATTCTAATCGACTAATCGATACTTGGCTGTTTTTCGTCCATGACTGGCAGACATGGAGGTTGGAGGAGATAGTTCATGGAGGGAGAGTCATGGAGGATGGAGTTATGAGTGGACAATTCAAATTGCTACCTACCTACGGAATGTAATTTTTTTCATTTTTCGTGTAGGGTAGCGCCGGTACCCCCGGTACCCCTGACGCTACGCGCCTGTTATGTACAGTGATGGACGCCCCTCGTTGTGAGCTGGGAAGTTTGAGAAGTTTGGAACTGGAACTCGGCTAACGACTACGGAGGGCATAGAGAAGGTTGGCCTCGTTAGAACATAAGTATTGAGTGATGTTCAAGTCAACAGCAAAGGTTTTGTTACTACTCTGTTATCGCAATACTACTACTGTTATCACGAGACTGTTAGAGCGCTGAGCAGATGGCAAGAATACCGATCTCCACCCGAGTTCGTGGGGGAGGATTCTTGAATACCTCGACATATTATAGAGTATTGAATTATAAATAGGTATAGTTAATAGCGGTGCGTGGGCTGTGAAAACGGTGGGGCACCAAACCAGAACACAAAACCAACAGATTTCACGGAGTGAAAGACCAATAAGTCGGAGTGGATGCCCGGATTTGAATGTCGCCTTATCAGGCAACGGGAGTGAAACACCGGGCGCCCAGGAACAGATTCCTTACACACCCAATTAGGTGATAGCTAACAATTTATGTACCTCCTACCCATTTTGAGTTCATTACCCAGAGAGGTACCTTGAAGTCGTTGAGAACCAGAATCGGAATTTCGAACGTTACTGATGAATGAGAGATGTCAATTTGAAGAGCTGGTATCCCAAAACGCTGCAAATCCCTGCACAACGGTCTATTATTTTGTATAGAATACCCTCCTGTTACAGATCACAGCTCTATGTATAGATAACCCGTCTATATAATATATTATGTACTATTCTATTATATGCATATTATGTAGATCGCAGACCCTCCGTAGGTTAGTACCTAACCCCGTACTCGTTACTAGGTACCTACCTAAATCACGAGTTAAATGTTGCTAAAATAATTCTGCCGATCACAAACAGTACCTAACAAAAATAAACACACATAATGAAGTTCTGAAAAGAAATTGTTGATGAGGAGTGAAAAGAGTTGCAAAAGTACCTACCAACAAACTCCAGCCCCTTCTACGTAGATGGTATAATGAACCGTTGTGTAATAATTTACCGTTGAGTAATAATTTACCGTAGTAATAATTTACCCATCAATAATACTTCAACGTTTGTTCAAGTTTCACTACCTACCAACAAACTCCAAAAGAGCCATCATTTTTCAAATTAAATAATATCACAGAACAACCAACTCGACTTCATACTCCGCCAATATAATCAGGTGATCCCTACCAATGATTGGCCGTATTCACAAATTCCTATTGTGGGCGCGTCTCTGGTTACGAGATTTGGTTTGAATTGTATACAATTTCATTCACACTGGAGTCGAAAATGCCTGTCGGTGCAAACTTCGGGGCCTTACTGTGAACGAACGGCTGGACGTACGACGCTCCGGATGGTCTTAAAAAACTCGCAAGTTCAAGAACTATTTAAAACCGTAAAAATATATACGTAAAAAAATGGTATAGGCGTTTTGAAAATTTCAACCCCTATTTTGAACCCCTTAGAGATGACTCACAGTAACGTCGAGCTTCGAGGACCAACTAGACGCCGAACGGAACCTATAACCCGAATTTCATCAATTTTTTTTCATGGTAACTAAGAAAAGTGGCCCGTACGGCGTACGGCGGACAGACAGAAATATTTTTATCGCAGTTTTGGATTCTACATACCTTGAAACGTAAACCATCAAATTTTGAGGGGAGGTAAGAATTTTTTTTTCATGCTCGATTCCAATGGTTCATTATTGAAAATAATAAACCAATATGGAGGAGCCTTACCCTAATATTTTATTCTGGGTCTACGAGAGGCTCTTGATCAGCGGAACCACTAGTCAGTTACTATTACTGTAAATTACTATTACTATAAATGTTAGCTGTCAATCAAGTACTGTAACTGTACAGTGTACATTACTATAAAAATTGTCGTCCAGCTATTTCAGAAATCGGAGTTCGACACAAGATACAGTTTCAGTGGCACATACCTCTGAATAACCGAAAATAGGAGTGCCTACCTATCAACATACAATTACATCTGGATGTCAATATACAGAGGACCCTTTTACAAAACCACCGCTGGCAGACACTCCAGCAGACAATATTGTTCGGTTGGTTGTTTTCCCAGCGTATTTCTGTCTTATCTGATCAGTCAGAACGTAGCCGGCAGACAGGTGTCCTATTCAAAGAGTGGGAATGGGCGAGGGAGATGGGTTTCGATAGACCCCTACGTACACAGTATTGGTTGGAGGAGGTTGATTAGCGAAGAAAAGTCCTCTCCCAGCAGGTATATTGTGAGCGGGTGGAAAAAGAAAACCTTCCAACCGAAAGCACCACTTGATAGTGAGTAGGTCAGAGTGTTATTTTCGAAGGGAGGAGATAGCACTTATGACGTCACTACAGTGGGCCCAGGGCGCAGCTTGACCCCCTTGCTGAATGCCACTCGAGTCCAACGGTGCAGTCAAAGGGCGACGATGTGATGTGCCACTTCTGTGCCACCTTCAAAGCTAACAATAGGTTTGAATCAACTTGGAATGAACAACACTATGTCGATTTTTGTTGAGAAAATTTGCAAAAACTTATGACTAGTATTTATAATTTATTGTTGGTTCCGCTTTATTTATGTAGTTGAGATGGTAAACAGCTTATCATCGATAGGTACTCGAACATAGGTACTTTAAAGATACTCAAATGAAGTTATATACCTGTTACTTTATCTATCGTCTATACTCAAAAGGGGACAAGGAGGAGATTATTGCAACCAACACGTTCTCCATTCCTACTGGTTCTCCATTCGCCATAACCGGACTGTGCGGGAGATTGCCAACTGCGATCGTTTAGGTACCAACTGCGACTCCCTCCTAAGCGTATACCAACTGCGACGATACCAACTGCGACAATTTAGGGTGAAACGAATTTTATGTTTGTCGTGGTACCCCTCAGGTGTAATACCACTCTCATGTAAACTTATAGATTTAACCAATAAACAAGTAGAAAGACGAGCTGTGCGACGCCTCGGGAAAAAGACCAGAAGGGTCCCCTCCATCGAACTCACAACAACAGCAGACGAGGGACGAGGTGGAGGCACCTTTATAAACCGCCCGGCTCGCCCAGCTCTTCATTCGACCGACCTCGCTCTTACCTACGACTTCTCTCTCACTCACCTTACGCCTTCTCTCTCTCTCTCCCACCCTTTCGCCTCCCTTCGCATCTGCTGTGGTGGTAACCGCGGGATGCTTCCTCCTCTAACACTCGCTGTGGTGATAACCGCGGTGTGATCCTCCTCCTTTAGCATCTGCTGTGGTGGTAACCGTGGGACGTTCTCGCTGTGGTGATAACAGCGGGGTGTCAGCTATCTCTCTCCCACTGCATCTGCTGTGATGATAACCGCGGGACGTCTCTTCCTCTAACGCCTGCTGTGGTGATAACCGCGGGGCGTTAGCTATCCGAAAATACTCCTAAGGAGCACATCCTCCTCTCCTTCAACCTACCGTACCTCTAGACTTACGACAATGTTTATATTCACAGCATATAACGTTCGCCTAAATGTTTGCGATTGTGATCCTCCTTTTGAATTTTTTTTACCCACGAGACGTCTTTCGAAAATTTGTATGACGCACTTCCATTTAAACACGCAGTATGTCACGACAGAACTGCTCTTTCCGAAATTGTAACTGTCATACATATACCATTTTCAAGTGATCTAAGCCGTTGGTGCCTGAAGCGGCTCGACTCCAGTCGCCGGGGTTCGACTCCCGCCTGAGAAACGAAATTTTCTCAGGGACAGGGTCAAGCGCACTTGCTAGTTAAACCGTAAATATTTAACTGAGGAGATACTCAACGAATTCACTATTCGTTATGTTATTTTTTAATACGACTGTCGAACCACGTTGCCCGGGAATCGTTTTGAAAGTAGGCAAACTCATGCTGAAGTGTAACCAATGTGAACTGCGAATAGACTGACATGTCGAGCTTTCTGGCATCAACTGTTTGATGATAAACTGTATGATAAAACTGGTGAAAGTATACAACCAGCCCGTCGGATTTGGTGCCGTCGCACTTGGTGGCTACCTGTGGATTATCGTCGCAAGTGGCTACAGCCCGATTGTGCGATTTACGACGGATCCAAATATTTCGGTTTCGCCGGATGAACGGACGAGACAATGGCATATAATGTATCGTGATCATGTATGTAGCATGTAATCATATTTCAGGATATACTGACCAGGGAGAGGGAACCACATGTATGTCAAAGAATAAAAAGTGAAGAAAATGAAGGCCGTCGTGGGAAAAGCTGGAAAGAAGGTGCCTGCTCAAAAAGAAAAATAATAAATTTTTTTTAAAAGCTGCGAAGTCCTTTCACATGGGTTTGTTATTCTATTGGACCTAATATTTATATGCAAAAAAAATGTGTGAAACAAAATATGTGCCAAAAGTTTCAATTTTTTCTTTCTTTTTTTTAAGGAAAAAAAAAACATGTTTCGGATAAAATTGGATAAGGTAAACCACGGCTTCGTGTTCAGCGACCCAAAAATTATTAAGTATGGTGTAAACGGATTGCGACTCCACCAAATCTTTCCTCTATCAAACCTCTGTGGATTAGACTGTATTTGTGGAACCTCTCTCGTATGCCTTGCATCCAAACAGGCACACCAACTTGTTTATCGATATGCTTAAGGGGAAGATTTTGAAAACGATCGAACACTAGCCAGCGATTAATCGTTGTTGGATACAGATGTTTGGCAGGCCCGTGTGGCCTCATTTAACAAAGCTGTTATCGTTTATTGTCTGGTACAAGCCAGGCCAGACGATGTCGGGAATCCACTCAAGTTTTTCTGTCGTTTGGTTGGTTGCCAGACCCCATTTCGGCCGTTCAAGGCCTCTGCTTCTCCTTGACAGCCTCTGAGCTACATTTCCTGACATCACTTATTCCACCCCATCGAGTGTGGATGAGAAAATCTTCGATGGATATCGAATTTAAGCCATGAATTTAGAATTTATAATCAAAAAACAACTATTATAATGATGATGTTTTGCTTCTGTTGTTGGGTAGCCTTTCTATTGGTTTGTTATTTTCAGTAATGAATCTTTGGAACACAATTTAACCCCCCCCCCATAAACATTTTTTGGTTTCCGTTTTAAGGTACCTACCTGCGTAGAAACTGAAATGGAATTAAAAAATTCTGTCTGTCCGCCGTACGCCTTCCGCCGTACTTCGCACTTCCGTTACCATGAACCAAAATTACTGAAATTTGGTATATGGGACCCATTTGGGGTCCAGTTGGTCCGCGAAGCTCGGCGTTACTGACAGTCATCTCTAAGGGGTGAAACGTAGGGGTTGACATTTCCAGAGCGCCGTTATGTCGAATTTTTCAAGTTTAAATTGGTCTCGAACTGAGAAATTTTTTGAGACCACCCGTCCGTCCAGCGGTTCGTTTACAGCAGTAAGGCCCTGGTGTTGCACCGAAAGGTTCGTCAACATGATCGTGAATGAAACAGTATAAATCCAGCACAGATATCATTGCTAAGGAACAGCTGATGATAATCATGCATGGCTGTATGAAACCGAGTTGTTGTTCCGTAATATTTCATTTGAAGAACGATGGCTGTTTTGGATTTGCTGATAGTAACCTACTTTTGCAGCTTGAACAAGGAACGTTGAAATGCTCCACGAATAACGACAAATAATAATTAATTACTGAATTATTGAATCCCGCGCATTTGTATGAAACTTTAATCCCCGGGCCGGCTCCAGTACTGGATTTAGGGCTTTCCTGTGGGCATCACGAGGGTAGGTCTGTATTGACCACAGAAAACAGCGATCTACGCAGATGACATACAGAGGTAAATAATAAACCGTTGTGTAATAATTTGCGGTTTTCGACATGGATATGTCTTATGACTGGGGGTCATTCCAAATGTTGCGTGATACAAAAAAATGTGACGTTTTTTGGCGCAATTCCCGTGGAGGTAGAGACTTGAAATTTGGCACGTCGCCTCCTTAGGACTTAACACTTTAAGCAGCATAGAGGCGGGATCAGCTGAGTGGATAATATTTTGTCAGTGTAGTTTACTTTTTTTCACGACTTTAATCATCTATCACTCTATGCAAATTACTTAATTTCTCCCTTACTGCGAAAAACAGACGTAGGTATCCATGATCAGATGTTTTTCCTGGGGGCCATTTAAAAATATGAATGCAGTTTTCATTGTTTTTGGTTTATTATTTTCAAACATTTGTTGTCGTCGACTGGATACTAAAACTACAACACTAAAAAAAATAATAAAAAATTTTGAAATTACAGGTTTACGGTGTAGGAGAACGGATAACTGAGAATGAAAAACCCAAAAGAAGAAATAGTTATACAAAGAAAAATGTAGGTACATTCTTCCTTATATTCATAATGAGTACACAATTTATTGGGCTTCCAAAAGCTAGGAATTTCCGATCTCAATATCCCACTGGCTGTTTTTAGGAGAAGGTTTCCTAGGTTACCTATCGTTTGTTCATAATAAAACAATGTAATCTTTAGTTTGATCCTGTTGTATCTCACCTTCAGTAACCTACCTCTACTAACCTTCCTAGAGAAAGGTTTCTGGTCTGTTAATAAAAGTGATACAGGTTTCGTTTCAATCCAAGGTGTTCACATCTCTATATTTATTGGTTTATTATTCTGTGAATAATACACCTATGTATTCGCTCAGCAAAAAATTTTTATAACACCCCCTCAAAATTTTTTCTTTTCCGTTTCAACGTGCGTAGATTCCAAAAATGCAATGTCCGTCCGCCGTACGCCGTCCGCCGTCCGCCGTCCGCCGTCCGCCGTCCGCCGTACACCGTCCGCCGTCCGCCGTATCACGTGTACAGGCTTCATTTTCTGTCTAAAAAAGTCGTTCTTTCGCACACATGCTCCATTTGGGCCCTAGTTGTGTCCCGAAACTTTTCAGCCCGATCGGAATATACCCAAGGGTGTTATGAGTGAAAATGTGTATAAAAATAGGTACTTTTTGTGTTTTAGTAACATGTTAGTAACATGAGCTTTTGAGGAATCGTTTTCCATGTTTTTGGGGACGGGAAGACCGAATATGAAGTCGATTTTGACCAAAGAGTGGAAAATTGAGGTTCTACCAAATATTCAGCTCCCAAAATTGATTTTTTATGAGTCAAAATCCTGGGAAATCGTCTGAAATCACCATCAATTTGTATAATAACACTGGAAGTAGTATCAACAAGTGGATCAAGACGATTAAATGGCACTACCAATGATCAAAGATAAATTTAAAGAAGGAAAAAAAAGAGCGTACCTAATTTGTGGTCTAGGGGCCAAAATCGTGGAAACCACCAGAAATAGCTATTTCAATTATTTCACATGAAATAAACAATAAATGAATCGACAATATTTCTGTAGGTATGTCCAATAGAATAATAAACCCATGTGACAAGGACTTTGCAGCGTTTTTTTTATTTATTTATTTGCAAGGTACATAGGAACAGGGTTCCCTCATAGCGTACAATATAAATGAAATTATATTATTTTAAAAATAATGTTATAGATATAAATATATATGTGTGTGTGTGTGTAAAAAAATAGATGTATATATGTACACCTACTGCCTTTCCCTGTTTCGACCCTCGTATTTTATAACGTGAATTTCAACACTCATCAGATCCGAAAAAGCATCTTTAACCACAGAGCTATCTATAGGTACATGATTTAATCTATAAGTTTATGGCAACGTCACAGTTTTTTAGTCTCACAATTTCTACTGATGTGAACAACGGCTGATTCGAATTTCTATTATGGTATTTAGAATCCATGTTTTTGTGATAATTACAGTGGTTTCCGCTTAATCCATCGCCAGTTAATCCGTACTTTCGGTTAGTCCGTAATCGGCAGGACAGAACCAAATTGGCCTTCCTCCGTGTGTTTTTCGCCTGATACTAAGGCAGGGATTTCCGTTTAATCCGCTGAGGAACACGCGGTGGGGACATGAAACTGATGCACTTACAAAACCCGGTGGTGGAAGTTCTGTTTGACATTCACGACATGGACATCGATCCTTTCAGTGTCTGGGTGGATATTGACGAGGATTTACACGGACATCACGTGATGGATTACTCACAAATCGCTGAATCTGTTTTTGAATCCGATCGCCCCGTTGAATCAGAAGAACATTTGTCTGATAATGACGACCCAAGCGAACTACTTACTTTTCGCGTCTAAAAAACGCTGCAAAGTCCTCGTCGCATGGGTTTCATTATTCTACTGAACATACCCACAGAAAGGTGGGACTCACGGGTAGTAGACTAGACTAGTAGACTAGTAGACTAGTAGTCTAGTCTACTACCCGTGGGTTGACTGTTAATTTATTGTTTCTTTCATGTGCAATAATTAAATAGCTAGTGTTAGTGGTGGTTTCTACAAATTTTGGCCACCAAAAACACGAATTAGGCTCCTATTTTTGATAAATTATCTTTGATCATTGACAGCGCCATTTGGTTATCTCGATTCACATGCTGAAACTACTTCTAGTGTTATTACACACGTTTAAGATGATTTCAGACAATTTCCCTGGTTTTTAACTCATAAAAAGCGAGTTTTGGGAGCTGAGCCTTCGTTACAACCTCAATTATTCATTCTTTGGTAAAAATCAACTTTATTTTCGGTCTTCTCGCACTAAAAAACATGGAAAACGATACCTCATAAGGTCATGTTCACTAAAACTTCAAAAAAAACTCTAAAACCCCTATTTTAACATCCATTTTTCACCCGTAACACCCCTCGGTTTACCTTGATCGGATTTTGAGCTTCGGCACACAACTAAAAGCCAAATTTGTTCCCAAATGGGGACCCAACCTGTGTGCGGAAGAACGACGATTTTGACCAAATTTTATTGTAATTTTAAGGCTAAAACGTCGTTAGAACCCTAATTCTCCACTATTCGGTCTCCTCGTCCTAAAAAAAAAAACATGGAAAACGATACCTCACAAGCTCATGTTACTGAAACACCAAAAAACCCCATTTTTACCCCTATTTATTCACCCATAACACCCTCGGATATATTCCGATCGGGCTGAAAAGTTTCGGGACACAACTAGGGCCCAAATGGAGCATGTGTGCGAAAGAACGATTTTTTTGGTTTATTATTCTGTGAATAATACACCTATGTATTCGCTTAGCAAAAAATTTTTATAACACCCCCTCAAACTTTTTTCTTTTCCGTTTCAAGGTGCGTAGATTCCAAAAATGCAATGTCCGTCCGCCGTCCGCCGTATCACGTGTACCGGCTTCATTTTCGGTCTAAAAAATTCGTTCTTTCGCACACATGCTCCATTTGGGCCCTAGTTGTGTCCCGAAACTTTTCAGCCCGATCGGAATATACCCAGGGGTGTTGTGAGTGAAAATTTGAGTAAAAATAGGTACTTTTTGCGTTTTAGCAACATGTTGGTAACATGAGCTTCTGAGATATCGTTTTCCATGTATTTGGGGACGAGAAGACCGAATATGAAGTCGATTTTGACCAAAGAGTGGAAAATTGGGTTCTACCAAATGTTCAGCTCCCAAAATTGATTTTTTATGAGTGAAAAACCTGGGAAATCGTCTGAAATCACCTTCAGTTTGTATAATAACACTGGAAAAACGCTGCAAAGTCCTTGTCACATGGGTTTATTATTCTATTGGAGTTCTAGAGATTCTTGTTGGCTGTCAACTTTATTGTTTCTTTCATGTGGAATGATTGAAATAGCTATTTCTGATGATTTCCACCAATTTTGGCCCCCAAAACATGAAATAGGTACGCTTTTTTTTCAGATCATCTTTGATTATTGGTAGTGCCATTTAATGGTCTTGATTCACCTGTTGACACTTTTTCCAGTGTTATTCTACAAATTGATGGTGATTTCAGACGATTTCCCAGTTTTTCACTCATAAAAAATCAATTTCGGGAGCTGAACATCTGGTAGAACCTCAATTTTCTATTCTTTGGTCAAAATCGACTTCATATTCGGTCTTCTCGTCCCTAAAAACATGAAAAACGATACCTTAAAAGCTAATAACATGTTGCTAAAACGCAAAAAGTACCTATTTTTACACACATTTTCACTCATAACACCCCTGGGTATATTCCGATCGGGCTGAAAAGTTTCGGGACACAACTAGGGCCCAAATGGAGAACGATTTTTTTAGACCGAAAATGAAGCCTGTACACGTGATACGGCGGACGGCGTACGGCGGACGGCGGACGGTGGACGGCGGAAGGCGGACGGACATTGCATTTTTGGAATCTACGCACCTTGAAACGGAAAAGAAAAAATTTTGAGGGGGTGTTATAAAAATTTTTTGCTGAGCGAATACATAGGTGTATTATTCAGAGAATAATAAACCAAAAGGAGGGTACCTAATTTGTGTTTTAGGGGCCAAAATTAATGAAAACAATCAGAAATAGCTATTTCGATTATTGCACATAAAAGAAACAATAAATGAACAGCCAACATTTCTGTATGTATGTCCAATAGAATAATAAACCCATGTGACAAGGACTTTGCAGCGTTTTTAATTAGCTGTGCCATGTGGACGCGGAACTCTACACGACGCAACTGTCTCGTCTCAGCTCAGCTGAAATGTAATCAAATCACCTACTCGCCCCATCGAAATAGCTCGGCCGAGTAGTCGGTGGAGTACTCGGCCGAGCCACTCGGTACGTGTAGGACGAGCGTCGGAGAGACGTGTAGCTACGTCCTTTACCGCTCCTTAGACCGGTTAGTGGAGCCGTTGAGGCAGTGGACGTCTCACCGTCATCCTCAGTAGCTTGGCCGGTTAGGGGTTCTCGCTAGATGGTTACGGACCCTTGACAGACGATGAAGGAGGTCGATGACGGAGGGACGTGCACTGCCTCGACGGCTCCGTTAACCGGTTGACGGATGGGGGAATGTAGTACACGTACCTCCGTTGCTCGTTCATAAAAGGCACGTAGGTTTCTACGGGGGCATCCTCAACGGAAAGGCAATGGAGGGTTGTGCTTCCTTAGCCTGTCCGTTAACCATCCGCCGTGATTCCTCGACCGTCAGTCAAATATGTTACGGAATAATCACGGATCATTGCAGGAAGGGCACGGCATTAAGGATAGTGAAGGGTGGGCTACAGAACATCTTGGGAGAGTCCGCAGATGGTTACGGGGGAATCAAGAGTGGGTTACCGAAATTCAAGGACAATCAATGGAACGTTATTGACGCTCCACTGAAGAATCAACGCTGCTGGCGCCACACTGGGCGGAAATCAGCGGGAATTTCCGCGTCGGAAATTTCCGCTCGCACTAGTTTGCATTGATACACGTAGACAGCGACAGACTGGGCGGAACTTCCGACGCGAAATTTCCGTCGACTTTTCTCCGCCGAACACCAGCGAAAGTTCCGTCCTCCGTCCGACGGAAATTTCCGACGAGTTCCGTCCTAATAACGTAAAGTAGTGGGGATTGAGTCTGGTGCGCCACATGGGTCGGAAATTTCCATCGAGCTTCGAGCGCTCTTCTGCAACAGTCTTCTTCGCGTTGTGTACCTGCCAAGATGGACGTCGATCATTTTATTGTGGAGGTACAACACCGGGAGTGCCTCTGGAATTTAAAGGAAAAGATATACAGCAACAGAGATGCTAGGAAGAAAGCTTGGGAGGAAATCGCTGTGATTTTCAATGACGAGTGGGCTACATGTGGTAGGAAGAAACAAAAAGAGATAAGGAAGCCCAAAACGTTCGTATTTATTATTTATAGCTTTTTCAAATTGAATTCGTCCTTTTTCAAAATGAATTATTCCTTTTGGTTTATTATTCTGTGAATAATGCACCTATGTAATCGCTCAGCAAAAAATTTGTATAACACCCCCTCAAAATTTTTTCTTTTCCGTTTCAAGGTACGTAGATTCCAAAAATGCAATGTCCGTCCGCCGTACGCCGTCCGCCGTATCACGTGTACAGGCTTCATTTTCGGTCTAAAAAATTCGTTCTTTCGCACACATGCTCCATTTGGGCCCTAGTTGTGTCCCGAAACTTTTCAGCCCGATCGGAATATACCCAGGGGTGTTATGAGTGAAAATGTGTATAAAAATAGGTACTTTTTGCGTTTTAACAACATGTTAGTAACATGAGCTTTTGAGGTATCTTTTTCCATGTTTTTGAGGACGAGAAGACCGAATATGAAGTCAATTTTGACCAAAGACGCGGAAATTGAGGTTTTACCAAAGGTTCAGCTCCCAAAATTGGTTTTTTATGAGTCAAAAACCTGAAATCAAAAACTGTATGAAATCACCATCAATGTGTACAATAACATTGGAAAAAGTGTAAACAGGTGAATCAAGACCATTAAATGCCACTACCAATGATCAAAGATGATCTTAAAAAAAAAAAAGAAAAAAAAGCGTACCTATTTCATGTTTTGGGGGCCAAAATTGGTGGAAATCATCAGAAATAGCTATTTCAATCATTCCACATGAAAGAAACAATACATTTAACAGCCAACAAAAATCTCTAGAACTCCAATAGAATAATAAACCCATGTGACAAGGACTTTGCAGCGTTTTTGCGTTTTAACAACATGTTAGTAACATGAGCTTTTGAGGTATCTTTTTCCATGTTTCTGAGGACGAGAAGACCGAATATGAAGTAGATTTTGACCAAAGACGCGGAAATTGAGGTTTTACCAAAGGTTCAGCTCCCAAAATTGGTTTTTTATGAGTCAAAAACCTGGAAAACTGTCTGAAATCACCATCAATGTGTACAATAACATTGGAAAAAGTGTAAACAGGTGAATCAAGACCATTAAAATGGCACTACCAATGATCAAAGATGATCTGGAAAAAAAAGCGTACCTATTTCATGTTTTGGGGGCCAAAATTGGTGGAAATCATCATAAATAGCTATTTCAATCATTCCACATGAAAGAAACAATAAATTTAACAGCCAACAAGAATCTCTAGAACTCCAATAGAATAATAAACTCATGTGACAAGGACTTTGCAGCGTTTTTCAAAATGAATTCGTCCTTTTACAAAACGAATTCGTCCTTTTACAAAATGAATTCGTCCTTCATAAAGAGGGACCAAATCTTGAAGGTAACCAGACCAAATGATATGCAGATACCTTTTCTCGAAGAATAATAATTTATTGCATTTGTTTGCATAGTTAATAAATATGTAATAGAAGAGATTTACAAAGTTTACAAGGAATACTTGATACAAGAAATTTACAGAAAGTTGGCAAGACATTCATACAAAGCCAATGTAAGGAAGCTCCATTGAGAAGATTTGCGGGAGATAAGGAATGACATGCAGAAGATTTCCGCGCCCTTGCATAAAGACCGCATGCCTACCGCCACCGTTTTCCAGAGCCCCAGACGCCGCCCTTATTACCTTCAAGATTTGGGCCCTCTTTATGAAGGACGAATTCATTTTGTAAAAGGACGAATTCATTTTGTAAAAGGACGAATTCATTTTGAAAAGGGACAAATTCGTTTTGAAAAAGGACGAATTCATTTTGTAAATGGACTAATTCATTTTGTAAAAGGACGAATTCAATTTGAAAAAGCTATAATTGTTTCTATACATTTTGTACATCTTTATTATGTGTTCTAAACGTCGTTCTAAACGTCGTATCCTGTTTTTGTATGTGCACGTACAACAACGCCAGGAGCTCGTCAAATGACGGTACAGTCATCCTATAATATTGAAAAAATTTGTCGGGATACTGCCTTAGTTCACCATAGAGACATTGGTACTGACCAAGAGTCACCCTTCTTACGTTCAGTGGATGTACCCAATGTTCCCTCTGTTTTTTTCGCGATTTCATCAAGGCATGATGAATGCCCAATATAAAAAGAGGTTTCATCTCTCTGAAAAACACAACTAACAACGCACTAGCACTGAAGACGCACTCAACAGACGGATGATGATATCAAACTGAATGACTATCCAAGCAGTTTCATCAGCTCTATTCAGAGATGGGCATATTCATATTCGTAAATATGAATATGAATATATTCGCACGGCGTATTTTCTATGAATACGAATACGAATATATTCGTATTTATACACGTGTAATATGAATATCTCATATTCACACAAGTTCCATGTGAATACGAATATATTCATATTCACACGAATTTCGTGTGAATATGGTAGATATACATGATGGTATTTACCCGAATTTCATGTGAATATAGTAGATGTATGATGGTATTCAGTTGAATTTCAAGTGGATATGATAGGAATATGTTCATATTCACACAAATTTCGTGTAAATATGGTAGATATCTAGTGGTATTCTCTCAAAGTTCATGTGAATATGATAGGAATATGTTCATATTCACACAATTTCGTGGAAATATGGTAGATATATATGATGGTATTTGCCCGAATTTCATGTGAATATAGTAGATGTATGATGGTATTCAGTCGAATTTCATGTGACTATTGTAGGAATATGTTCATATTCACACGAGTTTCGTGTAAATATGGTAGAAATATAATGGTATTCCTTCGAATTTCATGTGAATATAGTAGATGTATGATGGTATTCAGTCGAATTTCAAGTGGATATGATAGGAATATGTTCATATTCACACAAGTTTCGTGTAAATATGGTAGATATCTAGTGGTATTCTCTCAAAGTTCATGTGAATATGATAGGAATATGTTCATATTCACACAATTTCGTGGAAATATGGTAGAAATATAATGGTATTCCCTCGAATTTCATGTAAATATTGTAGGAATATGTTCATATTCACACGAATTTCGTGTAAATATGGTAGAAATATAATCGCGTTCCCTCGAATTTCATGTAAATGTGGTAATAACATGATATTCACAGGAATTTTGTGTAAATATGGTGGAAATATAAAAAATGGTATTTACTCGAATTTCATGTGAATTTGATAGAAATATGGAAGTGATATAATCGTATTCCCTCGAATTTCATGTGAATATGGTAGAAACATGTTCATGTTCACGCAAATTTCGAGTAAATACAATACAATAAATTTAGTAGAAATAGTGTGTTCATGTTTTGGAGGAAAACACACAAAATTTGATCACAAAGCTTCCCCTGCTTTACTAGACTCAAGAAAAATGAATAGGTAGTAGCTACGGTTTTCAGTCCAAATACCCCTTTCAACCCTGGTGGGACGTGTATGTCCCACCATGTTATTGCACTCATAACCCTGCTAGGACATATATGACCCAGGAACTACTGCTTCAATTTTCCAATTTAGGGCCTGTTGAACACTACAATCCTTATTAAGGAACACTACAATGATTAGGTATGAATTCATCATGCTTCTTCCAACAAGGTAGGTAGGAAATGACTGTGGAACAGTTGAGTCCCACCTCAAACGCGCTGAAAAACGGGACTTGTGCTGACGAAAATAATTATTCCCGGTTGGGCAGTGCAGTGAATCTTGATTCTCAGCCGGGTTGAAATGGAGAAATTTCTACCGTATTTACACGAGATTTGTATGAATATGAACATATTTATTCCTATCAAATTCACATGAAATTCGAAGGAATACCATTATATTTCTACCATATTTACACGAAACTCGTGTGAATATGAACATATTCCTACAATATTTACATGAAATTCGAAGGAATACCATTATATTTCTACCATATTTACACGAAATTCGTGTGAATATGAACATATTCCTACAATATTTACATGAAATTCGAAGGAATACCATTATATTTCTACCATATTTACACGAAACTCGTGTGAATATGAACATATGCCTACAATATTTACATGAAATTCGAAGGAATACCATTATATTTCTACCACATTTCTGCGAAACTCGTGTGAATATGAACATATTCCTATTATATTCACATGAAATTCGAGGGAATACCACTAGATATCTACCATACTTACACGAAATTTGTGTGAATATGAACATATTCCTATCATATCCACTTGAAATTCGACTGAATACCATCATACATCTACTATATTCACATGAAATTCGGGCAAATACCATCATATATATCTACCATATTCACACGAAATTCGTGTGAATATGAATATATTCGTATTCACATGGAACTTGTGTGAATATGAGATATTCATATTTACACGTGTAAATATGAATATATTCATATTTACACGTGTAAATACGAATATATTCGTATTCGTATTCATAGAAAATACGCCGTGCGAATATATTCATATTCGTATTTACGAATATGAATATGCCCATTTCCGACGCGGAAATTCCCGCTGATTTCCGCCCAGTGTGGCGCCAGCTAAGGCACGGACAGCCAAGGGCGGGCTGGAGAAAATCTGGGGAGAGTCCGCGGATATTCACGTGAAAATCATGGATGGGCTACGGGGAAGGCGAAGGAGTGTTACGGGATAGTCAAGGGTGGGGCTATGACGATCCGTACAAAGTCACGGTACAACCACGGGCGTGCGACGGAACGTTGAAGGATTAGCAACGGAAAACTTTTAAGGTGATTTTCGGGGTGCTCTCGTGAAGATTTTGCCTAAATAGTACACCACGGAAACCACGGGTGTTTCCGCTGACGATCCTCCAACATATCGAGGTTACGGATAAATTTATAGAGTGCATCCGTGACCGCATAATATTTACGGATGCACCACTTCTGAGGGTGATTCCGTGAGAAAGTGCATCCGTGAACTATCGTTTAGTGCCAATCTACGGGGGCGCGTCCGTTGTTTTTTACGGAAACCACCCCCTTTTCCTATATTATTCTGTGAATAATACACCTATGTATTCGCTCAGCAAAAAATTTTTATAACACCCCCTCAAACTTTTTTCTTTTCCGTTTCAAGGTGCGTAGATTCCAAAAATTCAATGTCCGTCCGCCGTCCGCCGTCCGCCGTCCGCCGTATCACGAGTACAGGCTTCATTTTAGATCTAAAAAAGTCGTTCTTTCGCACACATGCTCCATTTGAGCCCTAGTTGTGTCCCGAAACTCTTCAGCCCGATCGGAATATACCCAGGGGTGTTATGAGTGAAAATGTGTGAAAAAATAGGTACTTTTTGCGTTTTAGCAACATGTTAGTAATATTAGCTTTTAAGGTATCGTTTTTCATGTTTTTAGGGACGAGAAGACCGAATATGAAGTCGATTTTGACCAAGGAGTGGAAAATTGAGTTCTACCAGATGGTCAGCTCCCAAAATTGATTTTTTATGAGTGAAAAACCTGCAAAATCGTCTGAAATCACCATAAATTTGTAGAATAACACTAGGAAAAGTGTCAACACGTGGATCAAGACGATTAAATGGCACTAACAATGATCAAAGATAATTTGAAAAAAAAATTAAAAAAAAAAACGCTGCAAAGTCCTTGTCACATGGGTTTATTATTCTATTGGAGTTCTAGAGATTTTTGTTGGCTGTTAAATGTATTGTTTCTTTCATGTGGAATGATTGAAATAGCTATTTCTGATGATTTCCACCAATTTTGGCCCCCAAAACATGAAATAGGTACCTACGCTTTTTTTTTTTTTTTTAAGATCATCTTTGATCATTGGTAGTGGCATTTAATGGTCTTGATTCACCTGTTTACACTTTTTCCAATGTTATTATACACATTGATGGTGATTTCAGACAGTTTTCCAGGTGTTTGACTCATAAAAAACCAATTTTGGGAGCTGAACCTTTGGTAAAACCTCAATTTCCGCGTCTTTGGTCAAAATCGACTTCATATCCGGTCTTCTCGTCCCCAAAAACATGAAAAACGATTCCTCAAAAGCTCATGTTACTAACATGTTGCTAAAACGCAAAAAGTACCTATTTTTACACACATTTTCACTCATAACACCCCTGGGTGTATTCCGATCGGGCTGAAAAGTTTCGGGACACAACTAGGGCCCAAATGGAGCATGTGTGCGAAAGAACGAATTTTTGAGGCCAAAATTGAAGTAGATATGCATGATACGGCGGACGGACATTGCATTTTTGGAATCTACGCACCTTGAAACGTAAAAAAAATAATTTTGAGGGGGTGTTATAAAATTTTTTTGCTGAGCGATTACATAGGTGTATTATTCACAGAATAATAAACCAAAACGGCGTTATCTCTGTTTGCGACCAAGTGTGTCACAGGTAACGTCATAGCGACTGATTCCCTGTCTTCAAGGCGGAAAAGGAAGCTTTCGCAGCTGTTTACCGCTGTTCCGTTGTTTCAGTAAAATTCAGAGGTAACTCAAGGGATACGGCAAAATAAACTAGAAAGAGAAATAAGAAATGCATAAGGCCCAGAAGCGTCGTTCCCTCAACGTCAGAAGAACTCTGTAACTGGGGAAACCTCGAAATGAAAACTTCCTAGCTTTCATCTGACAGAGAAGGAAAAGGAGGCCTTTCAAAAGTCTTTGGAGGAACAAAATTACGATGTTTGTTGATGAGTTGCTGGTAAACCCTTTGAGGGCTGTACTAGCTCGATATTGTCAGTTATTCCAGGGCGGATACTTCAGTAATTCGAGCCATCCTGACCAGCCGAGTTTCCTGTTCTGACATAAAAAGTATGTACGAGTATGTAGGATTTTGCATTTTTTTTGTGTTAGTTAACCGTGTTTTATTTGGCACTTTACATAAACCTAAATTAATTAAGCAGGAATATCCAGCTTGTCGTTCTAAGTATTTCCGAAATATTTTTCGTATCCAAATGGTTTCCTCCAAAATCCAAATTTCTGCTCGCAATATACGAGGAGCCACTAGAAAAACGCTGCAAATTATTACACAACGGTTTATTATTTACCTGTACAGATGCCCCTTCTACGCAGATCACTGTTTTCTGTGGTCACTGCCCTCGTGCTCCCCCCAGGGAAGTCCAAGATCGAGTATTCGAGCCGGCCGGGGAACGGCACTTACATATATATTTGGTGGATTCAACTATCATTGACTATTTTTGTTGGTATTCACGAAGCATAAGGTTTGCACAAGTTACAAAACTAGAATCTCGCAGAAGGGGCATCTGTACGGGTAAATTTTTACACAGTGGTTTATTATTTACCTTAATGCTTCATGAATTACTACAAATAATTAATTATTGAATTATTGAACCCCGTGCATTTGTATGAAGCTTTAATTCCCGGGCCAGCTCCGGTACTCCAATTAGGGCTTTCCTGGGGGGAGCTCGAGGGCAGTGACCACAGAAAACAGTGATCTACGCAGAAGGGGCATCTATACAGGTAAATAATAAACCGTTGTGTAATAATTTGCAGCGTTTTTTTTAAACTAATTATCTTTGATTATTGATGGTGCCATTTAATTGTCTTGATTCAGCTGTTGTTATTATAGTGTTATTATACAAATTTATAGTGATTTCAGACGATTTCCGAGGTTTTTGACTCCCAAAAAATGAATTTTGGTAGCTGAACCTTCGTTACTACCTCAGTTCTTCACTCTTTTGTCAAAATCAACTTCATATTCGGTCTTCTAGCCCTAACAATCATGAAAAACGATACCTGACAAGCTCATGTTCACAACCTCAAACAAAACGTCGAAAACCCAATTGTTACACCCATTTTCCACCCATTAAACCCCTGGGTGTTTTCAGATCGGGCGCCGAGCTTTGGAGCACAACTAGGACCCAAATGTGCTCCTAAATGGGTACCCAAACTGTGCGGAAGAACAACGATTTTATACAAAGTTTTAACGTAAATTTAAGGCTGAAAATTTGTTAGTTTTCCACTCTTGTCAAAATCTACTTCATATTTGGTCTTCTCGCCCTAAAAAAACATGGAAAACCCTATTTTTACACCCATATTTCACCTGGGTATATTCCGATCGGGCTGCAAAGTTTCAGGACACAACTAGGGCCCAAATGGAGCATGTGTGCGAAAGAACGAATTTTTTAGTCCGAAAAAGGAAGCTGGTAAGCGTGATACGGCGTACGGCGGACGGACATTGAATATACGCACCTTGAAAAGTAAAAGAAAAAATTTTGAGGGGGGTGTTATAAAAATTTTTTGCTAAGCGAACACGTACCTAAGTGTATTATTCACAGAATAATGAACCAATATGGGTATAAAAATTGGAGTTCTAGAGATTTTTGTTGGCTGTTAAATGTATTGTTTCTTTCATGTGGAATGATTGAAATAGCTATTTCTGATGATTTCCACCAATTTTGGCCCCCAAAACATGAAATAGGTACGCTTTTTTTCTTCTTTTTTTAAAAGATCATCTTTGATCATTGGTAGTGGCATTTAATGGTCTTGATTCACCTGTTTACACTTTTTCCAATGTTATTATACACATTGATGGTGATTTCAGACAGTTTTCCAGGTTTTTGACTCATAAAAAACCAATTTTGGGAGCTGAACCTTTGGTAAAACCTCAATTTCCGCGTCTTTGGTCAAAATCGACTTCATATTCGGTCTTCTCGTCCTCAAAAACATGGAAAAAGATACCTCAAAAGCTCATGCTACTAACATGTTGTTAAAACGCAAAAAGTACCTATTTTTATACACATTTTCACTCATAACACCCCTGGGTATATTCCGATCGGGCTGAAAAGTTTCGGGACACAACTAGGGCCCAAATGGAGCATGTGTGCGAAAGAACGACTTTTTTAGACCGAAAATGAAGCCTGTACACGTGATACGGCGTACGGCGTACGGACATTGCATTTTTGGAATCTACGCACCTTGAAACGGAAAAGAAAAAATTTTGAGGGGGTGTTATAAAAATTTTTTGCTGAGCGAATACATAGGTGTATTATTCACAGAATAATAAACCAAAATTGGTTCTGCGTCAATCTGTGTCTCCGAAAATCCTTCTAATGCACGTAGCTACGTTCTAAAGAATGGCCCAAATGCGCTGAAACGTGAAGGGTATGGGGCAGTTTGGCCGTAAATAATCCCACACGAATATCATCACAATTAGGCTAGAACTTCCGTCTGCGCATGCGCAAACGTCAAATCTTCGCAACGCCCATAACTCTGCGAAAGGTTGGTATAGCTGATTATATTTATGCATTTAGACATCGCTTCCAAAATTGACGTAGATATTGGCGATGTAGGCGCCAGGAAAAATATTCGGAACCACTGCAGTTCATACAAAATTTCCTACCTCGTACCAAGATACTTTCAGCTGGTACAAATGGACTCACAAATAGCACATTTCCCAGCCTCCATGTCCTGTTGGTACAAATCGAAAATTATAATAATATATGGTATCCATGAATATCGGATTATTGTTTGTGTTGAGGAGGGAGACCTGCGCCTACCCACAATATTTCTGTGTAGGTACTTTGTATGTTGAAATGAAGTACCAATTAGAGAGGTCGACTTTTTTTACCCCAGAGGTTCATATTGGCAATAATAAACCGAAAGGTTCGATTTGAGAAAAAACTGTTACTACGGGGGAAAATTACTGTTATAATGAAGAAACACTGTTGTTAGAAACAGATTGTCAGTAAAAAACGCTGCAAATCCCTGCACAACGGTTTATTATTTTGTACAGAATACCCTTCTGTTACAGATCACAGCTCTCTGTATAGATACCCCGTATATATAATATGTACTAGTCTATACATATTACGTGAATCGCAATAGTAGTAGCGGTTAGTACCTAACCCCGTACTCAATAGTAGGTACCTACCTAAATCACGAGTTAAATGTTACTAAAATAATACAGTCGATGACAAACAGTAACTAAAACGGCAAAAAGAAACGCAAATAATGAAGTTCTAAAGGAAAATTGTTGATGTGGAGTGAAATAGATGCCCCTTCTGCGTAGATCACTGTTTTCTGTGGTCAATACCTACCCTCGTGGTCAAGTATAATGAGTCGTTGTGTAATAACTTGCCCATCAATAATACTTCAACGGTTGTTCAAGTTGCAAAAGTACCTATCAACAAAATCCAGCCCCTTCTTAGTAGATGAACCGTTGTGTAATAATTTGCCGTTGTGTAATAATTTACCGTTATGTAATAATTTACCACTGTGTAAAATTT
Source organism: Leptopterna dolabrata (assembly GCA_954871275.1). Classification (NCBI taxonomy): domain Eukaryota; kingdom Metazoa; phylum Arthropoda; class Insecta; order Hemiptera; family Miridae; genus Leptopterna; species Leptopterna dolabrata. The sequence goes on along the minus strand of OX940976.1, from coordinate 67,718,417 downwards.
GCCATTGTGTAATAATTTACCCATCAATAATACTTCAACGTTTGTTCAAGTTTCAGAAGTACCTACCAACAAAATCCACCACTTATCAAATGAAATAATATCGCAGAACAAACAACTCGACTTCATACAGCCATCCTTGATTATAATCAGGTGCTCCCTAGTGATGATATCCGGGCCGGATTTATACCGTTTGATTCACGATCGTGTTGACGAAGCTTTTTGGTGCACACGAACGGCTGGACGTACAGTGCTCTGGGTGGTCTCAAAAAATTGTTTAGCTCAAGACAAATTTAATATCGTAAAAAAAACCAAACCCTTCCATCGAAAGTTCTCGAGCTACGGCGTTCTGAAAATTTCAACCCCTATTTTGAACCCCTTAGAGATGACTGACAGTAACGTCGAGCTTTGAGGACCAACTAGACCCCGAACGGAACCTATAACCCGAATTTCATCAATTTTGTTTCATGGTAACTAAGAAAAGTGGCCGTTACGGCGTACGGCGGCCAGACAAAAATATTTTTATTGCATTTTCGGATTCTACATAACCTTGAAACGTAGGTAAACCATCAAATTTTGAGGGAGGTTAGATTTTTTTTTTCACGCTCGATTCCAATGGTTCATTATTGAAAATAATAAACCAAAAATTTAAGAAAAAACTACCCGGAAAAAGTGTAATAATATTTTTGTGATGTAGATTAGTTCAATCTCTTTAATCTCAAGTACCTACAAACCTAGTTTTTTATTGGTAAAGTACACAGGTATGGGAATATGCCGACTTTCTCTCTTCATGGGCTCAGAAAGGGTTTGAGTTTCGGGTGCGGACAGGACTTGGGGTTGGGTTCTAGAAAGGGCATGTACGAAATTTGACTCCATTCCGACAATTAGGGCGCGGTGGAGGGAAGAAATACCGTAACCTACCCACTAAGCGATGAGCATAAGAAGAAGAGAAGAAGAAGAAAGAAGCATAAGAAGAAGACGTCAACTCGACATTTATTGCAATAAAAATAATCGAAAATATTGCATAGTAGGTACGGAGCTTTAGCAGTGGTAGAATCTTGAATGAAGGTGGTACAAAACCAAATCACAACACACAACCATTGAACGAGTTGATAGGTAGGAACGAAATTTTCCGTTTTATTTGACCTGACTTGTCTTGTTGTATTTTCCTGTTCATCTTCGTACCATTTCCAAATAATCATGAAAATGAACAGTTTGGAACTGGCTGTGCCACCAAATTCGGATCTCCTGACTTGGATTCTCCAGTTTCACCTCCACATCCTACCATTTGCTATAGTTTAATTACACCTAGGAGAAAGTGCGTATCTCATCGTCAAGGGACTCATCACTTTGCAACAAGATAATAAATTAATACCTACCTATTTAGTTTTGAAGAAATGCACCTACCCCCAATGTTGCTATGAGTAGTTTTACTACCTAATATGGTTCATAATAACCTGTATGTTTACCTAATGATGATTACCCTCGACTTTGTAGTTATTTAAGGAAATATTACTTACAATAAATCAAAATAACAAAGTTGCACGTTACCTTTAGTAGTGTTTACAATCCGAGAATGAAGATAGAATCCAGTTTGTAGCACAAACCGCATACACAACCACTGATCAACGCCGGCCAATCAGTGCACACACGTTATTCATCGGATTGCCCATATCACTTCGCGGTCAATCGGCGGATCATTCCGAGGCGATTCGAGGAAAAACACAAAAACACAATAATCTAGTCCAGGAATTATAGTTTAAAGATGAATTTTGACGAAAAACTACCACAAACCTACCATCCGTCGCGGGTGATCGTGGGACTGATTAATAGAAAGGGGCGGCAAGGTGGGGAAGGTGACGTGGAGGGGAAAGTAGGCACTTAGGTACTTGTAAATTTAATTATTTTTCCCTTCATTTTACCTGACTTATTGTCTTTACCTGTTTTTACCCTTTTCCAAAAAAATCCACGAAATGATTGAAGTTACCGATCTACGTGGCACTGGGTCTGCCCGCCGGAGCTTAAACTCTCCAGATTTAGGTTAATACTTGGAATTTTCCATATATTTTATTGGAATTGGTCATTAATGCGATCTTGAATTTCCATAAACCACCAATAGTTGTATAGTTGGCGTTTTAATCGTTCCATGTAACTAAATCATGTTGTGAACTGATGCCCTCCTGGCACAACCAGTGCCACATAGATCAGTAAGTTGTATAATTATTATTTCCTTGAATGTTTGAAGCAGTTAGAAAAAGAAAAAAAAAATGAAAATTCAGGTAAATGTAAAAAAATAAATAAATAAATAACTAAATAAATTTTTTTAAATCGAGTGAATACCTACCTACCCCACCACGCCCAGCCATATCACCTTCCCCACCCTGCCGCCCCTATCTATTAGTCAGTCTGGCCCGATCAACCGCGACGGATGGTAGGTAAGTGGTAGTTTTTATTCCAAATTCATCATAGAAGAATAATTCCTGGACTAAATTGTACTGTGTTATTGTGAGTTTTCTCCTCGAATCGCCTCGGTATCCGCCGATTTAATCGGGAGAAGTGATATGGGCAATTCGAAAACCAACGTGGGTGCATTTTCGGCCCGCGCCGATGATGATTGTGTTCAGTGCTGCGATTTGGATTACACCACCTTCATTCTCCGACCATCCAGTACTGAAGGTACCGTAAAATTTTGTTATTTAGGTTTATTGTAAGTAATATTTTCTTTATAATTTATAAAGTCGAGGATCCTCTGGTGGCACACCCCATGCCACGTAGACATACCTACCTACCTTACCTACACATTTCTTTGTTTGGAGCAGTTACGAACCGAAAAATAAATGAGAATTCAGGTAAATGAAAGGGGAAAATATTAAGTAAAAACCTACCAAGGCCCACCCTGCTGATACTTTCTTGTAGGTCCCTCGATCGCCCGCTGCTGGTTGGTATGCGGTAGTTTTTCGTCAAAATTGATGTTTAAACAATAATTCCTGGACTAGATTATACATTTTTGTGTGTTTTCTCCTGGAATCGCCACAGTATTACCCGCCGAATAACCGCGAGAAGTGATATCGGCATTCCGATACCTCACGTGAGTGCAGGTTGGCCTGTATTATCAGTGATTGTGGTTTTGATTATTAGTGCTGCAATTTGGGTTCTACCACCTTCATTCCCGGATCATCCGCTACTAAAGGTAAGTACAACTCTGTTATTTCCCTTTATTGTAAGTAATAGTTCCTTATAACTATAAACGTGAGTATAGTAAAATCACGAATTTAGGTATCCACTTGGGAGTTTCTACATATTTGATTGACCTTCGTGATTAACACGATCTGGAATTTCCAAAAACTACTGATAAGGGACCCAGACGGTGTTCTCATCGTTCCGAGTACCTACCTGTCTGAATCAGGAGAATCGTTGCTCTGGTGGCACACCCCATGCCACGTAGACATACCTACCTAACTTACCTACACATTTCTTTAACTGTCTGGATAAGTTAAGAAACGAAAAATACAATGAGAGTTCAGGTAAATGAAAGGGAAAAATATTAAGTAAATACCTACCTGCTGATACTTTCTATTAGTCAGTCCCTCGATCACCCGCAACGGATGGTTGGTATGCGGTAGTTTTTCGTCAAAATTCATCTTTAAACAATAATTCCTGGACTAGATTATACATTTTTGTGTGTTTTCTCCTGGAATCGCCACAGTATTACCCGCCGAATAACCGCGAGAAGTGATATCGGCAATCCGGTACCTCTCGTGAGTGCAGGTTGGCCTGTATTATCAGTGATTGTGGTTTTGATTATTAGTGCTGCAATTTGGGTTCTACCACCTTCATTCCCGGATCATCCGCTACTAAAGGTAAGTACAACTCTGTTATTTCCCTTTATTGTAAGTAATAGTTCATTATAACTATAAACGTGAGTATAGTAAAATCACGAATTTAGGTATCTACTTGGGAGTTTCTGCATATTTGATTGAACTTAGTGATTAACACGATCTGGAATTTCCAAAAACTATTGATAAGGGACCCAGACGGTGTTCTCATCGTTCCGAGTACCTGTCTGAATCAGGAGAATCGTTGCTCTGGTGGCACACCCCATGCCACGTAGACATACCTACCTAACTTACCTACACATTTCTTTGATTGTCTGGATAAGTTAAGAAACGAAAAATACAATGAGAATTCAGGCAAATGAAAGAGGAAAATATTAAGTAAAAACCTACCTCATCCTGCTGATACTTTTTGGTAAGTCCCTCGATCGCTCGCTACTGGTTGGTATGCGGTAGTTTTTCGTCAAAATTGATCTTTAAACATTAATTCCTGGACTAGATTATACATTTTTGTGTGTTTTCTCCTCGAATTGCCACGGTATTACCCGCCGAATAACCGCGAGAAGTGATATCGGCAATCCGATACCTCACGTGAGTGCAGGTTGGCCCGTATTGACCAGTGATTGTGGTTTTGATTATTAGTGCTGCGATTTGGGTTCTACCACCTTCATTCCCGGATCATCCGCTACTAAAGGTAAGTACAACTCTGTTATTTCCCTTGATTTAAGTCATACCTATTTCCTTATAACTATAAACGTGAGTGTAGTAAAATCACGAATTTAGGTATCTACTTGGGAGTTTCTACATATTTGATTGAACTTTGTGATTAGCACCATCTGGAATTTCCAAAAACTATTGATAAGGGACCTATACTGTGTTCTCATCGTTCCGAGTACCTGTCTGAATCAGAGGAATCGTTGCTCTGGTGGCACACCCCATGCCACGTAGACATACCTACCTAACTTACCTACACATTTCTTTAATTGTTTGGAGCAGTTACGAACCGAAACCGTAGGTTAGTACCTACCTAACCCCGTTACTAGGTACCTCCCTAAACCGTTGTGTAATAATTTACCTGTATAGGTTCCACTTCGACGGAGATAGAATAATGAACCGTTGTGTAATAATTTGCCCATAAATAATACTTCAACGGTTGTTCAAGTTGCAAAAGTACCTATCAACAAAATCCAGCCGGATCGCACACCATCCGTAGGTTAGTACCTAACCCCGTACTCGTTACTAGGTACCTACCTAAATCACGAGTTAAATGTTGCTAAAATAATTCTGCCGATGACAAACAGTACCTAACAAAAAGAAACACACATAATGAACTTCTGAAAAAAAATTGTTGATGAGGAGTGAAAAAAGTTGCAAAAGTACCTACCAACAAACTCCAGCCCCTTCTACGTAGATGGTATAATGAACCGTTGTGTAATAATTTACCGTTGAGTAATGATTTACCGTAGTAATAATTTACCCATCAATAATAATACTTCAACGTTTGTTCAAGTTTCACTACCTACCAACAAACTCCAAAAGAGCCATCACTTATCAAATGAAATAATATCACAGAACAACCAACTCGACTTCATACTCCGCCAATATAATCAGGTGATCCCTACCAATGATTGGCCGTATTCACAAATTCCTATTGTGGGCGCGTCTCTGGTTACGAGATTTGGTTTGAATTGTATACAATTTCATTCACACTGGAGTCGAAAATGCCTGTCGGTGCAAACTTCGGGGCCTTACTGTGAACGAACGGCTGGACGTACGATGCTCCGGATGGTCTTAAAAAACTCGCAAGTTCAAGAACTATTTAAAACCGTAAAAATATTTACGTAAAAAAATGGTATAGGCGTTTTGAAAATGTCAACCCCTATTTTGAACCCCTTAGAGATGACTCACAGTAACGTCGAGCTTCGAGGACCAACTAGACCCCGAACGGAACCTATAACCCGAATTTCATCAATTTTTTTTCATGGTAACTAAGAAAAGTACGGCGTACGGCGTACGGCGGACAGACAGAAATATTTTTATTGCAGTTTTGGATTCTACATACCTTGAAACGTAAACCATCAAATTTTGAGGGGGGGTAAGAATTTTTTTTGGTTTATTATTTTTCATGCTCGATTCCAATGGTTCATTATTGAAAATAATAAACCAAAATATTTCTGTCTGTCCGCCGTACGCCGTACGGGCCACTTTTCTCAGTTACCATGAAACAAAATTGATGAAATTCGGGTTATAGGTCCCATTTGGGGTCTAGTTGGTCCTCGAAGCTCGACGTTTCTGTGAGTCATCTGTAAGGGGTTCAAAATAGGGGTTGACATTTTCAAAACGCCTATACCATTTTTTAACGTGAATATTTTTACGGTTTTAAATAGTTCTTGAACTTGCGAGTTTTTTAAGATCATCCGGAGCATCGTACGTCCAGCCGTTCGTTCACAGTAAGGCCCCGAAGTCTGCACCGACAGGCATTTTCGACTCCAGTGTGAATGAAATTGTATACAATTCAAACCAAATCTCGTAACCAGAGACGCGCCCACAATAGGAATAATTTGTGAATGAATACGGCCAATCATTGGTAGGGATCACCTGATTATATTGGCGGAGTATGAAGTCGAGTTGGCTGTTCTGTGATATTATTTCATTTGAAAAATGATGGCTCTTTTGGAGTTTGTTGGTAGGTAGTGAAACTTGAACAAACGTTGAAGTATTATTGATGGGTAAATTATTACTACGGTAAATCATTACTCAACGGTAAATTATTACACAACGGTTCATTATACCATCTACGTAGAAGGGGCTGGAGTTTTTTGGTAGGTACTTTTGCAACTTTCTTCACTCCTCATCAACAATTTTTTTCAGAAGTTCATTATGTGTGTTTCTTTTTGTTAGGTACTGTTTGTCATCGGCAGAATTATTTTAGCAACATTGACCTCGTGATTTAGGTAGGTACCTAGTATTTCAAATGAAATACAGAACAACCAACTCTACCTCTTAGGTACCCCACCAATAAAATCGGCGCGTCCCTGGTGACGAGATTTCGTCTGTTGTATACAATTTCATTCACACTGGAGTCGAAAATGCCTGTCGGTGCAAATTTCGGGGCCTTACTGTGAACGAACGGCTGGACGTACGATGCTCCGGGTGGTTCAAGAACTATTTAAAATCGTAAAAAGATTCACGTAAAAAAAAGGTATAGGCGTTTTGAAAATTTCAACCCCTATTTTGAACCCCTTAGAGACGACTGACAGTAACGTCGAGCTTCGAGGACCAACTAGACCCCGAACGGAACCTATAACCCGAATTTCGTCATTTTTTTTTCATGGTAACTAAGAAAAGTACGGCGTACGGCGGACAGACAGAAATATTGGTTTATTATTTTCAATAATGAACCATTGGAATCGAGCATGAAAAAAAAAATTCTTACCCCCCCTCAAAATTTGATGGTTTACGTTTCAAGGTATGTAGAATCCAAAACTGCAATAAAAATATTTCTCTCTGTCCGCCGTACGCCGTACGCCGTACGGGCCACTTTTCACAACAGACGAAATCTCGTTGAAATTTCGTTGTGAATATTTTTACGGTTTTAAATAGTTCTTGAACTTACGAGTTTTTTAAGACCACCCGGAGCACCGTACGTCCAGCCGTTCGTTCACAGTAAGGCCCCGAAATTTACACCGACAGGCATTTTCGACTCCAGTGTGAATGAAATTGTATACAACAGACGAAATCTCGTCACCAGGGACGCGCCGATTTTATTGGTGAGGTAGAGTTGGTTGTTCTGTGATATTATTTCATTTGAAAAATGATGGCTCTATTGGAGTTTGTTGATAGGTAGTGAAACCGATTTTATTGGTGGGGTACCTATGAAGTCGAGTTGGTTGTTCTGTGATTTTTATTGCAGTTTTGGATTCTACATACCTTGAAACGGAAACCATCAAATTTTGAGGGGGGGTAAGAATTTTTTTTTCATGCTCGATTCCAATGGTTCATTATTGAAAATAATAAACCAAAATTATGGGTCTTTACTAAGTGTCTATTTTAATGCTTTTGTGCCCAATTATTCATACATTTATTTGGCTGGCTTTCAGTTCCTGTCGCGCAGTTATTAATACTTTGTTTCATGTATTTTATTGGACATACCTACAGAAATGCTGGCTGTTCATTTATTGATTCTTTCATGTCCAATTATTGAAATAGCTATTGCTCATGGTTTCCATAAATTTTGGACCCGAAAAACAGGATATAAGCTCCTATTTTTGACAAATTATCTGTTGAAACTACTTCTAGTATTATTATTATACAAGTTTATGGTGATTTCAGGAAATTTCTCAGGTTTTTGGCTCATGCAAAGTGAATTTTGGGAACTTCATATTCAGTTCATATTCACTAAAACCTCAAAAAAACCTCGAAAACCCCTATTTTTACACCCATTTTTCAACCATAACACCCGTGGGTGTATGCCGATAGGAATGCCGAGCTTCGGAGCACAACTAGGAGCCAAATGTGTTCCCAAATGGGGACCCAACCTGTGTGCGGAAGAACAACGATTTTGACCAAATTTTAACGTAAATTTAAGGCTAAAACTTCGCTAGACCTTTGGTCAAAATCGACTTCATATTCGGTCTCCTCGTCCTAAAAAACATGGAAAACGGTTCCTTACAAGCTCATGTTACTAAACCACCACAAAACACCATGGGTATATTCCGATCGGGCTGCAAAGTTTCGGGACACAACTAGGGCCCAAATGGAGCATGTGTGCGAAAGAACGACTTTTTTAGACCGAAAATGAAGTAGTTATGCATGATACGGCAGACGGACATAGCATTTTGGTTTATTAATCTGTGAATAATACACCTATGTATTCGCTCAGCAAAAAATTTTTATAACCCCTCAAAATTTTTTCGTAGATCCCAAAAATGCTATGGTCGTCCGCCGTATCACGTGTACCGGCTTCCTTTTCGGTCTAAAAAATTCATTCTTTCGCACACATGCTCCATTTGGGCCCTAGTTGTGTCCCAAAACTTTGCAGCCCGATCGGAATATACCCCGGGGTGTTATGAGTGAACATGAGTATAAGAAGACCGAATATGAAGTCGATTTTGACCAAAGAGTGGAAAATTGAGTTCTACCAAATGTTCAGCTCCCAAAATTGATTTTTCATGAGTGAAAAACCTGGAAAATCGTCTGAAATCACCACCAATTTGTATAATAACACTGGAAAAAGTGTCAACACGTGGATCAAGACGATTAAATGGCACTGCCAATGATCAAAGATAATTAGAAAAAAATAGCGTACCTAATTTGTGTTTTGGGGGCCAAAATTGATGGAAACCATCAGAAATGGCAGTTTCGATTATTTCACATGAAAGAAACAATAAATGAACAGACAACATTTCTGTAGGTATGTCCAATAGAATAATAAACCCACGAGACAAGGACTTTGCAGCGTTTTTCGAATCTACGCACCTTGAAACGTAAAAGAAAAAATTTTGAGTGGGTGTTATAGAAATTCTTTGCTGAGCTGTAAAATTGTTTGCATAGGTGGATTATTCACAGAATAATAAACCAAAATTGTTATGAATGTAAAAGAATGACGAAGATGTAAAACATCCTAATCCCATAGATTTACTGGATTTGCCTACCTGTGAGCGTGGGTTGGGGAGGACGGCACGGAAGCCCAAACAGGTCGGTGATGCGGATGCCCGCCGCTCCAGAAGGAAGCGTCCAAAGAAGACAGCGACGGCCTCATCGAGTGACGTCTCCGGGCGACGTCGATAAGCTCCGGCGGCGGTACCGATGCGGTGCTCCCGCCGTAATCCCAGGACGGCCGCCTGAACCCGCAGTCGCACGGTGACCAACCTCCTTTCCCTCCTGGTGACGCCATATCCGGGTTTTTCATGTAGGAAAACGCCCTGGGGTACTTGCACAGCAGCGAGGACGTCTCGTGGCACAGGTGATCAGCACTTCTGGAAAGCTCGGGGACCATCGACGTGAAATTTATATCGCTGAGTAAAACCCTGCGGGCCTCTTGCGTCTTTTCGCTCAGTCTCAAACTCTGTTTCCTCAGCTGCCCAAACGGCACTTGGAATTTGCTTGGCAGAGTCGTGAAAATCTGCGACGCCTTGTTGTGAGCGAGGAAGCTCTCGCTGCGCCACTGAGCTGGCACAGCTGTTATGTCAGTTTGCGCCTCACTTTCCTGTTTGTCCGTATTTTTTTCTACGAGAATAGGGCGAACCGTTCTCGGACTTCGGCTGTCAACGGAAAATTTGACACCCGGCTTCCCTTCTATCAAATGAGACTTACTCCCGCCGATGATTTCCCTGTGTATGATCGGCCTGTACGGCAGAGGAGTCGGTAACGTGTTCCTCCGTGCGTACTGATTCGGCGGCTCGTTCTCGTCGATAACACCACATTTTGAAATATCCGTTTCCACCAAAACAGAATGCGACCAAGTTTGTTTGAGATTCAGTGGGATGTCATCCTCATTCTTACTGTGTTTCCAGTGGTCGCAGTGATCGAAAGACACCAAATCTTCCTGCAAGTTCAGTTCCTTTGTGTCCTCTGTCGTGAAAATCAATTCAATATCGTCAACCTCTTCGCTATCCTCAGAATCCCCTTTGGAAAACTTGATACTCTCCTGACCTTTCTGCGAGTCCTGCACCCCGTTGACTTCCGGCTTCTCGTCTTCGAACACGTCATCTTCGTCACTGTCGTTCTCCACCTCGCTGTCCTTTCTCTCTTCCGAGCTCCGATTGTCCGCCTGGTCCTTGTCATCCATTTTGTTCACTTCGCAGATTTTCTGGCGCAAAACATGATTCTCAACGCTCAGACACTCGATGGTCCTGTTGACCGACCCGGGGATCACACCCTTGTTTACCTGCTCCCTCAACTGGTGGAGCTCGTTTTTCGACTGCTCTAAAGCCGTTCGCAAAGAAACGACCGTCTTATGCAGAACTCTTACAGTTTCTAAGCTGCCGTCGACTTCATCTTCTTTGTCGTCCATCTGAGTGACATGATGAACCAACTCCCTTTCCCCCGAACAGCGTCTGTATTTCAATTTCTCTTGAAAGATCGGCAACTGCTACAGCCAAAGCTACTCAAATAAAGGTTGGTATTTTATTTTTATTTTACGTTTTACGCGATTTCTTGAGGTGTAATAAAATATCCGAGTAGCGGTATGGTAGTTGGCAACCGCTCCCCCCTCTGTATATAAACACTTCGTTGCGTGGGGCCGCACCCGATCCGTCCGATGTGCAGCCCAGGCACAGACTGCCCTCCCATTGATTGGGCGTTTTATCAGACAAACTTCTGGAGGTGGCGCCACAGCTGACTTGATCTCTCGCCACCCTTGACACTGACGGGTGAGCACTCCTTCTGAAAAACCCTCGATTATTATTATTATAAGAAGATTTTTTAGAATTAGGTCCCATTTGAAACCACGAGAGTAGTGTAAGAAGATTTCAGGCAGTAAGTAACGTGTGATTTTGAAGTTAACAACACTGAGGAGAGGATCAATATGAGGCGGAGCCACAACCACCCCCTTGTTATCCACAGTACCAGTGTTTGTCCCGCCAAATTTCGTAAGTTTCAGTAAGTTTTATTATTATTTTATTATTATTCACATGCACTGCAATTAAGTGCTAACAATAATTACTCCTTACACATGAAAGACTTTGACCGGTGGGCCGTCAGCCCGAGTACGCCGTTTTATCAATATATTTTAACCTACCATGCTGGTCCAATGTTGGACTTTAATAAATGACTATAAATGACAGTAACACTAATTAATTTTGTGAATTTGGCGCTAACAATATTTAAAACATCACATAGAAAAATAGAGACTGCTCAAAACAAAAATATCTAATAACAATCAATTGAGGCCTCATCATATATTAAATTATCATTCCAGTAATGACAACTGTTAAAAAATAAGCAACTTTACAATAACATAACAATAACAATAATTATTATTAACGTTCTTGACCGCTCAGTATTAATATTGTTGGTAGGATTCTTGAGGGTTGGTCACTTAATCAAATATCCACTATGCCGACGTTTCGATTTATTTATAAATCCTCTTCGGGGCTGTAATGATAGGAACTATTTACTCAGAAAACATTGACTCCATCCTAACTAAAGTCCATCCTACACTTGTTTGAGTCAATGTTTTCTGAGTAAATAGTTCCTATCATTACAGCCCTGAAGAGGATTTATAAATAAATCGAAACGTCGGCATAGTGGATATTTGATTAAGTGACCAAACATCAAGAATCCTACCTACAATAATAACAATAATCAAATAGATCATAAATAAACTAGAACGCTTTCATTGCTCTTGATTGTGGGATTGCACTTAATAATAATTAAATTCCTGTACAAGAAAACCACGATACGCCCAAGCATCTTTAAAATAACCAGTTAGGGTACTCCAATCCTGGCCGTTTAACAAGTCCACAACTTCTTCCCTGCTCAAACTGCTCCGTCCGAAATACTTGAGACGGTAAGGTTTGAGGATTGGGCGTCTTCCTATAAACTGCTCCGTGTCCTCGTTCTCTCTCATATTGCACAATGAGCATAGCAGCACTCCATACGTCTACCCGTGGCTGAGAGTTCAAATTCAAAAGCCCCGCTCTGCATATCATGTTGATGATCACCTCCATCAGGTCCCTGTCCAAGTACGACACCCGAGTGGTCCAGCTTCTTGTACAGTAGGTGAAACCTCCCTGACTCCCAACTCAGCATCCACCTTGAACTTGTTACCCAAGCCCTGCAATATTGATGGTAGCAATACCGCGAAGTTTCCAGGGTCCTCCCAATTTATACGGGTTCCACCGAGCTCCTGGTCTAAATTCTCCCATACCCTCACCAACCCTACTCTTCTGGTTTATTATTCCGTGAATAATACACCTATGTCAAAAATTTCCCTACACCTCAGCAAAAAATTTTTACAACACCCTTTCAAAATTTGATCTTTTACGTTTCAAGGTGAGTAGATTCCAAAAACGCTGCAAAGTCCTTGCCACATGGGTTTATTATTCTATTGGACATACCTACAGAAATTTAGGCTGTTCATTTATCGTTTCTTTCATGTGAAATAATTGAAATAGCAATTTTTTATGGTTTCCACCAATTTTGGCCTCCAAAACCCGAATTAGGTACGCTCCTTTTTTTTCAAATTATCTTTGATCATTGATAGTGCCATTTAATCGTCTTGATACACGTGGTGACACTTTTTCTACTCTAATTCTACTGATGGTGATTTCAGACGATTTTCCATGTTTTTGACTCATAAAAAATCAATTTTGGGAGCCGAACATTTGGTAGAACCTCAATTTTTACACTTTGGTCAAAGTCGACTTCAGATTCGGTCTTCTCGTCCCCAAAAGCATGGAAAACGATATCTCAAAAGCTTATGTTACTAACATGTTACTAAAACACAAAAAGTACCTGTTTTTGTACACATTTTCGCTCATAACACCCCTGGGTATATTCCGATCAAGCTGCAAAGTTTCGGGACACAAATAGGGCCCAAATGGAGCTTGTGTGCGAAAGAACGACTTTTTTCGACCGAAAATGAAGCCGGTGCACGTGATACGGCGTACGGCGGACGGACATTGCATTTTTGGAATCTACGTACCTTGAAACGAAAAAGAAGAAATTTTGAGAGGGTATTATAAAAAATTTTTGCTGAGCAAATACATAGGTGTATTATTCACAGAATAATAAACCAAAATGGCCAATAAGACCGAATATGAAGACAATTTTGACCAAAGAGTGGAAAATTGAGGTTCTACCAATGGCTCCCAAAATCAATTTTTTATGTGTCAAAAACCTAGGAAATCCCCACGTGGTGCCTTCTCCGAGGAGATTATGGCCAGACCCCACTCCGCCGAAAACTGTCGAAGGGTTTCTAACTACCCGAAAAACGCCGAAAGCAGCTGAGGACGTGTATTACGTGACATTGCGTTAGGTCGCTGGTCTGAGTCTTGGAAATCCCACGAAGTTTTTTTGCTTCCTCACTACCGAAGGCAGGGAAGAAGCCTTGGATTCGTGATTGGGTAAAAAAAATTTCATGACCTCCAAAATGAAAATTTCCAAATACCATTTTTAGCGAATTTTCAAAGAAAATGAAGCTATTGCAATGGCTTCGAAATTTAAATAATATAAATTTTTGGAAATTTTCTTCATAGAAATCCGTTTCAGACCATTCTAAAACGATTCCTGAAATTTAACACTTTTTTATATGTATATATATATATATTTATTTATATATGTGTCACTCCAGACGATAACTCTCGATAGAATTGAGATAAACAGCTCAAATTTGCACAAAAAATCTATCTTGGCAATCGAAAGGCTAAGTTCGAAGATGGGCGAAATTGGCCTACTCTAAGGAGGGTTTTGGCGCATTTAAAGTGCGCAAAAATTACCCAAAAATCCCCAAAAGGTTATTTTCCAACAAGTGACCCCTCATTTTAAAGGTTTTTGCACGCTGAACACGATGGTGGAATCGGATTTTAGATATCTTGATCCGTTCTCAAATTAGAGCATTTAAAGTGCGCAAAAATTACCTAAAAATCCCCAAAATGTTATTTTCTAACAAGTGACCCCTCATTTTAAAGGTTTTTGCACGCTGAACACGATGGTGGAATCGGATTTTAGATATCTTGATCCGTTCTCAAATTAGAGCATTTAAAGTGCGCAAAAATTACCCAAAAATCCCCAAAATGTTATTTTCCAACAAGTGACCCCTCATTTTAAAGGTTTTTGCACGCTGAACACGATGGTGGAATCGGATTTTAGATATCTTGATCCGTTCTCAAATTAGAGCATTTAAAGTGCGCAAAAATTACCCAAAAATCCCCAAAATGTTATTTTCTAACAAGTGACCCCTCATTTTAAAGGTTTTTGCACGCTGAACACGATAGTGAAATCGGATTTTAGATATCTAAATCCGTTCTTAAATTAGAGCATTTAAAGTGCGCAAAAATTACCCAAAACTAGGATAATCTTTAAACTCTTACCCCCACCCCCTTAGAGTGGTCAGATTGAAAAATGTGAGAAGTATTAATTGAAGACGAGAGTTCGAAGCAAAAAAGGGGGAGGCAAACGATTAGTACAACTCCTTGAATTTACCCACAGCGATCAAATAAATAAGCACTTAGTACAATTACGTAATAAACAAACGGTAGAATCAGGATGGACAAAACGTACAAATTAAAATAAATACGAAGAGAATATACATAGAAAACCAAATTTTAGACCGAAGTTTTCCTTTATTCAAAACCATAGCCATTAATTCGAATATTTCTTTGAAAATTCGCTCATTAAGTCATGCTGCATGACTGATTTTTTTTCCGTTTCAGACATCGAGGAACATATTTGGTTCCGTGTCTTTCTCTCTGTAGTAATTCCTTGCAACGCCCATAACTACCCAAAATAATGGTCGAAGTGGGCTGAAATTTCGAGGGTAGGTGCGGGTTGGGTCACAGATGGTCCCATACCAAAATCATTGAAAAAGTACCGTAACTTTCGTCTGCGCATGCGCAAACGTGAAATAATTGGAACACCCATAACTACCCTAAATATCGTTGAAATGAGTTCTAACTTGGAGGGTCGGTCAGGAATAATACTTTGATAGTTCCAGATTAATTTCATTGGAATCGTAATGTAACTTTGATCTACGCATGCGCGAACATGAAATGTTGACCATTTCTTTGTAACGCTTCTAACTACGCGATAAATAGTCGTAGAGAGCTGAAATTCTGAGGGTACACGCGGGTTGGATCGCAGATGCTCCCGTTTCAAAATCATGAAAATCGTTTAGTCTGCGCATGCGCAAACGTGAAACACTTGGAGTGCCCATAACTACCTTAATTATCGTTGAAATGAGTTCACATTTGGAGGGTCGATCAGTATAATACTTTGATGGTTCCATATGAACTTCATTGGAGTCTTACTGTAATTTTCCTCTGCGCATGCGCAAACATAAAATGTTGACCGTTTCCTTATAACGCTTCAAACTACGCGAAAAATAGTCGTAGAGAGCTGAAATTTGAGGGTATACGTGGTTTGGATCGCAGATGGACCCGTATCAAAATGAACCTACCCAACTATTCTATACGTTCATGTGATTCAAGTGAGGAAGCTATACTGCCCACTCGAATTGGCAGACGTTTTTTCTACATATCTCCATATCCTCTGTTATCTTGTACCTATTCGAAAAACATGTTACATGTTTCCTTGCTTTGATCCTTGATCTAAACTGTCATAATCCGGGGGTCTGGGGGTGTCCCCCAGATTTCATTCGACAATAAACGTACGGTCATGAACCCGTACCTACGGCAACGCTTTTCTTTTTAAAAAACGTTTTTAAATTGATCGTTTTTAAATTGGAAATTTTTTGAGACCACCCAGAGCATTGTGTCCAGCCGTTCGTTCACAGTAAGGCCCAGAAATTTGCACCGAAAAGCTTCGTCAACATGATCGTGAATGAAACTGTATATGCCCACCCCAGATAAATCTATGTAACTGCTGATTGTAATGATGCACGAGAGGGTTGCCATGCCTCGGAACCTGTGGAATTTTTGAAAAAATCATAGAAAAAGAACTACTTATTGTAGGAGTCAAAATTCATTTAAAAAAATAATATAAACCGCTTTTGTGACCCATGTAAATAGCCCATTGTAGTGCGTACTACGTGTAGGTAGGTATACCCATATACGTGCAACTGTATGTTATGTATGGTAATAAACTCCAATAATTCAAACCAGACAAATTTAGATTCATGTTGATATAGCCTGATTTTAGCTGGTATTATACCTAGTTGCCGTGAGTACCTATACATCATACGACGAATCGATTCCCATAGAATCGACTTAGAAGTCGAGTTCCACTGACTGTCAACTATGGGTTTTTGGATACTTGAAATTTACGTGTAAAAGTCTTTAGCCATTCAGTTTTAGTTCATTCTAATTTCCTACGCCCTACCTATCCTATAACAAGCTTACTTATTTTTAGACTGATTTTAGGATGGTTTTGACTTTGAGTAGGTGATTGACATTATCAACGTATGAAGCATACATTGATAGCCCTAAAATAATTTTAACTATGGGAGGGAAGAAACATTTATGAAAACGCTAGATGTCGTGATGTTTTCGCGTGATTGTTCAGCTCTGTAGGTATTTCTTTGGAATACAATATTCGTATGGAAGTCGCGAATAGGGAGAAGCGAACTTCTCATTTTCCATGCGGTCGCGCCGCGGCTTGATCGGAATGCCACACCGCATCCTATATCTGCTGAGCGGGTTAACATATAGCCAACTTGCAGGCGTTCGAAAAGGCGATATCCGCCGGTTTTCATCAGATGATAATAATATATTTATATCGATGAAAGTAGGGAGTCGCCGTAATGGGCGATCACCCCGTATTTTTCTGTTTCATAATTAGAGAATGAAATGAGACTGTACCTAGCTTTTTCAATTTTAAGCGAGACATGCATTACCTTCTTTTGTTTTCTTAAATCGCAATGATGCGGCGATGTCACTGTGCAAAGAGCGTCTCATATTGTCCTTATTTACCAAAAAAAAGGAAAATCTTATATTAAATCTAAGGGGTTATTTTCACTAGTATTAGAAGTAAATGTTTCACTAGTATTAGAAGTAAAATTTTCACTAGTATTAGATGTTCATAACTACCATGTATACATAAAAGGCCTATACGTACATTGTAATTTGTTTTCCTCAAATAAAATAAATAAATAAATAAAAGTAAAATGTGTACTATGTAATGAGCTATTAGATATTTCCTTCGGAAATCTCAAAGCACGCTACGTAAAATTCTCTGCTACCAGGAACTATTTAAAATAAGGGCTAGTCCCAGACCCTATGAAGATAGGAATTAAGGTAAAAATCAAAACAAAGAGGTAAAGGGAAAAGAAATATACTGGCAAAATAAGAAAATGAAAACCTCCTCTCTGCTGGGAAAATATAGAAAAGAACAAAGGAATGATTCTCTGGAATAATGAAAATGAAAACAAGGGCAAATAGTAAAGAATAAAAGGACCAAACCTGATATACACTGAATTTAAATAAATTCAAAAGAAGGAACTGAGAAAAAACTAAAATGGAAAAAAGTCGGGTAGTCGCCACGAGGGCACAAGGAAAAGAGAACCACGGGAAAAACGCAATACTAGCTGAAAGCAGTCCGAGGACGAAGTGGTTACTCCCTATTAGGTAGGAGATCGCTAGGAGAGTCTGGCCAGAGCCCACTCCGGCCGTGGGTGTTCGGCCATTTCCGCCTGTTTCCGCGGGGAATTTGCTGTTCCGTGGTTCCGCCCTCCGCGATCGGCTCGTATCCTTATCACTTTCTTATCAGTTTACAATAGTTATTACTTATCATTGATTACAGTGACAAGTCATTTGCGTTAAAACAACATGAGAATAGTCATGGCTGGTGGGAAATTATACGCCTGCTTATTATGCAGCGGATTCGAGCCGTGCCGGAGCAGTCAATGGGAGTTTGAAGGACGATTGAGATGCAGGTGTTTTTTGAAACCATTGAGAAACACAAGCTTCCAACTGCCCTCAGACAGTCGTCTTCACGTTTACCAGAATTAAGATAAGTTTTCTTATCAGGAACAACTGAGGGCAGTTGAAATCTTGTGTTTCTCAGTAAATAACGGTTTCAAAAACACCTGGATCTCAGTCGTCCTTCAAACTCCCATTAACCAGCATTGAAAAAGAAGACCCTACAACATTAACTACAAAATTAACATAACATTGTTCCGAGTCACTAGATATTATATTATTGATAACTCTTTGATATTAGCGTGATATTCTGGTTATTTTCATTAATTTCGGCTATTTTCAACTGTATCGAACTACATTCAATTTTGGTTATTTTCAACTTATTCCTTTAGAATCGAGCATGATAAAAAAAATGTTAACGGCCCCTCAAAATTTGATGGTTTTTCGTTCCAAGGTAGTACGTAGACTCCGCAAATGAATAAACCAATTTCTATCTGTCCGCCGTACTATGCACTTTCCTTAGTTACCATGAACCAAAATGAGCTAAATTTTATAAAATAGTAATAAGATTATAGCATGATTCGAAGTCAATATATAAAGAATTGCTGGACAAAACAGTCGTGATAGGTTGATTACATGTGATATTGTCATGCTATTATAATTTATAATAATATTCTGTGATAGTTATTATAATAGTCAAAAGTTCCATAGGTACTTACCTAATTTCTCAAGAATAAGCTGTAATCTCGCAAATGAGTAAAATGCATTTAAATATTCATTAAAAGGGGTACAAGTATGTTATAGCCCCGCCAATATCGATTGTATCGATTATCTCAAATACATCGATCCTTGTGGTATCGATGACGGCTCAATATGGCGTCCGGGGTGCCGATATCAACTTTCAAAATGAATACGGGAAGACCATTGTAAGGACACCAAAAAATAAGAGTGACTATAACATACTTGTACCATCTATTCAGAAGTCCCAAACAACCTGCTCATTCACGGGATAGTTTCTGGGATTGTTTATCTTTTTTGAGATGCGAGCGCTAGCGAGCATCCAGATCGCTTGACAATGCGAGCGGCGGAATGGGAACTAAACTTCTTGTACACCCACCGTCTTGTCTGATACACGTCATCGATACCACAAGGATCGATGTATTTGAGATAATCGATACAAACGATATTGGCGGGGCTATAACATACTTGTACCTTAAAAGGTTGATAAAATGTGATATTGTCGTGATATTATAATATAAAAATGAAGTCGTTGCCTTGGGCAATTTTCCTCTCGATTTTTTTTTCTCCACGTTCAGTATTTGTGACACATCTAAGTACCTAGTTATAACCTAAAAGAGACTAAATTGTACTAAGTATTTTGATTTGATAAGCTTTCTCTAGAATAACATTTTCAAGAGGGTGGGTAATACTGAGACTAGTGTATAATTTTGTCATTATCGTTTATTTCTCCAAGGGAAATACCTATATATTTTGTGATAATTATGGAAATAGTCAGAAGTTCCATGGGCAATAAGCTGTGAATTGTAATCTCGTAAATGAATAAAATATATATTTTTTACTTATGTTACCATTATTTTCATTTCGTTGCCCTCCTAATTTTTGTGCGGGCAAAATGGCTTTTTAAAAATATACCATTTCCTTGCAAATTTAGTCACCACTACGGTTATAGCCACTAAATGTTGGTCACATATCTGGCAGCGATTATTATTTGTAAATATAAAGTTAAGTACCTAGCTACTACTCCATCAATCGCTTATTAAGTAATAATAAATTATAGAAGCTGTTCAAATCAATAATCTGTCAAGAAAATCATGGTTTCGAAGCCCTAACGAACAAAAACTGATCTTACGAAAGTGTCGGTGACAAAAAAACTGTCTATGTCCGTGGTCTCGAACCAACGATCTACCATTTGGAAGGTAGATGTCGATACCACTGAGCTAACGAATTACCTCGTAAGAGGTTGGCTTCTGAAACAAGAGGTATCACATGCTGTAAAGCAGTAGGAGGCAGCGGAAACAGGCGGAAATGGCCGAACCCCCACGGCCGGAGTGGGCTCTGGCCAGACTCTCCTGAGATCGCTCCTGTCCCATATCAGAGTGGGGGAACGGTCCCCTCTACTCATGCTGAGGGATTCCACAGACAGTGAGAATAATGTAGAGGAGGTACAGACTGTGGGTCTGTGACACTCCCCCCCCCCTAAACCAGGGCTGTACCCGCTGATGGGTAGGCTCGGGTTGACCAGGATCCGGTATATTTCTTTTCCCTTTACCTCTTTGTTTTGATTTTTACCTTAATTCCTATCTTCATAGGGTCTGGGACTAGCCCTTATTTTAAATAGTTCCTGGTAGCAGAGAATTTTACGTAGCGTGCTTTGAGATTTCCGAAGGAAATACCTAATAGCTCATTACATGGTAGCAGAGCTACGGTAGATTTACCGACTCTGGGCCCATTCTGCATTAATTACGTCTTGTTCATTTCGTGATTGGTTTGTTGCTGGTGAAAATACGTATTTTCCAGGCAACGTGGTTGTGGTCTTGTTTTTACAAGGACAGGCCACAGTTCTAATACTTATCTTTCCCAAACAGCGTTCTGTTCATTCCTGTCCACTTCGGTGGCAGTTTCCCTTGACAATATTGTTCATTTCAGCCTTTGTTGATGTTGACCTTGGATACCACAATCTCTGGTCCTTGGGATTAATATAACTGTTTTAAACATGCCTCTCACTTGTGATGTGTGTAATGAAGCCTTACCACAGGAGCAGCAGGGAGCGCCAATTCTCTGTAGCAAGTGCTTCCGCTGCTATAGTGAGTCGTGCGCTGGCATTCAATGGGCAAATTGGAAGAAGATGGGTGAACAGAAGCAATCTGTTTACAAGTGCTACAAGTGTAGGGAGGACGAGAAACCTCAAACTGCCAAGACCCTTGAATCAGCAATTGCTTCTGGGTTTTCACAGGTAACTCGCGAAGTATCTCTGTCACCACTTTTTCCAGTAGATAAAGCTAAAACCCCGCAATATTTACAGGAGAAGATAGATGCATTTAAGCGTTTTAATGTACATTCTCCGGCTCAAATAATGTATTTCTTGCTAGAGTTATACGACATTTCTCTAGTTTCACCTGAGTATATTGATGCCATTGTTCGTCAATTATCTCTCAGGCCGAGTTTCGCCTATTTTAAGCAGCTTTTGCGCCGTACTACCGGCGTAATAACATTTGTGTCTTTAGCTGCAACCATTAAGGCCGAGTTCTTTGATACAAATGCCATGTTGTTTTTAACTATGAAGTTTCTCCAACGCTTACAGACCCCATCTGAAACGTTGAGGGAATTTGTTGAAAATATTTTTGCCGCTAATAGAGTTTTACAGGTGTATGATGAGGCGACCATGGTGAAAACTGTACTCTCTCATGTCCGGATGGATGAGAGGCAGCTGTTTGCTCATACTAGCAAACCCACAACCATCACGGAAATCTATGAATTGATCCAGGAAGTGCAGCAACTTCGTAGAGATTTATTTACTTCTAAAAATTATAGTAATACTGCCAGTACTAATTCTAATTCTTATAATAACAATAAACCATCATATAATAATAAGTCTCCACCAACGCATCTTTATATCAAGAACGAAAACCAAGGTAGGGGAAGTGATCAAGTGAAAAGTGCAGTGTCTTATAATAATACTCATAATAATAAGAACCCAATGCAGGATCCTTCCTCACAAAGCATGAAAAAGAATGACAACCCAAATACGTGTTCTCCTACTGTAAAACCTGCAAATGTCTCTAACTCTAAATATAATTATAATAATAAGCAGCAAAAATCTGGCAAACCTCACTTTCAGCAGAAAGGAGGTATAAATTCTATGAACAATAACAATAATAATAAACCAAAATCTCAAAAACGGGAGATTGCACAGCCCAACCACGCTCTGCTACCATGTAATGAGCTATTAGGTATTTCCTTCGGAAATCTCAAAGCACGCTACGTAAAATTCTCTGCTACCAGGAACTATTTAAAATAAGGGCTAGTCCCAGACCCTATGAAGATAGGAATTAAGGTAAAAATCAAAACAAAGAGGTAAAGGGAAAAGAAATATACTGGCAAAATAAGAAAATGAAAACCTCCTCTCTGCTGGGAAAATATAGAAAAGAACAAAGGAATGATTCTCTGGAATAATGAAAATGAAAACAAGGGCAAATAGTAAAGAATAAAAGGACCAAACCTGATATACACTGAATTTAAATAAATTCAAAAGAACGAACTGAGAAAAAACTAAAATGGAAAAAAGTCGGGTAGTCGCCACGAGGGCACAAGGAAAAGAGAACCACGGGAAAAACGCAATACTAGCTGAAAGCAGTCCGAGGACGAAGTGGTTACTCCCTATTAGGTAGGAGATCGCTCCTGTCCCATATCAGAGTGGGGGAACGGTCCCCTCTACTCATGCTGAGGGATTCCACAGACAGTGAGAATAATGTAGAGGAGGTACAGACTGTGGGTCTGTGACAACTACATGGTATACATGTAGTAGGATGAGTGAAAAGCTCGCCACTGTTCGTAACAATGATGCGACGTCAAAGGGCCAGGCAGGTAAACCACCAATATTTTCAAGGCAAAATAAAACTCATGAAAAAATTGGCCAAATCTTTTCATTTGTTCAGAACTGAATTTTTAATTTTCGCGAAATTAATGAACATAATATTACTTAAGAAATACCAACTCTTATCTCCCCTCTTATAATAATTAAAAATGCGATGAGTAACAACGTGGGAAATTTCGCGCGCGTGTTTCTAGCAATGCTATGAGGAAATCAAGCCTAATACCTACAACAAGTATAATAATATTGCGGTGGAGGGTTTGGTCCAAAGTCCAAGATACCTACCTAGCGTGGCTAAATCGAATGCCAAAGCTCAAAACGCATACTTGGCTTCCTTGCCTCCGGGGTAGAGAGGAAGCAACATCAGTAATAAATTATTATTGTATTCCTTGCTCCACCTGAATGCTCTTGCAGTATTTTTGACCCCAAAGTAAAACATTATACTCAATTTTTTGGTTTATTATTTTCATTAATGTACCATTGGAATCGAGTATGAAAAAAAAGTCTAACCCCCCTCAAAATTTGATGGTTTACGTTTCAAGGTATGTAGAATCCAAAACTGAAATTTAAAAAATTTCTGTCTGTCCGCCGTACGCCGTACGCCGTACTGGCCACTTTTCTTAGTTACCATGAAACAAAATTGATGAAATTCGGGTTATAGGTTCCGTTCGGGGTCTAGTTGGTCCTCGAAGCTCGACGTTACTGTCAGTCATCTCTAAGGGGTTCAAAATATGCGTTGACATTTTCAGAACGCCTCGAAAACTTTCGATAGAAGGGTATGGTTTTTTTTACGTTATTAAATTTGTCTTGAGCTAAACAATTTTTTGAGACCACCCGGAGTACGTCCAGCCGTTCGTGTGCACCAAAAAGCTTCGTCAACACGATCGTGAATCAAACGGTATAAATCCGGCCCGGATATCATCACTAGGGAGCTCCTGATTATAATCAAGGATGGCTGTATGAAGTCCAGTTGGTTGTTCTGTGGTATTATTTCATTTGATAAGTGATGGACTATTGGATTTTGTTGGTAGGTACTTGTGAAACTTGAACAAACGTTGAAGTATGGGCAAGTTATTACACAACGATTCATTATAGGTATTGACCACAGAAAACAGTGACCTACGCAGAAGGGGCATCTATTTCACTCCACATCAACAATTTTCCTTTAGAACTTCATTTTTTGCGTTTCTTTTTGCCGTTTTAGTTACTGTTTG
This sequence comes from Leptopterna dolabrata, assembly GCA_954871275.1. Classification (NCBI taxonomy): domain Eukaryota; kingdom Metazoa; phylum Arthropoda; class Insecta; order Hemiptera; family Miridae; genus Leptopterna; species Leptopterna dolabrata. Next base: position 67,694,221 of record OX940976.1, on the reverse strand, counting down.
TTATCTACTGTATTATTTTAGCAACATTTAACTCGTGATTTAGGTAGGTACCTAGTAACGAGTACGGGGTTAGGTACTAACCTACGGAGGGTCTGCGATCTACATAATATGTATATACTAGTACATATTATATTATACAGACGGGTTATCTATACAGAGAGCTGTGATCTGTAACGGAAGGGTATTCTGTACAAAATAATGAACCGTTGTGCAGGGTTAAACAAATGGTTTTCATGGTCGATTCCAAAGTTTTATTATTGAAAATAATAAACCAAAATGGACCAAAATTGGTGCGGTTTGTTCCAAAATGTCCTTTAGCATGTCAAAATTGTGCCTATTGATTTTTGAGCTCAATCGCTTTCGATTTGGCTAATTTACAGCAAAAAATATGTCAATGGATCCAACATTTTTTGGTTTACCAGGTAAATGACGCCAAACTTCTATCCATACTGTTATGAAGAACATGGATATATTGCGTGGGTATCTCCACACAGGAACTATCTTTCAGAAAACCCGATTTTGAGTAAATAGGTCAATCAACAAACAATTCGAAATTCAACAATCTTTAAATTTATTCTCTTTTACTATTTACAATATATTTATGTGGATTCAACAATCCTCGGCGTAAATTGTGCATTGTCCAAGATAGAAACATACCTACTACAAATCATTCAGTTCGGTTTGATCAGTCTTAAAATTTACTTAACATGAATACGTAGGTAATTATTAACGCATCTCCTATATACAATTTCATCTTCACAATCATATTTACAAAGATTCATACTTAAACACTTTGTTGTAGGTAGGACTCAACAGCTGGAGAGTTCGTTTTGGTTATCTCAGGGGTTTCGAGGGCGCTGAATCCAAATATGGTACAAATCGATTTTATGGTTGGTTCTTTTATTTTTTCTTGTTCTACATATATACCTAGTTTCAATTTGCATTTACCGGCCATCCACATCTCCACTCTACATGGCCTAAGGGGCTAGTTTTATGAATAATTTTATGGCGAATCGAAATATGACCTTATTTTCTTTTTTTGTACCGATCTTTACCCGAAACTACCAATATTGTTTAAAAAATTACAGTCATACAGCATGACCATATGAGCGAATTTTCGAAAAATTGCATAAATTAACGTATAAATAAACGCCCTTCTGACGTAATAAATTAATAATGTAGGTATCTCGCTATATTTGGAGGCATGCTCCTTTAACAGGTAGGTAACTACCGGTCATTATTATGAACGAGAATTTAGATTAAGTTAATGTAGGTAAAATCGTAAATGCGTATTTATACAATGAAGCGTGGAATAAAAACATTAAGAAATAATCAAGGGACTGGAGAAAAAGTTACAAGAGGACCAAGTCCAACTCACTGTGCGCCTCCTGCACGTACCTGATTACTGTCAAACATAATTTTTACCGGTTTTTGCGATATTCGACCCTCAAAACCCAAATTTGACCCCCCCCCCCTTTTTGTATAGTTAACTATTTGATTTTTATCAGTGAAAAAGTCATGTTTCCGTCCCGATGAACCATTCCACCAATTTTTAGCTGTTTAAGCAAATTTTAGTGATTTCTGATACATAAAAACTCAAATTTTACCCTCATAGAATTGTTGAAAATTGCTCGCCTTCGTCTTCCTTTTAATTTGCCAAAACGAATATTTTGAAGAATCCGTACAAAAAGATAATACAGTTAAATACATCGATTCAGCGTAAAACTTTCTGTGCAACAAATCTCGTTTGGAGTCATGCGGCGTGGAATCGGGGATGACCGGCAAATACAAAATGAAAATATGTTCTGAAAAACCAAAAAACTACAAGAAGGGTCTGAGTAGGAATCAACCGAGAAAATAAAAATACCGTCATTTTCGAATTCAGCGACCTCCAAATCTCCCGGAAGTGCAAAATGAAACCTGCAAAAGTTCGGTCGACTTTTTGAAGATCAGCGTTTTGACTACCCACTTTAAAAAAAATTTAAAAAAATAACGTTCAAAAATGGACGGATAAGTTAACTAGATCTGTGATGGTGCGCAAGGGTTTTAATGCTTTCCAATGGACGTATAATACTTGAAGGTTTCCGCTTGTGTGTTCATATTACTCAGATATTTACACAGTAACTAACGTTATACGCTAGAGCACCGCAAGGTCGATAAATAGAAAGTACTTACACGATTCAAGAGTTGACTTATACGTAAACTGTACAACGTGAGGCGTAAGTAGTCAACATTTTTGGATCACTCGGTTCAATCTAGTTTGGATAAATCTACCATGAAACGCTGTTATAACACACAGTTCTTAGGCAGAAGAAGAAAAAAAAACCAGTCATGCAGCATGACTTAATGAGCGAATTTTCAAAGAAATATTCGAATTAATGGCTATGGTTTTGAATAAAGGAAAACTTCGGTCTAAAATTTGGTTTTCTATGTATATTCTCTTCGTATTTATTTTAATTTGTACGTTTTGTCCATCCTGATTCTACCGTTTGTTTATTACGTAATTGTACTAAGTGCTTATTTATTTGATCGCTGTGGGTTCATATTAGGTAGGATAGGGTAGTTAGGACTTTTGACTTACCTACTCAAGAGAGTGCAGTAGGTAAAGGAGTTCTCGTCTTCAATTAATACTTCTCACATTTTTCAATCTGACCACTCTAAGGGGGTGGGGGGGGGGGGTAAGAGTTTAAAGATTATCCTAGTTTTGGGTAATTTTTGCGCACTTTAAATGCTCTAATTTAAGAACGGATTTAGATATCTAAAATCCGATTTCACCATCGTGTTCAGCGTGCAAAAACCTTTAAAATGAGGGGTCACTTGTTAGAAAATAACATTTTGGGGATTTTTGGGTAATTTTTGCGCACTTTAAATGCTCTAATTTGAGAACGGATCAAGATATCTAAAATCCGATTCCACCATCGTGTTCAGCGTGCAAAAACCTTTAAAATGAGGGGTCACTTGTTGGAAAATAACATTTTGGGGATTTTTGGGTAATTTTTGCGCACTTTAAATGCGCCAAAACCCTCCTTAGAGTAGGCCAATTTCGCCCATCTTCGAACTTAGCCTTTCGATTGCCAAGATAGATTTTTTGTGCAAATTTGAGCTGTTTATCTCAATTCTATCGAGAGTTATCGTCTGGAGTGACACATATATAAATATATATATATACATATAAAAAAGTGTTAAATTTCAGGAATCGTTTTAGAATGGTCTGAAACGGATTTCTATGAAGAAAATTTCCAAAAATTTATATTATTTAAATTTCGAAGCCATTGCAATAGCTTCATTTTCTTTGAAAATTCGCTAATGGTTATTACAGAACAACAACAAAATTAGTAACAAAAAAGATTCCTCCCATCATCCTTGAATTTGGTGTTTTTCGTAACAAGATACTTTTCCGAACTAAATCCTCTCAACGAAAACCCGTAGGCACCGCATTCTCGTCTCTCATAAAAGTAATACAGCCTAAGTGAAACATCTCATCAAGTTCACCAATTATACAATCATTCAAATCAAATAAAAGTAAACAATCGTTAAGTTTACTGTGGGTAATACCACTACAGAGTTGTAAATACACTACCTACTAGTAACTCTTGTTTTGATTGACCGAAAAACTTCGTCTGGAGGCAGACAGGTACCTACTACACATGTATACGCAGCAGTGATGGGCAAAAATTAGCTATAGCTAACGGCTAAAAGCTACAGCTAAAAATTTTTAGCTATTAGCTGTTGATGGACAGCTAAATCTTACAGCTAAATTAGCTACTAGTTGAAATGAACAGCTATAAAAAATCAGCTGCTGGTAGCAGCTAATATCTAATAGCTTTAGCTGTAGCTGTCAGCTAATAGCTAACAGCTAAATTTTTCTTAAGAAATCGTATCGTCTTCACAAAAAGCTAGTAGCTATCATTTTTAGTTTTATCTAATAAGTACTTCTGTTATTTGCAGTTACTGTATTTCATTATTATGAATAATAATAACAGCACCTTTTTGGAAAACGAAAATTATTGTTGGTAAAGTGTGAAAAAACATAGGTACTTAACAGTAATGCAGCATATCTGAGGAGGCTAATTTTCCAATAAATTATAACAACAAATTGAAATTTTGTGTTGGTCAAATATTTTCTCGTTATGAAAGAGATGGGAATCCGTAAATCTACCAAGAGACGCCCAGAGAGCCCCAGGAACTCAGGGAAAAATTGACTGGATTTGGTCAGAAAAATCAGAAACCAATCAAAATAGGTACTAAAATTGTCAAAACTATTAAATTGTTCAAAAAAGTTTTAAAGCTAATTTACTTGTTAGCTAATACTACAACTGTTATCTATTAGCTGTCTGTGAGGAGAAAAACGGTTTTTTAAGAAAAAGTTAGCTGTTAGCTATTAGCTGCCACCAACAGCTAATTTTTTATAGCTAAAGTTATTATCTGCACATTTCAACTAACAGCTAATTTAGCTGTCCCACAACAGCTAATACCTAATTTAGTTTCAGCTAAAAAAGCTACAAGCTAATTTAGCTATTAGTTAAAATTTTAGCTAGCTAATAAATTAGTTAGCTGATGCTCAACATTGATACGTAGGTACATGATGTACTAAAAATGTACACAATAGAGCCTTTTTTTCAAACTGATTCTTCAGACACACATTTCAGGCATTTGATAACACTAAATCTGCACAAAATAATAACAACTTGAGACTATTACAATTTATTCTCTACAATTAAAATCACAGACCATTTGAAGGCATCAACCGCTCTCTTTGTTGTACCTATTTATATAATAATACAAGCGAGACAGCGTTCCGTTGAAAAAAAGAAGAAAAAAGAAGTCAATAGGCTCCCATTAAACAATAAAAATATAGTACTGGATTAAATCCTATAAAACTCTCAACATACCTATATCTACAGTTTAATTTCATGTACATACTTTGTAGTGAGCAGAATGAACAGGTACTTTGATATCGCTTTTTCTAACTTTGTAAAATCTAAATTAATATACAGTAAGTACGTGTGCCAACAAGATAGTATTGAGCATTTCAACAATAAATTGAATTTGATCATAAATAACATAAATTATGACCTTACTTCTTGTTACATTGTATGCCATTCATTTTCACAGGTATTAATGAACAGGATCTCAACCAGTTAATTAAAACCCACCTGGAAGGTACATAGGGCGACCAATATGCCTTCCTCAGTGCTAATAATTATTGGTGTAAGTTGTCCGCCTTTCTAAGCCGTTTTCAGTGAAGACAAAAATGGATTAGTCTCAATTCGGGTGAAAATATTGAGTTAACGAATTCCGCATTACTGACAACGAATTAGGCTTCGGGCTCGAGTGGGGGGGTTTTTTCTACTGTGAGTACTGCAACAAACTATTTCAGTCGTCCTTCTTCTTCTTGAGCCTTCCCTCCATTTGGATTGTTGAGGTGATGGACTCAACGCAGGTTTGTAGACTAGGGGCGCTTGCGTCAACTGAGTAGTCCTCGTCGATGATTCTGGAGAGGGTGAGGATATACGAAGCAGCCACCTGCAAAAAAATCAAATTATTTAAAAATGCGAGAAAACCCACACTTCAAAATACGATTTTCTGAGATAGAGATGCTCTGGACATTTCAACCCCTATTTTTCATCCCCTTAGAGTTGATTGACAGTAACGCCGAGCTTCGAGGACCAACTAGAGCCAAACGGAACCCATATACCAAATTTCGTGAATTTTGGTTCAAGGGGACTAAGAAAAAACGCTGCAAAGTCCTTGTCACATGGGTTTATTATTCTATTGGAGTTCTAGAGATTCTTGTTGGCAGTTAAATTTATTGTTTCTTTCATGTGGAATGATTGAAATAGCTATTTCTGATGATTTCCACCAATTTTGGCCCCCAAAACATGAAATAGGTAGGTACACTTTTTTTCCCCCCAGATCATCTTTGATCATTGGTAGTGCGATTTAATGGTCTTGATTCAGCTGTTTACACTTTTTCTAATGTTAGTATACACATTGAAGGTGATTTCAGACAGTTTTCCAGGTTTTTGACTAAAAAAAACTAATTTTGGGAGCTGAACCAATGGTAAAACCTCAATTTCCGCGTCTTTGGTCAAAATCGACTTCATATTCGGTATTCTCGTCCCCAAAAACATGGAAAACGATACCTCAAAAGCTCATTTTACTAACATGTTGCTAAAACGCAAAAAGTACCTATTTTTACACACATTTTCACTCATAACACCCCTGGGTATATTCCGATCGGACTGAAAAGTTTGGGGACACAACTAGGGCCCAAATGGAGCATGTGTGCGAAAGAACGACTTTTTTAGATCTAAAATGAAGCCTGTACACGTGATACGGCGGACGGCGGACGGACATTGCATTTTTGGAATCTACGCACCCTGAAACGGAAAAGAAAAAAGTTTGAGGGGGTGTTATAAAAATTTTTTGCTGAGCGAATACATAGGTGTATTATTCACAGAATAATAAACCAAAAGACGCGAAAGGCGTACGGCGGACGGACGGATTTTGGTTTATTATTCTGTGAATAATACACCTATGTATTCGCTCAGCAAAAAATTTTTATAACACCCCCTCAAAATTTTTTCTTTTCCGTTTCAAGGTGCGTAGATTCCAAAAATGCAATGTCCGTCCGCCGTCCGCCGTACGCCGAACGCCGTACGCCGTATCACGTGTACAGGCTTAATTTTCGGTCTAAAAAAGTCGTTCTTTCGCACACATGCTCCATTTGGGCCCTAGTTGTGTCCCGAAACTTTTCAGCCCGATCGGAATATACCCAGGGGTGTTATGAGTGAAAATGTGTATAAAAATAGGTACTTTTTGCGTTTTAACAACATGTTAGTAACATGAGCTTTTGAGATATCGTTTTCCATGTTTTTGAGGACGAGAAGACCGAATATGAAGTCGATTTTGACCAAAGACGCGGAAATTGAGGTTTTACCAAAGGTTCAGCTCCCAAAATTGGTTTTTTATGAGTCAAAAACCTGGAAAACTGTCTGAAATCACCATCAATGTGTACAATAACATTGGAAAAAGTGTAAACAGGTGAATCAAGACCATTGAATGCCACTACCAATGATCAAAGATGATCTTTAAAAAAAAAAAAAAAAAGCGTACTATTTCATGTTTTGGGGGCCAAAACTGGTGGAAATCATCAGAAATAGCTATTTCAATCATTCCACATGAATGAAACAATACATTTAACAGCCAACAAAAATCTCTAGAACTCCAATAGAATAATAAGCCCATGTGACAAGGACTTTGCAGCGTTTTTTATTTTATTCGATATTCGTATTGTACGTCCCTTTAAACGTAAACCACCAAATTTTGAGGGGTTTAAATATATTTGTTTAAGGTCGATTCCAAAGGTTTATTACTGAAAATAATAAACCAAAATTTAAACTCCAGAAGCTGCAAAAAGGACTGATATCCATTTTGCCCGCCACAGTAACATTTTCCTCACTCTTGGATGCATAAATAAAACCTCCTCCCTCCCCCCACACTACATTTAAATTCCTTTTAACGCTTCTGGCCGGAGCTTTGCAAAATTTACAAATGGTGGAGGGGAGAACCCTACTTGTACTTCTGTGTTAACAGTGTTCTTGGTCGCCTTCGAGTTTTTCAGTTTTCTTGGCAGGCGCGACGATCCCACGTCACTTGATCGTAATATGCATAGAAAAGCCCAGTGTCTTGTGCCAAACCTGTTGCCCGCCAGACGGCTGAGAGGTACCCGGATTCAAAACAAATGTGGTATCGTAATATGCCTGTTTTATCTTCAAGAGGAGGAATAAACCAAATATCAACTTTTTGCGCCTCAGTTGTGCATGGAAGATACTATCTTGGATGACCCATGCGTTGCACAAGGCATTGGTTGGTACCTAAACATTTTTGATCGGAATTCCTGTGAGCTGATCTGAAGTGTAAGGTGATCCATCACGCCTGCGTTTGGCGTTTTGGTGTATTTACAGACCATCTTAAGGGCTAGAAATTCATACATATAATTTGTTTATAATAGGTGAGTTTGGTTGTGGATGAAGTTGAGAGGTTGGATGAAGGCGGATGAGGAAGGACGTGCTCCGCAGGAGTATTTTGACTAACGCCCCGCGGTTTTCACCACAGCAGGTATCAGAGGAGAAGGAGGTATCCCGCGGTTTTCACCACAGCAGATACTGGGAAAGAGGGAGCACCCCGCGGTTTTCACCACGAGTGCAAGAGAAGGTGGGAGAGAGAGGTCGTGACAGAGGGTCGAGAGAGGTCGTAAGTCGAGGGTTCGTTGGTCGAATGACGAGCTGGGCCAAAAGGCCTGCTTATACAGGCCCGTTTCCACCCGTCCCCCATCCACAATCGGCCGTTATGACTGTTGAGGAGCGATGGCGGTTGGTGGAAGGAACCCTTCTCCCTTGGCGCTACCCGGCTCGTTGTTCCCTTCGTTTATTTGGTTGAATCTTTCTTTATTACATAGGAGTGGTTAGTGTAGAGATTCAAGGGGAACCACAACCATGGTGTCTATCTAAATTGTCGACCCTTAGTATAATGAATGAGTTATATTATTACACCCACTTGCAATTGTGTCGACTGATATTAAGGCGTTCTAGAGTGTTTCTGACGTTTAATAAGTTAAGCATTAATAAGCCAGTGTTTCCAACGCTGGTGATGAGGGCGAATCTAGCCATGGCTTCAAGAAGAAAAAAAAGTAAAGATGCCTTTTATAATGCTAACGGAGGAGCTAGTCATTCTCAAAATCAACTATTTATAAAATTAGTTATGAATGGCATTTTACTTCAATGTTCCTATTACGTAGGACTGGAAGTATGGTGATACCGTTAAAAATATGTGTTTGAGAAAACCATGGAATCTTGTTCAGAAGTGCTCAAACGTTTTCCAGTAAGCAAACCATCGTCAGTAACAAACAAGAACTGAAGGCACATTGGAGAGAGGTGAACTTATAAATTGTCCCAAAAAGTGAAAGGCGGTCGATTGGGAAGATTTGGGTCGGTTGTAAAGATGAATTGTGAAGGGAGACAAGTGAAAGGGGTCGATTCTGATTGGTCATGGAAGTGAATGCCAAGAAATCAAAGAAACGTATGGTGAAGAGGTGGGGGGGGGGGAAGCTGTTACAGAAATTAACGCAATAATGGAGAAAAACTTGAAAGGAATTACATCATTCAAAGATTTACCTATCACACTTAATCATTTCGAACTGTTGAAGTACTTCCAACATGCTCCCTTTCGGGCAGAAATTTGTATGAATAAGATGAACCGTGCAATAAATTTAATGTCTATCTGTACGGATCAGAATTATTTCCATGGCCAATCAGAATCGACCCCCTTCACTTTACTCCCTTCTCCATTCATCTTCACAACCAATCCCAACCGAGCACCTTTCACTTTTTGTGACTATATATAAGGTCACCTCTCTCCAATGTGCCTTCAGTTATTTTTTGTTGGTTTGGATGATTTGATACCGAAACCGGTATAAAGCTAGGTTCACATGGAGACGCAATTCCGGACGGCAATCCGGCACGGCAACGCGTTTTTCGGAATTTTTGCCGCAGAGGCGTTCACATGGCAGCGGAATCATAACGCAAATGCATAAAACAAACAATTGGTCGAACTCGAAACCACAGAATTAACCACAAATGTTGAATTTCAATATGGGTGAACAACCAAACAGCCGAGGTGTGCGCAGCAACCACTGCGCAGATACGGCAACGGAAGCGGAAAATACATGGAGATTTTTATATAGTATCCAAGACATTGCGTTGCAATAATCCATTTTGCGTTGGCCAATAGCATTGCAGAACGCGTTGCCGTGCCGGATTGCCATCCGGAATTGCGTCTCCATGTAAAACCGGCTTTACAGTGTACTTTTCGTGTATTAGTGGAAATAGATAACCTTTCAGTAACTTTTGGTTTATTATTACTGAGTTGAAGGATCTCGGTGTCATGCTGGACGAACAACTGACCTTTACAAGCCACATCTCAGACACTACTAACAGGGCCATGAGAGCCTTGGGGTTTTTAAAGCTTAACACGAGGGACTTCACAAGTATACCCGCTATTGTCCTGCTTTACAAGTCCCTCGTTCTGCCCATTCTCGAGTATGCTTCTCCAGTTTGGTCCCCATATTACGCTATTCACCGACACCGACTTGAGAGGGTGCAGCATACATTTTTGCGCTAGGTGGCCTTCAAATGCGGCGTTCCAGGTTCGGAAGTCGACTATGACCGTCTGTTGGCTAAGTGTCAGCTGTGGTTCCGCTGACTATGATGTGCTGCTGACCCCACTTTCCTGCATAAATTGTTGAATGCCTGTCTGGACTGCCCGGAGCTGCTCGCAGGGATCCTTTTCCAGCTGCCACGGTTTTCTGCCCGTTCATCAGCCCTATTTCATATTCCATTTTCTGCGACGAATTTTTTGCTGCACCGCCCTCTCATTCAACTTCCCCGCACGGCCAACTTGCTACTCGGCACTCATCCGGAATTCGGCTTTTTCTCAAGACTCACTGGCTTCCTTAAAACGATTAATATTTTCCTCGCCGGATGTTTTTTGTAATTAATATTGAACATGGACATTTATTCATTTTATTAATAAGTTTATTAACGCAGTATTGTTTTCATCAAGTATCATTTTCAAAATGATACCACCATGTAATTGGGCTTGCCCGTAAATAAATAAATAAATAAATTATTTTCAATGATGAATCATTGGAATCGAGCATGAAAAAAAAAATTCTAACCTCCCCTCAAAATTTGATGGTTTACGTTTCAAGGTATGCAGAATCCGAAAATGCAATGAAAAAATTTCTGTCTGTCCGCCGTACGCCGTACGGGCCACTTTTCTTAGTTACCATGAATAAAAATTGATGAAATTCGGGTTATAGGTTCCGTTCGGGGTTTAGTTGGTCCTCGAAGCTCGGCGTTACTGTCAGTCATCTCTAAGGGGTTCAAAATAAGGATTGAAATTTTCAGAACGCCGTATCTCGAAATCTTTCGATAGAAGGGTATGGTTTTTTTACGTTATTAAATTTGTCTTGAGGTAAACAATTTTTTGAGACCACCCGGAGCATCGTACGTCCAGCCGTTCGTGTGCACCAAAAAGCTTCGTCATCACGATCGTGAATCGAACGGTATTAATCCGGCCCGGATATCATCGCTAGGGAGCACCTGATTATAATCACGGATGGCTGTATGAAGTCGAGTTGGTTGTTCTGCGATATTATTTCATTTGATAAGTGATGGACTATTGGATTTTGTTGATCGGTACTTTTGCAACTTGACCAACCGTTGAAGTATTATTGATGGGCAAGTTATTACACAACGGTTCATTATAGGTATTGACCACAGAAAACAGTGATCTACGCAGAAGGGGCATTTATTTCACTCCACATCAACAATTTTCCTTTAGAACTTCATTATTTGCGTTTCTTTTTGCCGTTTTAGCTCGTCATTGACAGAATTATTTTAGCTACATAATATAACCCTGATTTAGGTAGCTACCTAGTAACGAGTACAGGGTTAGGCACTAAGCTGCGGAGGATCTGCGATCCACATAATATGTATAGAGTAGTACATATATTATATTATACAGACGGGTTATCTATACAGAGAGCTGTGATCAGTAACAGAAGGGTATTCTATACAAAATAATAAACCGTTGTGCAGGGATTTGCAGCGTTTTTTTCCAATTCTCTCTAACAGTACCCAAGGGAATGTTGGCACAAGTGACAGTGAAACTCTTACCCGTAGGACAGCGAGCTTCGACAGCTTCTGATTGTGGGAGTAGGCAGGCACGGCTTTCCGGAGGTTGTCGAAGGCGGCGCTGATGGTGTGAACGCGCGTCCGCTCTCGAGCATTCGCTTCGATCCGCCGCTCCCGCGTCATGTTTTTGTAGTTCCGTCTCGCCGTCGAAGGCCCTGGGAGGAAGGAAAAATCTCAGTCAGCATTCGAGTCAATTCAAATAGTAAAACTTTGCTTGATGTGTCACCCAAATGAGTGTTCCATATGACCTTTCAGACACAGAACACCTACCGCCACAGCTAACAACCATATTTCCCTGGTCCACTACAAGTAAAGATCGAGTAGGTACCATCCGGGGACTTCTCATTATTGCGTTTCTAACTACAGTTTCATCTAGTCCACCTGTTTAGCGCTACAGGCGGCTGAAGAGGGCAGGCAAGTTAGGCACTCAAACAAATGCTTTGGAAAAATGTGAAGAAAAGTGATGTTTTTTGTGAACAATTTTTTGTGAAATAAAATAATATTGTTAAAAACGCCCTGATAATAATTTTAGGAGTGTGACGTGTGGCTGTTCTCGAGTCGCTTTTTCTTCAGGTGGAGACGGGGTCGTTTGGTGGAAGCCTAATCGATATCCCGGTGATAGTCTCGCTGGTCTATGAGGGGGAATCTCGAGGGTACATTGTCACTCTCACTCTGTCACATGGTAGCAGACCGTGGTTTGGTAGTATGCGCTGATTAATTCACCATAATCCATCCACTTTTGGTGGGCTTTCCAGAAGGATTCCTTTACAATCATCCTGTCCCTTTGATAACACATAAATCTATTGACTTCTCCACCCCCTTTCCCCGCTTTAGAGTGTCAATATAATTAAAATATATTGAGCTCATTTAAAGGCAAATAATGCCACGTCCCAATTTACAAGACCCAATAGTTGTTCCATCTCAACAATGGAGGTTGATCACCTAGAGGTTGCCCAGATGAGCACAATTCACTGGGCAACAACCTTTGACAACATTTTTTCCCCGCCAATACTCGTATGTACGAGCTGTATAAGGCGCTCGGCTTGTCCAGCTCGACATTTATCCAATTTCTCTCGAACCAGAGCCTTCTCTATCAAACCTTACCTCCTCACTATCATCCAAACCCTTCTCCTTCCTCCTACGTTCTCAACGTGGCGAAAACCGGGTGAGAAGTCCTTTCAATACTCAACATGGTGAAAACCGGACGAGTGTTTTCCTGGATATTTAACGTGGTGAAAACCGGACGAATATCCTCGGATCGTATCCGGACGAATATCCGCGGATACGATCTCGCACTCCTCTCTCACCTCCTCATTCAAACTCACCTTCTCCTCCCAGTCAAATTTTAGGTCTCACATTTCTACAAAAATCCGAGTCATCACAGTAACATTTATAAATCTCCTCATTTTGCTCGAAATTGAAGACGCTTGGATAGGGCATTTTAAATTATAAATGACGGGTAAGCGCCGCTTACTAGGAACTGACAAACTATTCTGTCTTCATTTCCTTTTACCTTAGTTCCTTACCTATCTGTTTTATTATATTTTTACTGTTGCACTCATTTCATTGTGAACAGTTTATTGTACCTATTCGATTAAGCATGATATATATATTGTAAAAAGGCTTTAGCCGTTGAATAAAAAAAATTAAAAATCAAAATAACCTAGCCAACGAGAATTCAAAATGCAGAAGTTAGCAATCTGAACATGAATATTTGTAATATATTATGATATTTATTATGTAATACCTATATATAATATTTGTAAATCTCCTCATTTTGCTCGATGTAGAATATGCCTGGACAGGGCATTTTAAATGATAAATGATGGGTAAGCACCGGATGCTGACACTAAACCACTGATGCACACATATGTATAATTAGTGTACGTGAGTATCTCGGTCATTCATTATTCCATATTTCCACCAGCTGCCCTTTGCCCAACAACAGGCTTCTGCTCTACAGGCACTAACAGTAATTAATGCCTATCCTATTCTGTACACTCGTTGAGCTGGTGAGGAGCCTGTACTCCTTCAGCAAGCTGATCTAAATTGCCCTCGCGACCCTCGTTCCCGGGTTCCCAGGTTATTTCATTGTTCTCCATTAGACACGGCCCAGCCAGTTCGCTTACAGTTCCTATTATGAGAAGAAGTTTTAATTGTACTTAACGGTGTTTTTGTCCTCGCTTGGCTCTCTCTGTAAATCAGTATCTATTTGTCATTCACATCGATTTTCAGGTGTCTTAATCTAAATATAGCACCTATATTTCGTATCTCATTTAATAATAAGGATGATCGAGTCAAGTCAGCTTAAGCTGTAGCAGTTTAATTTGTTCAATGAGGCCAAAAGACCCATCTAGGTGCAGAAGTTTTTTTTTCTTCTTGAAAATCTGATTCCTAAGAATGACAAACGGGTCAAAACGAGTTGAAATTCAAGTCAATTCACTCAGGTAATAAGTATAAGAATGAATTAATAAGTAATAAATACCTCCAGGGTACACAGACGGTGAGTAGGAGCTTGATGAGTCGAGTTTCCCTTCTAAAACAACACTAGGCGTTGTTTTGGAGGGCTCGTAGCTCGAAATGGCTACAGAAGAATCCGTCGAGTTTTGGCTGATAAGAAGGTCTTCTTGTTCGATGACAGGTTTCCCTCTGCAGTTTTCTTGTACAGCAGACGTACCCCTGACATGTTCAGCTGACTTCTCTTTGCTCAGTTCGTAAGCAGTTGTCCTTCCTAGGTCGAGCTCTTGAACTTCTCCACGTCCCACGTCGACCTCCAGGGCGTCCTTCTTCTCTTGTTCGGGTGTCCAGGGTCGGAACGGGCTGCGCTTCCGGCGCCGTTTTTCCGCAGGCGCCTCATTCACGATGGTGCTACCGGTTTTCCTTTTCCGGTCCGGAGGTTCGAGGATCGTCTTCGGTGGCCGACCCCCGACTTCTTCCTCCCAAAGCCTTCCAGCCACAGCGCAAGCCATTCCTCACCTTCTGTAACACAGAATAAACCGTAACATCATATAAATAGCTCTATTTAAGGGAGATTAGCAGGATGGCCCGTGCGTTGCACAGGGCAGTATCAATTATGAATTGATTAGCTACGTCGTGGTCTTGAGGTAGGGTAGGTTTAGGTAGGTTGTCGGAGAGAGGAGGATCCTGAGGAGTCTTTTCGGATAGCTAACACCCCGCAGTTATCACCACAGTGAGTGTTAGCAAAGGAGGCGTCCCGCGGTTACACCGCAACAGACATCAAGGAAAGAGGATGCTAACACCACAGGGAGTGTTACAGGGTAAAGCATCCCATGGTTACCACCACAGCAGACGCTAAGGAAGAAGGATACTAACACCCCGTGGTTATCACCACAGCGAGTGTTAGGGAAAGAATAATCCGGCGGTTACCAGCTCAGCAGATGCTAGGGGAGATGGAAGGGTAGGCGAGAGGAGGTGCAAGGTGAGAGAGAGAGAGTGAGAGAGAAGTCACAGGTAGGAGTGCGGTCGGTCGAATGAAGAGCTGGGCGAGCCGGGCGCCTTATAAAGATGCCTCAACCTCGTCCCTCGCCTGCCAATGGTCGTTAACGGCTACTGAGTTGGGAGTTCGATGGAAGGGAACCCTTCTGGGCTTCAACCGAGGCCTCGCACAGCTCGTCTTTCTCCATGTTTATTGGTTAAATATATATTTACAAGTTACATGTGAGTGGTATATATTACGCTGAGGGGTACCACGACAAGCTATATAGGTAATATACTCGTAGAATTATTTTTAGCAGCATGGAAAACTTCATGGAGAATGGGGTACGTATTCCAGTGAGTCTAAAATAACATGATTCAACTGTGAAAAGGACGTAGAGGGTGGGAGAAGGTGGTAATTGTGTAATATAAGGAAGGAAATGCGAAATAAAGATATCAGATGTTGAAAAAGCGCGGACCGTGGTACTTCTACGTCACGGCCGGGCTATGTGTGTGTGTGAAAATGCTGAGGTATTATAGGATACAAAGGAATCTCGGCGATCAAGGTATCCGCTCATTCTGTCCAATAAAGTACTTTATCGTTCAAGAGTTAGAGGAAACTTCAGCTATTAGGTATATTATTTCCGTCTGGATCTTGTTATTTCGTTTTAATTTGTCTCCTATACCTGCTCTGTACGTTTTTTGAAGCTTGAGGAGGTAGTGAATTATTCAACGTCATGACCCACCTTTTTTCCCAATTTCTATTTGCTTCTCTTACTTTATGTTAACATTTTCTCGACGTACAGAACCGATGATTTTCGTTAACCTCAAGCAATATACTTTCAAAAAAAAAAAGGACTGGAATACCCCATCCTGAAAAACTATTTATTCATAACTACGCTCAATACAAGCGCAAGTCCCTTATCACCTTCTGCCACACACACGTCCTTTTCACAGTTACTTCAATTAAAATATCCCAAAAATCATCTTATTTTTAGACTCAGTCGAATACCCCATCAAATAAGGTGATTTCCCAAGAAATTTACTCCCAGTCAAGTACTTCACCAGTCGTAGTACAGTTCCTACAGATCCTGTTCTACCATCCTAATTCACGAGCTTTAGAATTGTATGTGGTAAATGACATGCTAAGAGGAAGTGCATTTTTTAAACTCATATTAAAGTGAAAACTTAAATTCGATATATACTGAGGTTTCCCTGAGAACGTATGGGGTACCTCTTACGTTGTATTAGATTAATGTTTCATTATGACTGTGGTAATAATACTTACAAAACTGTCGTGAGTCCCTCCCGGAACTACAACTCCCTAGCATTTAAGTCCTCGCCAAAATAACATGTAAAATTAAGTTCCGGCGAATAAACAGTAAGAGTGGGGCAACAGACGCAGGACCCGGTACACAACCTGGAGCCCCACCACCCTGGTGGTGGCTTCAGGGTCTATATAACCCCGGATCCTGCGCCATTTTCGCCATTCTACGTCTCCTCTAGCTGCTGGCTACTCTCTCTTCATCCTCAACCTCCTCTCTTCAAATTCAACTCTCAAATGCTAACACAGTAAATTCACACAGTAAATTCACACTCACACATTTCATCAGAGTTAGGTGGAGGTCTCGCCCTTAACCAATCCCGATGATACACACTACACGCTCGGTGGAGGTCCGCCCTTAACCGCACACACACACACACTAGCCAAATTTCACTCACCTCATGCCTTTAAATTCACTCACCTAAATTCATTTCAAACAACCTTATCAACACACGCTCGGTGGAGGTTCGCCCTTAACCGCAACCACATCTAAAAATCACACACACCAAATTTAGCTTTAAATTCACTCCTATCCTACATCCAACTACCTCCACCTCTCATGGTGAATTTTACACTCACTTAAATTCACCATAAAAACCATTCCTTATTATTATTATAATCACAAAAATTATAAAATTCACGGTTACCTGACACGCTCACTATTTCTATAACCCCCCACTCCTGGCTTGATTTTCAAAATACCAATGACGTTTAATTTCAAGGGCAAATTCTCAATAGAACCCGGGTTCCAGTAGCGGTGCGTGGGCTCTGAAAACGGTAGGGCATCAAACCAGAACACAAAACCAACAGATTTGTCTACAAAATACCCCAAGGCAAAGCTCTTTTAATCAACACTCTATTGTTGTATGAAAACGTAGATAATTGCTACTGCAAATCGCCTGAATTCGTGTGTTACAAAAATATATTAAATTAAAATACAACAAAACAGTGAGCCGTCGGTCAGTACCTACTCGAATGGAGAAGCTATTGACTAGAACCTGGGTTATAACGCTGATCAATCCACAAACCACACACAGCCAAACAGGACAAAACTCAAGTAGGTAGGTACCACAAATACAAATCTATCATCGGAACCGGAACGAATGCAAAACGCAAAAAATTTAAAACTGACAACAAACTCAACAGAGAAAGCGAATGTGCACGAGAGACGAGACAACAAAAACAAATCAGAAGACGAAGAAGCATCTCGTGTCGAGATGAAAATTTGAATCAAAGGGATCCAATAGATTGTGAAACGGAACGATTTTGGAGTGGAAATCAGATTCCGAGGACAGGGCCCAAAGAGGGTGTGGCGAACAACATTTTTACTCGACTGAGCACGCGCGGAGGGGCCACTTTTCTCAGTTGTCATGGGAACACTAAGTCCCAGTCCCAGGACCTGCCAGTTTCAGGAGCCTATGTTTCGATTTTGGATTGCACGACATCGATTAATGTTGCTTTATTCCGAAAACATGCTTGGTATATGGAGCTAACATGAAGGAACCACCATGTTAGCTACTAGAATATTGAATATCCATAGCCAGAGAAATTTGGCGAGTCGCGGTTGAACTTTGTGAAAAATGCTAGGTAGTACAGTGTACGGAGGGAAATTCAAATGCCAACTGAACAGTGGTTGGCGTTTTTTTTGGTTTATTATTCTGTGAATAATACACCTATGTATTCGCTCAGCAAACAATTTTATAACACCCCCTCAAATTTTTTTCTTTTCCGTTTCAAGGTGCGCAGATTCCAAAAATGCAATGACCGTCCGCCGTATCACGTGTAACGGCTTCATTTTCGGTCTAAAAAAGTCGTTCTTTCGCACACATGCTCCACTTGGGCCCTAGTTGTGTCCCGAAACTTTGCAGCCCGATCGGAATACACCCAGGAGTGTTATGAGTGAAAATGTGTACATAAAATAGGTACTTCTTGTGTTTTAGTAACATCTTAGTAACATGAGCTTTTGAGATACCATCGTTTTCCATGTTTTTGGGGACGAGAAGACCAAATATGAAGTCGATTTTGACCAATGAGTGGAAAATTGAGTTCTACCAAATGTTCAGCTCCCAAAATTGATTTTTTATGAGTGAAAAACCTGGGAAATCGTCTGAAATCACCATCAATTTGTATAATAACACTGGAAGAAGTGTGAACACGTGGATCAAGTTCATTAAATGGCACTATCTGTGATCAAGGATAAATTTTTAAAAAAAGGAGCGTACCCAATTTGTGTTTTTGGGGGCCAAAATTGGTGGAGACCATCAGAAATAGCCAATTCAATTATTACACATCAAAGAAACAGTAAATGAGCAGCCAACATTTCTGTAGGTATGTCCAATAGAATAATAAACCCATGTGACAAGGACTTTGCAGCGTTTTTTTCTCCTAGCGATTTTGGGTGCAGGGGCGGAGAGGCCCAAGTGGCTTTATGGACGCAACGCCCCTGCACGCCCTGCTTGGGCTTCCCCCAAGTTGTACTGGATTTGGATGATTCTCAAAGCGTTTTTCGACATTTCGATGAGATATTTAGTTTTGGAAGGGTGGGTGGGATTTTCTCATAAAAAATGTTCCTTTCTTTATTCCGAATATTTCTTATTGGATTCTCGTCCCACTTTAATAGGAGAAGGACATTTTTCTGCGGCATCCTGCCAGATGCACACTGAGGTCGCAGGTGGAACGAAACTGGGACAGCTGGTGAGAAGATAAATAATTACACCTACCGATATCGTGTAAAGAAACCGATGCTAATTATCATAATACGCGTGGCTAATCGTGTCTTATTCGCCGTCAAATTTAACAAAAACCTTAAATGTCCCACAAAAAATGGTTTGGCGAATTGTTGATTTATTGTTTACCTATTACGAAGTGCAACAGGCAGGTGTATTTTTCGGATGACATTATTTTTTGGTGACTTTAATCATGTAATTTAAAATAGCACATTCCCTCAAGGCAACTCAAAAATTTCCATTCTTATTTGCTGTTTGTGGCTTTCGAGATGAACAATTTGGAGCAATTTTTCGTTTACACGGGTTTCATTCAAACTGTCACTGCAAAATACATCTCACTTCAAAATTTTTCAACACCATAAAACACTTATTCATCGTATTTCTGGTACCCTCACGAAGGTTATATGGCTTATATACGGTTATATGGCTTAGAGTTCAGTAAATAAAACAAACTACTCGTAACTACGACGCACTGGAGATAAATTATCGGTTGGTAAATATTTCAAGCAGTCAGACGTAAGAAATCCAACTGAGGAAATGCACGAAGGAAACCAGTAGTAAGTTTCGGTGTGGATCTTGCCACACAATACTGCCATGTTCTTCATAATAAACACAGAATTTTTCGATAATTTACGAAATTTATGGAAATTTTCAAAAAAATTTAGTTTCAACAATTTTGTTAAATTTTGAAAATTAAAAAAAAATCGCAGATAAGTAATAACGAAAATTTTGAGAATTGTGTGAATTTTTTCGAGAAAATGAAAAATAAAAAATTGTGATGTGCGTTGCGGGTTTTGTATCACAGGTCTTGCGGAGTGCCAGAACATACTTATTCTATCTACTAGCATGGATACAAGTTTGGCGGCAGGGGCCACTCATTTCGACCTGGCAGAACGATCATTGCGTTAAAATCACTAGACATGATCTAGACATCCTAACAGACGTTTTGAAACAAATCGCACCAATTTTGATCCATTTTTACGGAAGTTACACTTGAAAATCGAAAAATTAGAAAACCCCTCATAACACCCTTGTTTTTCACTGACGAGTTCAACGATCTAACCAAAATCCAAAACGAAAATCTGAAAAAGAACCTTATTTTGAGGAAGTTATGACCATTTGAAATTCCGACATACGTACAGAGTGACGTCTAGAAACTCGTTTTGGTCACTTCCGAACAATATTCCATGGTTTTTCCTTGAACATCTATTTTTGACGGTATCACCACACTTCCATTCTTGTTTAATACGAACATGGATGTAAAATTATTCGAACCTTCCAAAACAAGTTCCTACTAAGCGAATTATTACTACCCCCTCTCTTGGTTCAATATACTGCAATGGTGGTAACGGGGGACTCCTGGGACGAGGTTCATGTTAAGACTGAGTTGAACCTCGAAAAGACCAAATTTGTTTGCTTCTCTCTTATGTCCTCCTCTGTCCCTTCGATGGTGCAAATAGTTTGTCAACAATATGGCAATTGCTCTAACTCCACCTGCCCCTCGATTTTCCAGGTTCCGTCTGTTAAATATTTGGGAGTGATCGTGGACCAAACTCTGACCTGGGAAGAGCACATTAAAATGATAAATTCAAAGTTAAGGAAACTGATACCTATTTGCTGTGAAGTACGCAATTTCATGAACTTGAAATTAAAAAGGTTATTTTACAACGCCCTGTTGGTGTACGGTGTGGCTGCTTGGGATTCTACGTTTGAATCTAAGTTGAATCTCCTAGCATCAACACAGAAATGTTTGATTAAGATTTTGCTGAAAACACCGGTCAGATTTCCTTCTGCGGAAATATTCAGAGCGTTCACCGTTTTAGATCTGAATAAAGTTGCTGCAAAAACTACATTGATCTTTACTTACATTCAGTACTGCAGTGGTAAGATTTAAAGGACTATGAGCTTTAGAGGGCTGCAGATAAGATTACTTTGCTGACTCCGAAAAGGCACACTGTTGTAGGACAGAGATTGTATTCTTTCTGGGGGGTGTCGCGCTTCAACTCTCTTCCGACCTTATTGACAGGTAAACAAGAGTCTCCTCAGGTCTTTAAAAATAAATATTGTTGGTAGGATTCTTGAGGGTTGGTCACTTGATAAAATATCCACTATGCCGACGTTTCGATTTATTTATAAATCCTCTTCAGGGCTTAGTTGATAAGTCTTGGCAGCAGCCAAGAACGAAAGAAAGAAGTAGTAAGAAAGAGAAGTAGTAAGGAAGAGAAAGTAGTAAGTATGTATAGTTTTATCAAGAAAAAATGTTCATCATAAGTTTATCAGAACTGTGACTCTGATAAACTTATGATGAGTTCTGATAAACTTATGATGAACATTTCTTCTTGATAAAACTATACTTACTACTTCAACTATAGCAATATAAACACCTTTTCTGCCTGTGTGTTCGTGCTACTGCCAAGACTTATCAACTAAGCCCTGAAGAGGATTTATAAATAAATCGAAACGTCGGCATAGTGGATATTTTATTAAGCGACCAACCCTCAAGAATCCTACCAACAATATTAATACTGAGTGGTCGAGAACGTTAATCATATTTAAAAATAAACTGAAAAAATATTTTCTTTCACTTCTTTGAAGAAGTTTGCTAATTCAAGTTTCTGGATTGTGATTAGTATAGTTAGTATTAGTATTAGTTAGTGATTAGTATTAGTATATAGTTTTGGTTTAATTGCTTTTTCTCGCTCCCTGTTATTTCAACTACGGACTGCTGTGGATCTGTATGTACTTATAAGTACCTTCTTGAATAACGTTCTCTTCCTTTTCCTTTTAATATTGCTATTTTTGTTTTCTCTTCGGTTTAAATGGATTTATAATAGATAATACTTGATAATTAGCTAATAATAAAAGTTAATAGTTAATAATAATTAATAATATGTAAGCACTCCGACCCCCCAGCACAAGTTATCTTAAAGGGGGTCATAGCATTAGCGTCTTGTAAACATGTATTCTGGTTATGAACAAAAAAAATGCAAAAAAAGGAGAAAAAAATATATATATTGAAGATTCTGATGACCTCGATTTCAAACAGAGCTGCCTTAGGACCATGCACAGTTTGTGAGTAAAATCGTGTTAACAATCTATTTAGGTACTTTAGGAACAGGAACGTGCGGTGTACTTGGAATCAGGCACTTGAATCATAAAGCTGGTCATTAGCAATGCCAATTAGATCTTCGCTCCGCTATTCGTCAACTATCAAAGCTCCGTTATTCTGGTTCAACACCGTAAAACCAGGCATGTCAAAAGTGCGGCCCACGAGTCGGTGCTAGCAGTCAGTGCAATGCGGCCCACCCTACAATGTCATTAAAATTCGGCATTTCGCGGCTGAAATAATTTCTGTTTGGGAGTACCTACCTATGTGAACAATTCTTCTCCACTATGAAACGAATAAGCCTCCAGAAAGGTCCAGGCCTTCAGGCTGCCATCTAAGCTCGATTCTCAGAGTGGCCGCAGCAAATAATATTGTTCCCAACGTGGAAAATTTGGTGGAACGAAAAAGATATCAACTGTCGGGGAAAAAATATTAGGTAAGATCCTATTTTGCTTCCGAGTCTGCGAAGCAGCGGAAGCCTTGTGTTCACTTTCGTGAGCCAAAAAATTTTTGTCTTCAGAAATCAAAATTTCCACTTGCATTTTGCGTTTCAAAGCCTACTGAACAAATTTGGTTCCGTGTCTGTCGGTCTGTGAGTCTGTGAGTCTGTGAGTCTGTCCGCATTTCCTTGTTACAGCCATAACTTCCACGATTTTGAATTGATTCGGCTCAAATTTTGAGGGATGGTGCGGATAAGGCCCCTTGAGGTCCCATACAAATTTCAACATGATTGATCCAGCGGTACGCCCTGCGCATGCGCTAACGTTAAATTCAACAAACACGCATAACTTTCACAATTTTGATTCAATTTCGCTCAAATTTTCAAGGGTTGTTTGGACAAGGCCTAGTGAGTTCCAGTATGAATTTCAGCATGATCAGACCCTCGGTGCGCTCTGCGCATGCGCTGGCGTGAAATAGATTCAATTTCCTTGTTACAGCCGTAGTAACCAAAGATTTCACCCAATTTCAATGTAATTCTCAGGGATTAAGCGGGTAGGGCCCATTGAGGTCCCATATAAATTTCAACATGATAGAGCCAGCGGTTCGCCCTGCGCATGCGCTCTGTCTGTCTGTCGGTCCTTCTATGCACGGCCAAACGGCTCGACGGATATCGACCAAATTTGGCACGAATATCCAGTAGGCTCCCAAGTTGTGCAACGTCGCATTTTCAATTCCCTGACCATAGCGGAACTATGGTCGACCATGGTCAACTCCTGAATGGCTTGACGGATATCGACCAAATTTGGCACGAATATCCAGTAGGCTCCCAAGTTGTGCAACGTCGCATTTTTAATCCCCTCACCATAGCGGAACTATGGTCGACCATGGTCAACTTCGTTAATTGAAATGGTAACCCCTATTTTTTATCGCGTATTCGTAATATACGTGAAATTCTATCTACGGTCGACCCCTCGGACTACCCCCGCGGTCGACCATAGCGCATCCATGGGCCCCTCCATGGTCGAATCCCGAATTGCTCAACGGATATCGACCAAATTTGGCACCAATATCCAGTAGGCTCCCAAGTTGTGCGACGTCGCATTTTTAATTCCCTGACCATAGCGGAACAATGGTCGACCATGGTCAACTCCTGAATGGCTTGACGGATATCGACCAAATTTGGCACGAATATCCAGTAGGCTCCCAAGTTGTGCAACGTCGCATTTTTAATTCCCTCACCATAGCGGAACTATGGTCGACCATGGTCAACTTCGTTAATTGAAATTGTAACCCCTATTTTTTATCGCGTATTCGTAATCTACGTGAAATTCTATCTACGATCGACCCTTCGGACTACTCCCGCGGTCGACCATAGCGCATCCATGGGCCCCTCCATGGTCGAATCCCGAATTACTCAACGGATATCGACCAAATTTGGCACCAATATCCGGTAGCCTCCCAAGTTGAACGTAGGCGCATTTTTAATTCCCTGACCATAGCGGAAATATGGTCGACCATGGTCAACTCCTGAATGGCTTGACGGATTTTGATAAAATTGGGCACAAATACCCGGTAGGCTATGGGATTTTTCCGTCGTTTGTTGGTTCCACGATACTGCGTACAGCGAATCTCGGATAGCGAGCGAAGCGAGCGGTCAGGCTAGTTATGTATAATGGACGTAATGTATTATGGAAGTCATGTTATGTATAATACCTATGTATAATATGTATATTTCATGTAATGTTATGTAATGTAATGTTATGTAATATGTATATTTAACGTTATGTAATGTTATGTAATGTAATGTAATGTTATGTTATTTTGCTTCCGAGTCTGTTCTATTTTATAATGGGTCACTCTGATTGTGACGAGGAAGCTCCTGTGCCATCACCTTGGCAGTGTATTCTTCTTGCATTTTGCTGTTAAACTTCTTGTAAACTTCTAATATAGAAACTTGATATAATTCCGAGTTTGACATGCCTGCCGCAAAACTATCCAACTACCCGCGGAGCTTCACTTCGGAGTTATCCAAAACCGTCTGCACTCGATCTGATGGGACAGGTGCCTCGGCCAGAGGCAGACGAAACGGAATTTCGCGGTTACACCTCGTCTCGTCGACATTTGGTTTCCCCTTAAAGAACACATGGCGTCAACTCGGGTCCCTCATTGGGAAAGATAATGAATTTATAAGACACGAGTAAGAGTTTATCTCCGGATGAGAAAGGCGTTCCACCTGCGGCCTCCAGTGCATCTGGCAGGCGGTTGATTGGTCTAATCACTGGTCTCGCCTTCGAAATTATTTATCCTTCGTATCCTTCGGCTTCCGCGGAGTTTCTGAATAATCTTCCCGCATTTTCGGAGCGTACAGACAATTCTTAACGCGCAACGTCCATCCAACGTTCTACTTAACAGCCTATGTACAAGAACACGATAAACTGAACAACACCAAATCTCTCATAGAACAAACTCATCAAACAATATTTGGCTCTACTGTTACTAAATTTTAAGAGATGTATGGAGTGATGACCGTCTGCTACATTAACTTGTTGATGGGATATTCTACAAAAATTCCAGTTATGCAACATCAGCATTTGAGCAAATTTTCCAAGCTGATGACTTTTAGCAATTTTGGCAATAGTATAAGATTTTTTTTCTCTAAAAAAAAATTGTTAAATTCGAGCTTTGGAGAGTAAAAGACACGAATTTGACCAACTTTGTTTCAGGAAAAATATTCGACTATTGAAACAGCCTTTTTCTATCTTGAGTCACCATTCAAGTTTTTAGGCGCTTACTGGCAACATTTACAATAACACGCCTACCTAAAGCGAACAGAGAAAAGAAGAGTCGTCTCAGCTAAGAGTAAAGAAATTATTTTACATTAATATGTTGAACATAGCCCACCGAGGAATAAGGTCTTATGGACCTTTTGTGCCTCTGAGGATTGATTAGTTACCACTTTTGTGAAACTGTATCAGTGCCCCTCCAAAAGGCCACTTGGGCCACTGCCCTGGCACCCAAAAACACTAGGAGTAAAAAAAACTCCAACCATTGTTCAGTTGGCATTTGAATTTCCCTCCGCACCTAGCATTTTCAAAAACTTGAACAGCGACTCGCCAGACTTCTCTGGCTATGGATATTCAATATTCTAGTAGAGCATCCATGGTTAAAGCCACATTAATCGATGTCCTGCAATTGAAATCATAGGCTCCTGAAACTGGCAGGAAGGTCCTAGGACCTGGTGTCGCCATGGCAACGGAGAAAAGTGGCGTTCTTGCGTCAAAAGTGGCGTTCTTGCGTCAAATTTTGTGCGATTTGCGTTTGGTCCGGTTCCGACAACACATCTGTATTTGTGGTACCTATGTGCGTTTTGTCCTGTTTGCTGTTTGTGGTCTTGTGTATGAATCGGCGTCGTAACACACATCAAACTAACTACCTAGCTTCTAGTCCATAGCTTCTCCATTCAAGAAGGTACCGGCCAGTTGTATTCTGGTTTACTATATTTTTGTAACACGTCAATTCGGTGGCTAACTTGCAGTAGAAATTGTCGACGTTTTCGGAAGACGACAGAGTGTTGATTAAAAGAGATAAGCTTTGCTGAATATCACTCTGTCAGTAAATAAGGGACTGGTTGCCTTGGGGTATTTTGCAGACAAATCCGTTGGCTTGGTTTTGTGTTCTGGTTTGGTGCCCCACCGTTCTGAGCCCACACAACGCTGCTGGTCCAAAACCGTCAATGGCCACCATGGCGTTGTTTATTTAGAAAAAAAAGAAAAGAAGAATCTAGAAATTTTGGACCCACTGCAAATCTCCCATTGCATTCGGGAATCTTCGCAGCATTCTGAAAAGGTCCTTCACAAACGACTGATCAGAACTGTAGAAGAACGAAACCTTATACCCAAACATCAGTTCGGATTTCGGCATAAGCATTCGACTATAGATCAGGTACACCTGATCACTCATGTCATTGAACAAGCCCTGGAAGACAACAAAGTCTTCCTCGATCAAATCTGGCATGATGGACTTTACCTTAGACGAATGCTTCCAGCAAAACATGCTGGGTTGCCCCAGTCCTACCTCTCGAATCGACACTTCCGGATCAAGCAAGATGATGTGTATTCGGAAGCAAAAATGATCCACGCTGGTGTACCACAAGGAAGTGTACTTGGCCCACTCCTGTAGGTAGATCCATTACAACAGTGATATTTACCATCCGAACGTGAAGAGCCGTGGCCAACAGCCAGTCACATGTCAATAGACCTGATACGTCATTTTTTGCCGCAATTCCACTTTTAAGGCTGATTCACGCTAGACCGTGGCAGGACCGAGCTGAGCCACGGCCGGGACACGGTGAAAGAATCACGGGAGCATTTTCAATGAACTCGTTCACGCTTCCCCGAGTGGAGCATGTGCCGAGTCCGTGTTTGAACCAACCGTGTCCCGGCCGTGCCCCCGTGAAAAAGGGGGCTGGGCATTCTTTTCCCGGACTCGGCCTGGCTCTGTCCCTCAGTTTTGTTGCATCTGTAGTCAAAGATGGATGACGAAGAGCTGATAGATGCTGCTAGAACTGATACATTCGAAAATAACCAAAGAATTTACTTTCATCGTCCAACAGTTCTTTATATAGCGTGGCAACTTCTCTCTCCAACTTCCGCATTCACCAAGTTGGATGCACCCCATCTTCTTGAAGAATTCTGAAGTCCAGCAACTTGTTTATCCCTTTCCTCATCAAGTGCAATTGTATTTGCTGCTAAACCTTCTTTGGAAAAGTTCATTTTCGAAGCAAAAATTTTGACAAGAGACACTTGGCCACGGCCCGGACGGAATAGCATGCATGGAGGCTCGGCCACGGCCTGGTCTCCACTCGGTTCCTATGGCCCGGTGGAGGCCCAGGCCCGGCCCGGACACGGTGCAGCGTGAATCCTTTAATCTCCCTCATATTTAAGAACCACTTATTTTGAAAACGGGTCTGTCGTGAGTCCCTCCCGGGAACACTCCTATATTATTAAGTTCTCACCAACATTCAAACGCCAAACTAAAGCTCTGGAAATAAAGATATGAGTGGGGACAGGCGACAGAACCCAGGGTTACTCAACCTGGGGCCCCACTACCAGCTCCCTGCAAGGAGCTGGAGGGAGAGGCCCCCAAGTACTATAAAACCCCGGATCCTGGCGCTCAAGCTTCATTCGACACTTCCTCTAACCAGCTCTCTCTTCTCTCTCTTACCTTACCTCCCAGATGATCGGTTGACTACAGCCGCCTGGGAATTTCACCTCCTCTCCTCTTCCTCCTTGTCTAGATGATCGGTTGAATACAGCCGCCTAGACAAGGGACCTCTCCTTTCCTCTCCTTCACCTAGATGAACGGTTGACTACAGCCGCCTAGGTGAAATTCCCTCATCCACCTCTCTCTCCTCCCAAGTCGTAGATGTTCGGTTGATTACAGCCGCCTGCGACTTTTCCTCCTTTCCTCTCCTTTACCTAGATGAACGGTTGACTACAGCCGCCTAGGTAAAATTCACTCACTCACCTTCCTTCCACGCCACCGTGATGAGAATTTTAAATTCATCACAGTGGTGAACCCGACGTTCACTCAACCTTCTTCCTTCCCACCTTCCCACCTCATGTGTCGCCCCAGTCAAATAGTTCGGTGTCCCAAATTTTAAATTCAAAATTTCAACCAGTCAGTGTAAATTCGCAATTCTTGGCCCAACCCTCACCGCTCAACTCTCAACTCAACGCACCACCGCTCCCGCCGATTGCGAATTTCAAAATTCAAAACCACGTCAAATTTTTGAATTTTAGTTACAGAAATGGACCCGAACTCACCGACGCCGCCGCTCCTGCGACCAGCCACACTGCAGCCGCCCGCCGCTGCGACATCCGACGCATTGGCCGACAACCCTTTCTCCACACTCTCCCCGCCGACCTCTGCAACATCTGACAACGCCGCCGCCGCTACGGCCGCAGCCGCCGCCAACGTCATGACGGCGTCCGCTGCGTTCCCTCTGTCGCTGCCCCCCTTCTACACGCACGACCCGGCA
This sequence comes from Leptopterna dolabrata, assembly GCA_954871275.1. NCBI lineage: Eukaryota > Metazoa > Arthropoda > Insecta > Hemiptera > Miridae > Leptopterna > Leptopterna dolabrata. The sequence goes on along the minus strand of OX940976.1, from coordinate 67,665,387 downwards.
CTTTGGTTTTTCCAAGTGGACGCAGCGTTTTCGGCCGCCAACATCCGCAGCCAGAAAACCCGATATTCCCGGATCATTTCGCTACTGCCCTACGAGATCCTGCTGCAGACCTCTGATATCTCCCCCGACGCCGCCGCTGCGTACGACGACCTCCGCAGCCGCCTCATCAACACCTACCAGCCGTCGAAAATCGCCCGAGTCGCCGCCCTCTCCCAACCTCAACACCTCGGCGACCAGAAGCCCTCCCACCTCTACCGACGGCTGCGACACCAGCTGCAGGGGATTATGACCGCCGACATCGCACGCACGTTCTGGTTACGTGCCCTTCCCCACCCCATCCAGATGGCCCTGGCCAGCCATCTCGACGGTCCCGACGAGCCCCTCCTGCGGCTCGCGGACACCGTGCACGACTTGGCCGCTGTGGCCGCCGTCGGTGAGGTGCGTACGCCGCGCCACCCCCCGCCTTTCCGGGACCGCACAAAATCCCGGGACCGCGGCCGGGCACCCTCCCTCGACGGACGTCGACCCCTTTCGGCGGATCGCCGACGCGACTCGTCCGCCGACCGCCGCCGCCAGCGCTCACCCGAGCGCCGCAACGCATCCCCTCCCCGCCAGCGCAGAGGACGATCCCCAGCAGCTGCGCGCGCATCCAACTCGGCCCGCCCCACCACAACCGACTACCTCCCTGCGGACCCCCCCCACCGTTGTTTCTATCATGTAAACTTCGGTGGGGAGGCCCGCAAGTGCCAACCCCCCTGCTCCTTCGCCCCTAAGCAGGGAAACGCAGCCGCCCGCCGGTAAATCCGGCGGGCCCCCCTCCTCGCCAACACGGGGGGGACCATGGACATACCCCCCCCGCCCGCATTCACACAGCCACCACCACCAAGCCACGCTACCCCTCCTACGCCGCCGCCACGGCTGCCAACCTCCCGGCCGCGCCTACAGCGCCGCCAAACCCCTCACCCCACCACCGCCGCAACGGAACCTCCCCGCCCGCCACCAGGGCAACCAACCTTCCGGCCGCCACTCACGCCGCCGCTACCGTTCCCCCACCTCGGAACGGAACCTCCCCGCCCGCCACCAGGGCAACCAACCTTCCGGCCGCCACTCACGCCGCCGCTACCGTTCCCCCACCTCGGAACGGACCCTCCAAGCCCGCCTCCAGGGCGCAACCCCCCCCGGCCACCACTCAACCGGCCGCTACCGTTCCCCCTCCCCGGAACGGAGCGAAGCCACCTCCTACCAAACCGGCCAAACCCCCTACAGACCCCACCGTTCCCCCCCTCCGGAACGGCAACAAACCGCCCCGCGTCTCCTTCGCGGCGGACCAGCCAACGCCAACACACGTCCCTACCTCCGCCATCAAACACAACGCCCTACCGACCCACCAACGACTTTTCCTGCGCTGCAGGAAAACTAATGTTCCTTTCCTGGTGGACACGGGGGCGGCGCTGTCGATATTTCCCAACAACATCCTCCGTCGTCAGGCGCGCTGCTACCGGCAGCTTCTCTACGCCGCCAACGGTACCACCATCCCCTCGTACGGGACGTACCGCTCCTCAGTTCATATGAGCGGGCTCGCGTACGAGTGGGAATTTACCGTGGCGGACGTGGAGAAGGCGATCCTGGGGGCCGATTTTCTTGCCTATTTCGGTCTCCAGGTCGACGTCCGGAACGCGCGCCTGATTGACCCCGCCACCAAAACACCCATACCCGGATTCATACACGCCATCAACCACCCCCCAACACAGTTTGAACGCCTCCTCCTCAACTACCGTCCCCAGCGCCGCCCCTCTGCACACATCTCCACTGTCCAGCACCACATAGAGACCACAGGACCACCCATCACCGCAAAAGCCCGCCGCCTACATCCCCTTCAGTTGTCAAAGACCCGCCAACACTTCGACAAACTCATCGCCGACGGTATCGTACGCCCCTCAAAATCCCCTTGGGCTTCTCCGCTCCACATCGTACAGAAGCCCAATGGGGATATCCGCCCCTGCGGGGACTACCGGCGGCTGAACTCAAAAACCACACCGGACCTCTATAATGTCCCCCACCTGCGTGACTTTTCGTCACATCTCCATGGCGCCACTATCTTTTCCACCCTTGATATTTCGCGGGCGTTCCATCACATCAACATCCACCCCCCCGACGTCCCGAAAACCGCTATAATTACCCCGTTCGGGTTATTTGAATATGTGAAGATGGGCTTCGGATTAAGGAACGCGGCGCAAACTTGGCAGCGGTATATGGACAGTATCTTGCGAGGCCTGCCTTTCGTATTTTGCTTCCTCGACGATATCCTGATCGCCTCCAAGACACAGGAAGAACACCTCGCCCACCTACAGCAAGTCCTCGACATCTTTTCCACCGAAGGCCTCCTAGTCAACACAGACAAATGTGTCCTCGGCCAACCCTCCATCCGCTGCCTCGGCCACCAAGTATCCTCGGACGGCATCACACCCCTCCCGGACAAGGTCCACGCGATTATTGACTTCCCGCAACCCCGCACGGTCACCGAGCTCCGCCGCTTCCTGGGTATGCTCAATTTTTACCGTAGACACATAAAACACGCCGCTCAACATCAACAACCACTCATACACGCCATTCCCCAACCCTCCAAAAAAAATGATAACCGCCCCATCACCTGGACCCCCCAACTTTCCGCCTCCTTCAAAATTTGCAAACAGGACCTAGTAGACGCCGCTCTATTAGCCCACCCCGACCCTCACGCTCCCCTTTCCATCACTACCGATGCGTCCGATTGGGCCATCGGGGCAGTGCTCCAACAGCACACCGGCGCCACCCCCCAACCCATTGGCTTCTTTTCTAAAACCTTATCCCCCACCCAGAAAAATTACTCTACCTTCGACAGAGAACTCCTCGCCATCCACGAAGCCATAAAGCACTTTCGTGACTTCGTGGAGGGCAGGCAGTTCTCTGTCATTACAGACCACAAGCCCCTGACCCACGCCCTCCTTCAAAATCGCAAGTCCGCCTCCCCGCGTCGCCTCCGGCAGCTCGAGTTTATCGGACAGTTCACGTCCGATATACGATATTTGCCGGGGGCCGACAACTGCGTGGCGGACGCGCTCTCCCGACCCACCCCTATCCCCGCGCCGGTGGCGGAGTTGCTGCCATTCCCCTCCCCTCAATCCATCAAGTCAAACCAAGATCCAACCTCTGACCCCGCCCTCTCCAACCTTATTTCCGCATCCAAGTTGGAACAGCTGCCTCCCCTCGACCTCTGGTGCGACGTAACGGCCGATTCACCGCGCCCTTACGTCCCACCGGGGTTGAGGAGGCAGTTGTTCCTCCACTACCATTCCCTTCACCACCCTGGCATTCGGGCGAGCCGGGACCTCATCAAGACGCGGTACTTCTGGCCCCATATGAATACAGATATTCGTAACTGGGTTCTAGGGTGCCAGAAGTGCCAGCGTTTCAAAGTCTCGGCCCACCCGCATGTCCCTCCTCAACCAATCCCCGACTCCCTCCCGTGGGAGCACGTACATTTGGATCTAGTGGGCCCCCTTCCCCCCTCCGAGGGGAAGAAATACTGCCTCACGATGATCGATCGTGCCACCAACTGGGTGGAGTGCATTCCCCTCTCCACCATCACCGCGGACGCCGTCGCAACGGCTTTCCTCTCTCAATGGGTTAGCCGTTACGGTTGTCCGCGGACAGTCACGGTCGATCAAGGGAGGCAGTTTGAATCGGCCCACTTCTCCGAATTGCTACGCTCCCTCGGGATCCAAAAAATCCACACTACCCCTTACCATCCCCAATCCAACGGGAAAATAGAGCGGTGGCACTCGGTCCTGAAGCAAGCCATTTCTACATCAGCAAATTCCCCTTCCTGGACAAAATCTCTCCCCTACATTTTACTCAGCCTTCGAACATCCGCCCGTCCTTCAGACCAAACTAGCCCCGCACAAAACGCCTTTAAAGACCCACTACGTTTACCGGCCGACATTTTCATCCCAAACCACACCCCGTCAATTAACAGGGAGCCTCTACACTCCACAACACCCACAAACGACACCACATATCCCAAACGCTTTTTCACCACCACACACATGTACCTGAAAGAGCCCGGCATCCATAAAACTTTCCAACCCCTGTATGCCGGGCCCTTTCAGGTCATCCGCACAACACACTCCACCGCTACCCTGTTAATTGACGGGAAGCCCCACACCGTGCCATTGGCACGGTGCAAACCAGCCCCAGTCCTCCCCGACCACTCTCACGGCACCAATCCCACACCCAGCCCTACACCACCAACACCACACATCGCCTCCATTTCACCCGCCGGACCCCGGCGTCGCCGCCTCTCTCCGCGACGCCCCGGGTACCGACTCCCACCGGCTCTTCCCCTTCACCGCCACCCTGGCAGTGAAGGGACCCCTCTATCAGACTTCGCTAACGTGAAGACTGTTAGAGGGGGTCGCCTCCCCCACTCACACACTTCACACACACACAACCACTCACCACACACTAACCACACCCAGGAAACGGCGGATTCTCGCGTCCGCCTCCCGCATGTGGACCACAATTTTGCGCACCCCTCAACTTCTGTACATACCCCTTCATCTTTTGTACATACTCCTCCATCATCTGTAAATACTCATCCATCAATTGTAAATACTCGTTCATCCCTTGTACATACTCCATCCTCCTCATTGTAAATACTCACACTCACATTGATCACATTTATAAATGCAAAATGTTATATATGTCGACTCATCATCACCCAATATTTATGCCTTATATCTTATACTCTACTTATATCTTCTACTCTACTTAAGCTTATACTCTACTTAATCTACTCTACTTACCATCTACTTACTCTATGTTTACCATTCCTTCCCATGTACTTACCTTATCCTTAAGCCTCCTAGCTTTAAGACTGGCCTTCAGCCCAACTACCTGTTTGCATCGGCCTTCAGCCCCTGTCACCTTCCGCCTTCAGCGCCACCTTTGTTTGCCGTAGCCCTCAGCTCCTGTCACCTTGCGCCTTCAGCTCCACCTTTTGTTTGCCGTAGCCCTCAGCTCCTGTCACCTTGCGCCTTCAGCTCCACAAATATTGGTTCAAACTGGGGGGACCTCTGTCGTGAGTCCCTCCCGGGAACACTCCTATATTATTAAGTTCTCACCAACATTCAAACGCCAAACTAAAGCTCTGGAAATAAAGATATGAGTGGGGACAGGCGACAGAACCCAGGGTTACTCAACCTGGGGCCCCACTACCAGCTCCCTGCAAGGAGCTGGAGGGAGAGGCCCCCAAGTACTATAAAACCCCGGATCCTGGCGCTCAAGCTTCATTCGACACTTCCTCTAACCAGCTCTCTCTTCTCTCTCTTACCTTACCTCCCAGATGATCGGTTGACTACAGCCGCCTGGGAATTTCACCTCCTCTCCTCTTCCTCCTTGTCTAGATGATCGGTTGAATACAGCCGCCTAGACAAGGGACCTCTCCTTTCCTCTCCTTCACCTAGATGAACGGTTGACTACAGCCGCCTAGGTGAAATTCCCTCATCCACCTCTCTCTCCTCCCAAGTCGTAGATGTTCGGTTGATTACAGCCGCCTGCGACTTTTCCTCCTTTCCTCTCCTTTACCTAGATGAACGGTTGACTACAGCCGCCTAGGTAAAATTCACTCACTCACCTTCCTTCCACGCCACCGTGATGAGAATTTTAAATTCATCACAGGGTCGAAATACAATTTTTCGAGTTCTGAATTTTTTTTTTTTTTTTTTGACGAAAATTCCTCATTTTGACGTTTATGACTGATAGATCGAAGTATAAACTTGAATACGACTGACCAACAGCCTGATGAAACTGAGGAAAGTTGAAATGTCAAGAATCGTGCTGGAGGAAGAAGGAAAAGGGCACGAGGAGGTCCACCACACGGTCGAGGGCTAAATCCACGATCAGATGTACTGAACCACCGTTGAAGCCACAGGGCGCTGGCCACCGGCCCACAACCTCGTTCAACGCCCAGCTTTTGTGTCTCGTTGGACTCCTGCCCGAAAGGTTTTAAGCTAATGCAGACACAACACCTGGCTCGCCCTTCGCGAAGGGGCCTTTGGCGCCGCTGGTAAATTTATAAAAAGAAAATCGAGCCCGTCTCACCGACTCGACTCTTTTCGGGACGTTGCGCCAACTCGGCGAGCTTCCCGAACCTCTGAATAAGTGGACGGATGATTGAGGGCTTCGTCCCGCCTGATCCGATCCGATCTACTGTCTCTCGTCAGCTGTGGGTCCTCTCCGGATCCGTCACGCTGATCCAACTCATCCGTCTAACACTGTAAAGTGCTCTTTTGCGCGAAAATTTTGACAATGTGAGGGCAATTTTCGTACAAAACCGCAGCCCCTTCAGAACTTTGCACACACACAAATTAAACAAAAAAAACAGACTTCAAAAAAGCAGTATAAAACTAAAAAGTAAAGAATAATTTTTATTATGAAGAAACGTACATAATTTATTCAAAGCCAATAAAACAATATTGTTGAAGAGGCGCCACATTTCAACTAAAATGTACAAAAACCAAGGGATTCTTTATGCTTTATGTTTTGCTGTGCTGGCGTTGAATAAATTAAGTACCAAGTTTGTTCAGCATGAAAATTATTCTTTACTTTATAGTTTTATCAGCTTTTTAGCGAATTTTCGAAGAAAAGGAAGCTATTGTTCTCGGTCCAAAATTTTTAAAACTCGAATTTCCGAAAGATTTGTATACCAAAATCCGTTTCAGACCATCCTGAATTCCCTGCCAAAAGACACCAAAAATTATATGTATATTTATATATTTATATATATATTTATATATTTATATATTTATATATGTATGTGTCATTCCAGACGATAACTCTCGAAAGAATTGAGATAAAAAGTTCAAATTTGCACGAAAAATCTGTCTTGGCAATCGACAGGCTAAGTTCGAAGATGGGCAGAATCGGGTCACTCTAAGGGGGAGTTTTGGGGAGTTTTAGGGGGGGGAAATTACCCATAAATTCCCAAAATGAAAAAGTCTGACAAGTGACACCTCATTTTAAAGGTTTTTGTACGCTGAACACGATGGTGAAATCAGAATTGCGATATCTCATTCCATTCTCAAACTGGAGTACTTTGAAGATGAAGGAACGTGGTTATTTCTTGAGATGTTTTTCCTGGTTCGTCTGCTCTAATCTGATAACGGAATGGGATATCGCAATTCTGACTTCACCATCGTGTTCAGCGTTGGAAAATCTACAAACCGAGGTGTTACTCGGCAAATAATGGAACAAAAAATTTGTTACGTATCCAATACCTACAACTCTTCTGGTATTCAAGACATTTTTGATTTCCCCCTCCCCCCCTTCCACCCCAAATTTTACATTGCGTAAAACTACTCCTGTTTTAATTTTGTATGGTATCAAGTTGGGAAAACATTGGCCGAAAATTAATTTTCAGAAAATTTTAGGCGGAGGAGGAAGATGCCGAAAACTTCGAAAATTCGCTCTTATAGCCATGCTGCATGACTGTGGTTTTTTTGGAGTTAGTTTTGCTTTATATAAAAAAAAGTCTTCATCTTTTTGCCTTTTTAGTGCGACATTTTTAACCATATGCTATCAAGTACTGACTTCATCATTACTGGGCATCCACAGTCTCTGGCAGACTATTTTTCTGTGGTCATATCGTGCAATGTCTGTCAAAGCACTAGAAATCGAAGAGTATAACACTGGCCTTGTACAGGCCCAGTATTACTTTTGGTTTAATATTTTCAATAATGAACCTTTGGTATCGAGCATGGAAAAAATAAATATAAATAAATAAAAAATTTAAACCCCCCCCCCCCTCCAAATTTTATGGTTTCCGTATCAAGGTACATACGCACCTACAATTCGAAAATGGAATACAACAAATTTCTGTCCGTCCGCACTTTTCTTAGTTACCATGAAACAAAATTAATGAAATTTGGTTTGCGGGTCTAGTTGGTCCCCGAAGCTCGGCGTTACTGTCAGTCATCTCTAGGGGGAAAAATAGGGGTTGAAATTTCCCGAACGCCGTAGCTCGAAAACTTTAGATAGAAGGGTATGGTTTTTTTAACGTTTTTAAATATTGATCTCTAACTAAAGAATTTGTTGAGACCACCTGGAGCATTGTACGACCAGCCGTTCGTTTGCACCAAAAAGCGTCGTCAACATGATCGTGAATGAAACTTTATGCATCGGGCCCAGATATCATTGCTAGAGAACACCTGATTATAATCAAGGATGGCTGTATGAAGTCGAGTTGGTTGTTCTGCGATATTATTTCATTTGGATTTCGTTGATAGGTATCTAGGTTGTAACTTGAACAAACGTTATACCTACTTCATGAATAGCAACAAATCATTTATTAATGTTTGAATTATTGAACCCCGCTTGCTTTTATGAAACTGAAATTCCCGGCCGGCTCTAGTACCTACTCCATTTAATGCTTAAATCAAGCACAAGAATTGTGAATATTTTTTTTAAATTTGAAATATAAATTCTTTGTTTTGCAAAAAATTCCAGATAACCCCCAGAAAAATCATCAGAAAACACAAACGGTGGGTACAGCTTCCGTAAAAGTACGCAACCACGAGGGACATTTTATGTCTTAGCGCCCCCTCCCGCACCCACACCAAGTACTTCGTACTTAATTGTTTTGGTCAAGATTTCCAACGAATGGTAGGACCTAGTCCGAACAGCCTTCAGTCCCAATTAGTTCGGATTAGCCGGACTCCACTGTATTATGTACGTAAACATTCATTTAAACAATCACGCTCATACCGCAGCTTGTTGGCCGCAGTGGTTAACGTAGTATGGTTAGGTAAATCGAGAGCTATCCAACGAGTGGTGAACGATTTTTGTACGATGATAACTGGCGAAGATAAAGTTCCGTAGCAACGAATCGGTTGTAAGCGAAAATCATCAGAAATTTTCGTGACGATTTCGTGTGACGCTTTTTGTGTAACGTTTTTCGAGTTATGTGCCAGAGTAAAGACATAAAATGTCAAAAGTAGAAAGTAGAAGGGCATCGCGGTGCTAAAATTTCTGCGCAAAAACACGAGCAATGGCTCCACCGGTGTCCAATATTTTTGTGAGTGCTTTTTTTGCAAAAATATTGGAGAAAACGTTTTTATACAAGATTCAGTCAGTGTGAGGTTTGCCTTTTTGCACAACCAAAAGCGTCGCCCGTAATTCCTTTACGGGCTTTGCGCACCGTCAAAATTTTTGCTTACGTACATTGACCGTCTGAGGGAAATTTTCATACAAAAAAGCAGTCTATTCAATAATTTTGCACAAAAAAGCCTCAAAAAATACACCACATTTTAGCCGTCAGGCTTTAAGCGGAAGTCATCCGGGGTGCGCGCCTCGGCGGGGGCTTCGCCCCCTGCACCCCCGGATGACTTCCGCTTAAAGCCTGACGGCTAAAATGTGGTGTACCTGACCCTTCAGTTTTTGTCCCCCTCGCTGTATTATATAAGATCGGCTGTTTCTTACCAGTGTATCCATGTGCAAATAATTTTTTAATGGATAAAAAATAAATTAACCTGTTTTATTGATATGATCTTCACTCGTCATATTGACAATATCGATTCGAAAAACTACATAACTTATTTTAGTGGACTACTAAAATAAGTAGTCCAGAAGTTGCGGAGAACTCTAGTAAGGCTAAGGCTATCGAGGATGCACCAAAGAGTGCATAGCATATAAGAGTGAATAGCATATAAATTAGCTTTAGGAGCCACTCAGCTGATCCGGGGCCTGGGCAGTGTCAAGTTAAAGTCCTAAGGTGCCCACATACCAAATTACAGCTTCGTGGAGTGAATAGCATAGAAATTAGCTTTAGGAGCCACCCAGCTGATCCGGGGCCTGGGCAGTGTCAAATTAAAGTCCTAGGGAGCCCACATACCAAATTACAGCTTCGTAGAGTGAATAGCATAGAAATTAGCTTTAGGAGCCACTCAGCTGATCCGGGGCCTGGGCAGTGTCAAATTAAAGTCCTAAGGAGCCCACATACCAAATTACAGCTTCGTAGAGTGAATAACATAGAAATTAGCTTTAGGAGCCACCCAGCTGATCCGGGGCCTGGGCAGTGTCAAATTAAAGTCCTAGGGAGCCCACATACCAAATTACAGCTTCGTAGAGTGAATAGCATAGAAATTAGCTTTAGGAGCCACTCAGCTGATCCGGGGCCTTGGCAGTGTCAAATTAAAGTCCTAAGGAGCCCACATACCAAATTACAGCTTCGTAGAGTGAATAGCATAGAAATTAGCTTTAGGAGCCTCTCAGCTGATCCGGGGCCTGGGCAGCGTCAAATACCAAGAACAAATACGAAATACATTCGTGATAAATCAAGAGCTTTCCAACGAATGGAAAACGATTTTTGTCCGATGAAAATGAAAGAAGTTTCATTTCCCTAGCAACTACTCGGTTGTAAGTGAAAATCATTGTTAAAATACGCGCTACTTTTGTCTCACTATTTGGTCTCACTTTTTCCTGTCGCTTTTCGGCGGGGGGTCCCATCGCAAAAACCTGAAGGGTCAGGTTAAAATTTTTTTGGGTGGTTATTTTTTGAACGCTTGTCGAAAATTTGAAGGCCATCAAACGTTGGGCTAGTAACAATGATAACAGAAAAATCTCCGGCTACTTAGCTGAAGTTGATCTCAATGCAGAATACAGTTTCTTTTAGCTAATTTTCAGAGAAAATGAAGCTATTGCAATGGGTACAAAATTGTAAGAACATGAATTGTTGAGTTTTTTTTACAGGCAAATCCGTTACAGAGCATCTTGAATTCGTCCCTAGATTTCACCAAAAATGTATATGTAGTATCACCCTATTAACTAGGTATATTATATTATATTTGTTTATTGTTACTCCAGAAGATTTCTGACCTTGGATACACGACAAAAATACCAAATTTCGCCAAATGATCGTATTGCCAAAAAAAAGGATGATTTGAAGATGAGAAATTGTCTAACATTATACGGTGGGGGGGGGGGGGGTAAATTTGAGTTTTTAGAGTCAAAAATCGGTAAAAACAGCTAAAATCGCAAACAACTAATATAAAATCACTGAAGTATTACGGAAGAGTGAGTAAAGACAGAAAAATACCATTTCATTTGTTTTCCACACAGAATAGGGGTAAAATTTGGATTTTTGACGGTCAAAAATTGGTAATAAGGGCTAAAATCAATATTATTCACCAGACGTTGCAGTAGCCTATAATATTCAAGAAGAATTGGCTCATTTTCATAGAGTTCCAGTCATGCAGCTTGGCTATAAGAGCTAATTATCAAACAAATATTCGTGCTCTTGCGTAAAAAGATTATATAGCGAGAAACTATACCACTTTTCTTGAAATTATATCATTTTTTCGTGATTTAGCCATTTTTACCGATTTTCCACCCTTATAAAATCTAATCTGACCCACTGTTTTTTGAGAAAAATATTTGCATCATCGAAATAGTCCCTCGGTCGTGAATCACCGTCCTGTGATCCTGGGGTCAGATTTGATTTTATAAGGGTGGAAAATCGGTAAAAATGGCTAAAATCACGAAAAAATTATGTAATTTCAAGAAAAGTGGTATAGTTTCTCGCTATATAATTTTTTTACGCAATAGCACGAATATTTGTTTGAAAATTAGCTCTTATAGCCATGTTGCATGACTGGAACTCCATTGAAAATGAGCCAGTTCTTCTTGAATATTATAAGCTACTGGGTTGGACGCAGTTGTTTACTGAGCAAGCCTGAGTGGTTCCTCTGTCATCGAGGCCAGGGTGAAATCATTGAGGAGCCAGAACCGGTAGGCGGAACCAGGGAGTAACCACACAGAATAGGGGTAAAATTTGGATTTTTGGCAGTCAAAAATTGGTAATAAGGGCTAAAATCAATATTTCAATTTTTTTTTTTTAATTCACCAGACGTTGTGTGGGACGGTGGTTCACGACAGAGGGACTATTTCGATTATACAAATATTTTTCTCAAAAAACAGTGGGTTAGATTAGATTTT